>VZTB01004663.1:607795-696245 GCA_013397245.1 Thryothorus ludovicianus
CCCCCTCGGCTCCGTTCGACCCGACTTGGTTCGGCCCCCATTGGCTCCACTCGGCCCAGCCCGGCTCCGCTTGGGTCGGCTCGGTTTAGCCCCCATCGTCTCCGCTCTACTCCATTCAGCTTGGCCTGGCTCTGTTCAGCTTAGCTTGGCCCGGCTCGGCTCGGCCTGGCTTGGCTCATCTCTATTCAGCCCGTCTCAGCTCCGTTCGGCCCAGCTCAGCTCCATTCAGCTCAGCCTGGCTCCGTTCGGCCCAGCTCGGCCCAGTTTGGCTCAGCCCAGCTTGGTTCAAATCAGACCAGCCCAGGTCAGTTTGGCTCAGCCTGGCACAGATAGGCTCAGCTCAGCCCTCCATAACTTGGCGTGTCTTGGCTCAGCTCGGCTCTGCTCAGCCCAGCCCAGCTTCCTTCAGCCCAGTTGAGTTCAACCTGACTTGGCTCAGCCTGGCACAGATCAGCTTGGCTCGGCTTAGCCTGGCCCAGCTTGGTTTAGCTCTGTTCGGCCCAGCTCAGCTCTCTTCAGGCTGTCTCAGCAGAGCTCCACTCAGCTCAGCCTAGTATGGCTCAGCTCAGCTCAGCTCAGCCAGGCTTTGCTTGGCTCAGTTTGTCCCAGATCAGTTTGTCCCTGTAGGACCGGTTGTCCAGTGCCCCCCACCCTTGGCCCCCTACAGCCCACCCCAGTAGGGACACACGGTGGCACAGGTGACAATCCACAACCCCGACCCTGTCCCCAGCCTGGCACACGGGGGTCACCAGCCCTCGGACACTCAGATGGGGACAATGCCCCTCACACCCTCGGTGACCTGCGGCGCTGGGGACAGGCCAGGGATGGAGCGGGGACAGGGGTGTGTGCCCCACCTCAGCCACCGCCCCGGGGCCAGCTGGCAGCTCCTGTTTGTCCAGGGAATTTTATCCGGTGGAAACCAGCGGGTAAATATTCCTGAGCAGCTGATAAGGAGCCGGTGTGAGGCCGCAGGCTCCGGGCTCTGCCCCTGGGTTCTGCACAGGAGCACCAGGGAAGGGACCTCAGTGCCTGTGCAGCATCACCCATGATGATGTGGGAATGCTGACCCTGGGGGACAGGGCAAAGGTGCCAAAGTGGCACCTCCAAAATGCACCCAGGACTGGCACACCCTGCCCCAGTCAGGGGTCACCACAGCACAGAGCAGCTCCTGCTCATCCCAGTGCTCCCCGCCGGCGTGGGATGGGGCCCTGCACTGAGGAGCAGACACATGGATCTTCCTGGATTTTTGGGACCAGGAAAAACCCGTCCTAGCAGAGGGGATGGTGTTGTCCCCTGGCTCCTGGCGCTGTCCCGCTGTTTGATGTGGCACCCGGCCTCTGCGGCCTCGCCACGCCGGCTCTGCGCTGTCATCCCGAGTAAATAAAGCCCAGTGCAACTGCCTGCTTGTTTATTAATTTTTGCTTCATCAAAGGCAGCTTTAATCATCCCTCTCCCTCCTGCCAGGGCCACTCGCAGCACACACCGTGTGCCATGGACTGGGATGGGACAGCAGAGCACCAGTGACCCCAGTGAGTCCCTACCCGGTCCTGAGCCCACATGATGATCCCAGGCCGAGGGTGGGGACACGTCACCATTTTGGGTGGATTTTCCCACCTTTTCCTTGATGCTAATAGAGAAGTACCCCAGAAATTCCCCTCTGGAATGACCCTGCCACCCTCACTGTGGGTCCAGGGTCCACCTGGCACATGACTGCAGAAATCCTGCTCCTTGGAGAAGGGTGGATGATTTTCTCAACCGGCTCTTGTCCTTCCCTGGTTCCCCTTTCCTCCCTCCCTGGATTATTCCCTGCCGCAATGCTTGCTGAGGGCCTGCATCCCACAATTCCTACAGATGCCCAGCATTTTATTTTCCATCAAAACCCTCCCTGCAGCTCCATGGACGCCTCCATGTGTCGTCCTCACAGTCCCCAGCCCTTCTCCATCTCCTCAGAGCACGGATCCCACCGACTGGAGAAGCCCTCCAGGAGGGAAGGGGCTGCTCTTTCCCTATTTCCACGAGGCACCATTCCCCAAAAATAGGGCACAGTGTTGGCACAGAGCTTGGAGCAGGGCTCACACCCTGCGTGTCCCATCCTGGGGCTGTGCCTGCCCCGTGGGCTCGGGGCCGTGACCTGGCGCCGCGCACGGCTCCGCCGGAGCCGGCAGCGCCTGGCGGGAAGCGGCTGGTGCCGGGGCTGCCTCCAGCCTCTCCAAAAATCCAGCTGAACGGGACAGGCTTCCCCACAAACCTGTCGGGCAGCATTCAGCTGTGCGGAGCCACGTTCGGCGGCTGCTGGAAACTCTCTGCCCGTGACATCCCCTGCGTGCCCCAGATCCTGGCACAGCCGTGGCACTGAGGTCCCCAACATGTGCCATGGGGTCGGTGTCCCATCACTCACCCATCGCCACCGCTGGGGGAATGCCCAGTTGGGGCTGCCACGTCCCATAAACCCAGCGCCAGTTTTATTCTGGAGGAGTTTCCTCAAATGAGGGCAATTAAAACGATGGGAAAATGGAAAGTTTTTGTCAGGGAGCTGCAGTGGCAGAAGGGGAAGGTGCCGTGGTGAGTCAGCCTCCCAAAGAGAAGCCTCAGCGCCAGGTACACACGGTGCAAACCGGGAGGTGTCACCGGCTCGGGTGATCCCAGCCTGGGGTTTTGCACCGGCAAAACCTCCAGCTCCAGGAAAGGTTCAGCAGCACCCGTGAGATGAGAGCAGCACCTGCTCCTGTTGTGGTGTACAGATCCCCCCAGCACCATCCATTGGCTCTGCTCGCCAGGATGTCACCCATTTGGGGACATGGTCCGTGTGGCTGTGCCGTGTTTTTCCAGCTCCCATTTTCCCGCAGGGCCGGGCGCTGCCGGGGCAGGAGCAGGACAGCCGGGTGCTCCTCCCGGGTGGCCATCACCCCCCACGGGACCTTGGGCAAGTCATTTAATGCCTCTGTGCCGCCAGCTCGCCGTCATTACCGTGGAGCCAGACGGATGGATGCCCGGGGGAGAGGGCAGGAGCCATGGCTCGGAGCTGGCGAGCCCTGGGATCCACGCTGGATCCAGGCTTGGACTGAGCGGCGCCGGGGAGGGCTCCCCCCTCCTGCCCTGCTCCGAGTCCTGGTGTGGGATGCTGGATGCAGCCCCCGGCTGTGCAGGGATCCAGAGCCCCCCAGAGCCCTGCCTGGGGAACATGTGGCAGGGGAAACACCGACCAAAGAAGGCCTGGATGCCCCTTGTGCCACCGTGTGTCCTATAGGGTGAGACCCACAGGGTGGAAATCCATATGGGGTGGAAAACACCTTTGTGGATGGAGAGAAAGGCCCTGGGCTGCTCTGTGCCCAGTTGTCACAAAATCAGAGAGTAGTTTAAGTTGCAAGAGACCTTAAAGACCATCTTGTTCCAACTCTGCCAAGGCAGGGACACCTTCCACTAGACCAGGTTACTCCAAGCCCCATTCAATCGAATTTTTCCCACTGGGAAGAATAAAAGGACCCAAATTATCCACTGGAGGAAATCCACAGCACTCAGCTGTAGCTGATGCAGTCCAGAGGGGAGGTTGCAGCTTCCATGGGGATGGACAAGCCCACAAGGATTGTCCAGAGCAAGATGCACATGCACACAGGGGCTTGAGCTTGTCCCAGAAGCCACGATAAATCCTGTCTCACTAAGCAGAACTTTCCTCTTGTCCAGAGATGCCAAATATCTGTGTGTTCATACCCTTCTCCCAAAATCAATTAATTGAACTCTCAGCTGGGTTATCAGTGACTGCTGCTGCCATTGTTGCTGTGCTTTAGCAGGAAAATCCACATCTTTTGCTCCCACCTGTGTTTCCCCACCTTTTGGCTGCTGGGCAGGGCAGAGGGGATCCCCCTGTGAGGCTCCCTGCCCTGCCAACCCCCTGTCACCTCAGCACCCCTGCTAAAAACATCACCCAGTGCAAAATCCAGTGCTCTCAGCCTCCTCCAGCACTCGGCCACCGCCCCGGAGCTGCCAGCGCAGCCGTGGGATGTCTGCTCTGCTGACTCCATATAATGCAAGTTCTACAAATGAAAATGTCACATGGCCCTAAATTAAATACTTTGGAGAAACCCATTATAGTGCAGCAGCACAATTAGCTTTATCAGCCAGCCCAGAGTCATGCCAAAAACCAAAGCCGACTCACTTGACAGGAGCTGCCATCCATGAAACCAAGCTAACGACCTTAATTATATTTTTAGCTTCTAATTTTTGGCTGACAGTATCCTCAATTACCCAGCCCATAATTTGCGCAGGGACGGTGATCAGCCTCACCTGGCCTATAATTCCCCAGGATCAGCCCTTTTATCCCTTTTAAATATTAAATTGACTCCCACTGGCCACCCTCCAGTCCTCTGGAATTTCCCCAGGGTTTTAGTGTTAAAAATTAACAGCAGAGCTCCTGGGCTGGCTGCAAACCCCTTCCCATGAGGGTTCTGCCAAGAAAACGCCTCTCCTGAGAGAATTCAGCAGTGAGGACAAGGAGTTGTTCCCACCAGGTCAAAACTCCACGTAATCAGATCAGCTGTTCTGGCCAAAGATTGTTCTTTGACTCATCTCCCTTATCCACCACCCACGCTTTACACCTCAGCACACAACCCTGGCACTGAACCCTCCTGTCCCTGCTACTTCCCTACACATTTTTAGGGCTTTTTCCTCATTTCTGTGCCAGACCTCAGCTAACCCAGGCCTTTTCCCATCTGGCCATCCTTGGTCGCCAGCTGGCTGCTGGGTTTGGGGCGCCAGCCCAGAGCACAGCCTGGGTTTTGGTAAAGTGCTCCCCTTTTCCTGATCTGGGCTGGGTTTTGGCAGGGAGGCTGTTGCAGGAGCACTCTGCTGATGCACAGGGGCAAAAATGTCCCTGTACCTGTCCGGGGCTCACCCACAGCCCTGGCACAGCCTCTGTGAGGGTCAGACCCTGGGCACAGGGGCTGCCACAGTGCCCAGACACCCGTGGGTGCTGAGCATCCTTGGGATGATGCCCACTGCAGCCCCAGGGGTGGGAGCAGAGACAGGAATGGAGCAGTTTGGGGTGCAGGGGGGCCCTGAACCCCCCAGGCTTTGGGGGCTGCTGCAAAAGAAGGCACCAGGGAGGGGCAGGAGCCAACCTGGGGGGCTGCATCCCACATGGAAGCGTCCCAGGCCAGGCTGGACGGGACCTGGAGCAATCTGGGACAGTGGAAAATGTCCCTGTACCTGTCAGGGGGTGGAACTGGATGGGCTTTAAGGTCCCTTCAGCCCCAACCATTCCCTGTGCTGTGATTCCCCTCGGCCCGGCGGGCGCGGAGAGCGCTGGAGCGGCCGGCTCGGAGCATCCTCGGAGGCAGGCGGGACCCCGGGGGCCAGCGGGAGCCGGGCTGGGCTGGCCGAGGGTGCCATCTCCTGGGGACACCGGTCCGCACAGCCGGGATACGGGACAGGGAGCAAGGAGCCGCGCCCCGAGGCTCCCCGTGCCCGGCGGGAGCGGCCACCGGCACACGGTGACCGATGGTCCCCGGCCAGCGGGGTGGCCACGGCACGGCCACGGCTCTGCAGAGCCCCGGGGCGTCCCCACGGATCCCCGGTGGCTGCCGTGGATTTGGGCACGCAGTGACTCGGGAGGCGATGCTGGCAGCACCGGGGGATGCCCGGGCAGCACTGGGGGATGCAGGGCACGGCCCCAGCGCGTCCGCAGGGAATTTGGGTGACAGAAATGAGCCCTCGGAGCCGTCTGCGCTCAGCCCGGCCCCGCAGTCGGCAGTTTCGACCCGAAAGGGCTCCTCCTCCCTTTCTTCCCCCACAGCCCCTCTTTTTCAGGTCCTAAAAGGGAGCACGTGTGCGAGCAAACGTCCCGGCCAAGGCTAAAAGCAGGTGGGCTGAGGGGAGGAAACCATCCCAGCAAAGCTGCTCAAGGGGAAGGCAAAGCACCCCCTAAAAGTTTTCAGAGCTGGAAGTTATCCACCCTGTCTGCCTGTTACCTGCAGCTCTCCTTGCAGCACTGCCACTGGGGCAAGAGCCCAGCAGAAAAATAGATTCTGTTGTCAGGAAAAAACCGAGCTGTGTCACCCCAAAGAGAGTGTGGCACCTCCAGAGCCAGGTGCAGGTGGGCACTGAAGGATGCAAAACGATGTGGGAGGATGCAGAGGGAATCAGGGGGATGCAAAGCCATGCAGAGGGATTCAGAGGGATGCATTGCACTGGGAGGATTCTGGTTGATGCTCTGGGGAACCACTGAACCCAGCAAAGGAAGGATTTAATCCAGAAATCCAGAACAGGGGCCTGGTGGTGGCTGCCCAAACCACAGGAACAACCCCAGGCAGGGCAGGGTGGCAACCACTGCCCTGCCTGTGACACAGGAGCTCATGGGGGACCATGTCTGGAGGTGCTGGAGAGGCACAAAGCATCTCAGAGGCTGTAGGAGGGGGGTGATGATGTTTGGGGCACACAGGATGAGGCCACTGGGGCACACAGCCAAGAAAATGGGGCTCCAGTCCACACAGCCCCAG
This sequence comes from Thryothorus ludovicianus, assembly GCA_013397245.1. NCBI lineage: Eukaryota > Metazoa > Chordata > Aves > Passeriformes > Certhiidae > Thryothorus > Thryothorus ludovicianus. The sequence continues at coordinate 614,287 of VZTB01004663.1, forward strand.
AATTCTACAGCTGAAACCACACTGCCTGATCCCTGCTCAGCGAGGAGGGACAAACCACCCCCAAGTGCTTCTCACTTCCCTCTTGAGGGCTCACCAGGGTGGAAACTGCGAGTCTCTGGTGCTATTTACAGAGCTGAGTTTCCCCTGCAAAACCCCGAGAGCCAGCGGGCTGGGGCCATCTCTCCAGGGCCATCTCCCTGCTCTGCCACACTCAACCAGCTCAGGCAGTGCCAAAATCATGATTTCCCTCCCACTGGGAGACTCAAGCACAGCACTGATCTCATCCTTTTTTCCAGATACATGACGTGTGGCAGTGTTGCAGTCTCCCTGTGGCTGTGGTGCCTCCTCTCCTGGTCCTTGCTCCAAGATCTGTGATCCTTTGGATGGTGCCAATGCTGCTTCCCACCGTCCTTCAGGATCTGGGATGTTTTGGGCCACATCCAAACACAAGATGCTGGGTTCCTCTGCTTTGGGCTCTGCTCCCCATGGGCAGGATCAGCCTCCAATATCCCTGCAATGGACGCAGTAGCAAAACATCCTCTGGCCTCTCCATTCTAGCTCCACACGGCGAGCACAAAATAGGAGTTTTTGAACCACAGAAACCCTTGGCACTGCTCCACTGATGTTTTTAGTAACAGGTATTGCTGCTTCCTTCCTCCTTCAGCTGCTTCTGCAGAAAGGTCCCTCTGGGCCGAGCTGAGTCACTGTTCTGCCAGGCTCCCAGCACCTCGTGCCTCTCCCTGGCACCACAGCCATGCCCAGCACCTCTGCAGGAGACAGGGACAAACCCCTGGAGGCTGCCAGCAGTGCAGAGGTGGCTCTTTCCCTCTGAAAACAAGCTGAGTAATTAATGTGCTATCAATGTGTTATTAATGCTTTGTACCTCGAGCCCAGCCAGGACTCGGTTGCCTGTGCAGGACACAGCACAGCCCTCCTGCCTCCCAGGCATGGATGACCTGAGAAAGTCAGGGTTTGAGGCACCTCGCTGGGCTCCAGAGATGTTCTATGAGCTGGGAGCAGGAGGCAGGACAGTGGCTTGTGGACATGGAAAGGATGGATGCTCCCAGAGATGTTTGCTGCTGGCAATTGCCTCTGGTACACAGTGAAACACCTTTCTCTGAAGAAAACATCCCCCTGGCACAGGCAGCCCAGGGCAGTGGTGGAGTCACCATCCCTGGAGGCATTTAGAAGGTGTTTCAGGGTGGCACTTGGGGACATGGTTCATCAGAGAACATGGCAGTGCTGGGGGGACGGCTGCACTCGATGATCTTTTCCAACCTTTGTTATTCTGGGATTCTGCTGCAGCCCTGCGAGGCAAGCGCAGGTGCTGCAGAGCTCCGACTCCACCATGCCCCTCTGAAATGTGGCCCAGGACACCTGTCCCTGCTCCTGGTGACACATCACCCACAGTGTCCCCCCGCCCCGTCCCCAGCAGCCCAGGGACACCGCGAGCCAATGCAAGGTGCTGAGCACGCAGCCAAATTTGCATGGAAGGGACGAGGGGAAACCCCAGGAAATGCACAGCCCAGGCATTAATCAAATCTCTCTAATAATAAACCCCCGAGCCGCGCAGGGCTCCGGGCTGCAGCTGCCGGGGCCATGGCAGGAGCCGAGGGGGCGTAGGCGCCGTGGAGAGCCAGACGTGAGTTACCCCAGCGAGGGGCTGCAGGGGGCAGGGGCTGAGGGCTTTGTCTGGGCCAGGGCTCGGGGCTGGTCGTGCTCCCAGTGCCGGCAGGGAGTGCAGGGTCTGCTCAGAGCTCCCACCCTGCTGTGGGGCTGGAGAGACAGAATGGTTGGAGCTGGTGGGGAGCTTAATTCTCATCCAGTTCCACTCCCTGCCCTGGCAGGGACACCTCCCACTGTCCCAGGCTGCTCCAAGCCCCGTCCAACCTGCCCTTGGACACTTTCAGGGATGGAGCAGCCACAGCTTTTCTGGGCAACCTGTGCCAGGGCCTCCCCACCCTCATGGGAAAGACTCTTTTCCTGATAACTGATCTAAATCGACTTTCCTTTAGCCTAAAGCCATTTCCCCTTGTCCTGTGGTAGCTTAAAGCTTGGCATGAGGGGTCTGTGGAGGAATTCAGAGGCTCCTGGTGGCTGAGAAGCAGAGAGAAAGACTCACCTGGCTCTGCTGGAAAATCCATGGCTGAGAAGTCCATGCTGGGAGCATCACATGTACCCTGGGACTCCCCAAGGAGGGGAAGATCTGTCCTAGAGGAGGCCAAACATCTCCTTGGACGTGTCCCTGCAGCATCTGAGGGAGCTTCCCAGCCTGCAGCTCCTCAGCGTTAACACAGCCCCAGATCCTTTTCCCATCAATTATTCCATGGAAAATCCCACCTGGGTCAAGGATGACTCAGCTCCCTGCAATCCCCAGGGTTTGCAGTAACCCCCAAAGGGCTTCCTGCCACTCTGGGGGTCTTCTCTGGGGACAAAATTTCTTCCAAGAGCATCTGAGGAGAGCAATGGCCTGAGCCTCAGGGGATGTCTCCATTCAGCTCGACAGAAAGTCATTATTTAATTTTCCAGCAATGTTAATTGAAGAGCTGGGAGTGTCAGGCCAGCATCCCAGTGCAGAGAGGATTTTCCCTGGGAATGGGAGGGTCTCAGGTGTGCTGCCCCAGGCAGGACCCAGCCCATCCCCAGCCCCTCTGCAGGGAATGTGCTGGGTGGGCAGTGGCAGGACAGAAATGCAATGTGCTCAACCTCTGCACACTCCTTGGAGAGAGAGAGGAGAAATCCTGGCAGAGTGCAGGGGATTTTCTGTATCATAATCAAGGGTTTGGCTTTGCCAGAGCAGCAGCTCAGCCTTCGGGCACGCTGCACCTTCGGGGAAGTTTTAAACCTTCGGGGCCCGTCAGCACCAGCGTCTCCCACCCGTGCAGGAAACAGCTGCGGCTCCAGGCGGGGCTCCGGGCAGGGATGCGGCTGCCAGGAGCCCTCTCAGGCAGCAAAGGACACATTTCCACCAGGGCCACCCTTTTGGGGCTCCCTGCAGCTGCTGGCTGCAGACCCCGCCCGTGGCACAACGCAGGGGCTTTTATCAGCCAGATAATTCTGCAAAATGTGAGGTTTTGAGCAGATTTTTGTGCTGCTGAGAGCGGCTCCTGTGCCTCTCTCCTGGCGTCGCATCCAGTGCACACGGGCAGGGGGAGCGCTGGGGCAGCAGAGGATGGGACAAGCAGCCCGTGACAGGGACAAGAGCACGTTCTGCTCCTGCTGGCACTGGTTAAACTGGTGCCTAAAGTCTCCTGGGGAGATTTGCCTCCTTCTACTGCTCTGACACGTTTCATGCATCAGCCTGGGTTTCACTAGAAACCAGAACACCCAAGAGACAGGACAGGAATGACACACCAGGTCGCGTTTCTGGTACTTTCAGAAAAGCCTGTAAAGACAGGAACAGTCCCCAGGTGCAGGGACCCCCAGACCCTCGGGGCACAGCCCAGGGTGGGCTCTCTGTGTGTCCCCTGGTGCTGGCACAGGACACACACACGGTTTGAAAGCAGATTTGGCTCCGTGCCCTTGCTCAAGCCTGGGACCAGAGAGGGCTGAGGGACAGTCAGGGTCTCCCTGCCAGGGCTCCCACCCTGTACCTACCTGTGTCTCTGTCCTGCAGCCATGGATGGGACACGTGTGGGGCAGGATGCCATGAACAACTGCACTGACCAGGAGTACTGGGACACCCTCGTTTCCCAGTGCATCCCCTGCAGCCTCGTGTGCAGCCAGTCCCCGGCCAGGAGGTGTGATGCTGTGTGTGGTGAGTGCTGGGGGGTCCCTGGAGGGAAAGTCAGGGATGGGGCCAAGCTGGGAGGGAGAATCAGACCCCGGGGCGAGCCCCAGAGCAGGCTCTGAGCCAGCAAAGCTTTGCAGAGTTTCCAGCCAAAAACACGGAGGGGTGTGAGAGCTTCCCATGGATGGGCTGGGGCTGGCAGCAGCTCAGGAACAGGACAGGGACCGAGAGCCCGCCCCTGTCAGCACCCCTGTCCCTCCCTGAGCCACCAGGGCTGAGCCACCAGGCTCAGAGGATGGGGTTAATGGTGAACCCCCGACCTGCGACAGGCACTGAGGTGTCCTGAAAGCAGCTGGGGGACAAGGGACAGATGAACTTTGCGCACAACCCCGCGCCAGCGCCTTTCTTGAGTCACGGGCGGAGGCGGCGTCAGCCCAGCCCAGACACGGTTGGTTCAGCAGCCACAAGCGAAAATCTCCCTGAGGACAGGAGATGCCCTCCTGGCATCCCGAGCCGGTGCTGAGGCAGGTTTTGGTGTGTCCCAAAAAGCCGTGCAAGCCCCAGAGCGGCAGCAGGAGCTCCGAGGTGAGAGCAGCTGCTGCGGCTGCCTGAGACCATCCCCGCCCCGAGCAGCTGCCAGCAGCTGCCTCTCCCCAGCTCCAGCCAAAGGCCACCCCAAATTCCGCGGGTCTGACCCCTGCCAGCCCTGCAGAGCTGGGCAGAGCCCAGGGCAGGGGCAGGTCTCACCCCGCGCCTGCCAGGGCAGCGAGCTGGGCTCGTCCTCTCAGGAATCCGCGCGTTGGGGTGCTGGGGAATGAGCTGGGGAATGAGCTGGGAATGTGCTGAGGGCACCGCGATCATCCCCCTCTCCTCCCCCAGAGTCCATGGACTGCAACAGGAGACCTGGGTTTTACTACGATGACCTCGTGAAGAACTGCATCAAGTGCAGCTCGGTGTGCGGGCAGCACCCCAAGGAATGCGCCCTGTCCTGCGAGCGTGAGTTGGGGAGGGGGCACCAAAACACCCCCCTTGTCCCAGGGACCGCACTTTTGGGGACTGCCATTCCACCGGGGCTGGGGAAAAGCAGCCAGGGCGTCTCTTTCCCATTTTCTCCATCCTACGGTGGCTTTTCCCCGCCGTGTGCTGGGTTGGGCAGCTCCCCCAGCCAGGGTGGAATTGGCAGCTGAGGATCCCACCCGGCTGAGCTGCCCCCAGCCCAGGGGAGGGGCAGCAGGAGGGGACAGGTAGAGCTCCAAGATCTCCAACTGGGTTGAGGCGATTCCTGAAGGTGAGAGAGGGTGGGGATGGCTGTGGGAAGGGATCTCTACCTCACCATGGAAGTGCCGGTGGGCAGAGGGGTTACAGAGCTGCTCTCAGATCTTTCCCCAGGGGAGGGCACGGGTTCTTCGGGCTCTTTCCCCGTCAGAAACCCCCCCAGAGGTGTCTGAGCTGCCCCTTCTGTCCTGCCCCACAGCCACGCCTGCGGCCGTGCTGGAGCAGAAGGCGTGTGCGGAGCAGGACCCGTGGCTGGTGCTGTACCTGCTGCTGGGGCTCTGCCTCTGCGCCCTCCTCTGCTCCCTGCTGCTGGGCTGGACTCACCTGCGCAGGAAGGGAGACGGGGTCTCCTGCCAGGCCAGCGCTGGGACCTGTCCCTGCAGGGAGGACCCTGCCAAAGGTGGGTGCTGGCAGCACTGGGGGCGCCGGGAGAGGGTGGGGAGCCTTTGGTGGGCACTGCTGGAGAGGCAGAAGCAGAGCCAGGTCCTAAGAGGGGAGGGAGGAAGAGCAAAGACAGCGAGTGTGAGCTGGAAGAGGAGCAGGACTGGCCCCTGTGCCCCATTCTCCTCTGTAGCCCCTCGGTCACTCCCTGCAAGGCCCAGGCACAGCTTCCCTCCACAGCTTCCCTCTTGGAGCTGCTCTGCAGCCAGAACCTCCCCAGTCCCCATCCAGAGGCTGAGAAAAGCCAACCAACCCTCTCCCAAAACAAACACCTGTCTCAGAAAAACCCAGTTTTAGTTCTGCAGCCAGAGGGGCTTCACAAGTCCTTGTGTTATGGAGAAAAGGAGAAAGGATAATTGGAACAATTCAACAAAGAAAAAGCTTTTTTATTCTTCCTCCTTTTCTTCTCCCCTGCCTTTCCAGAGAAAAATTACCTACTTACCTATTTCTGCACACACATCCCTCACATCCATGTTTACATAGATCCACCTCAAAGCCATGAATGTCAAAAATCACAGAGGAAGACCCCATGAGCCAATGTGACACCCAGAGTCACTCCAAGGACTGTCCCTCAAGCCATTCCTATCTGCTTTGCTGAAGGACACAGGGATCAAAGGGCCATTTTTAAGATAAGCCACCAGGTTTGGGGAGATTTTCTGGGTGTTTTAGGTGATGCAGTGAATCCATGCTGGGAGCTGGGTGTCCTTTCCAGTTCCAGGACCAGCTTTTCACAGCTCTAGAGCAGCATTTCAGAGCATTCTCAGGTAAGATCTGCTCCTAACCCCCCTCAGCTGACACAGAGTTTATTTGCAGACAGGCTGGTGGAAGCTGGCAGCGTTGGTGATGGATTCACTGCCATCAGAATCCCAGAGCCAGTGGAAACCTGTGGCTTCTGCTTCCCTGGACATGGCTCTGCTGTACAAGAGACCAAATCCTGCCAGAGCAGCTCCTGCCTCCCTGGGGACAGAGCTGCTCCCTCCTTCTCTGGGATCTGCAGCACGGGAAGCGCTGGAGCCATTCCCAGCCCCGACGACGGCCACTTCAAAATCATCTGCTCCCCTTCCCAAGAGAAGACAGCCATGGTGTGACCATGGTGGGTGTTCCAGCACGGGATCAGAATGGAGGGATGCCCCCTCTGCCCCCAAATCAAGGCTGCTCTGCTGCCAGTGACTGGAACAGCCTCTACCCAGCTCAGCCTGTGCCAAGGGCTGTAGGATACAGGGCTGGAGGGCACAGAGCTGTTTGCTTCCACACAGGAAACTAAATTCCCATTATTCCTGAGCACTCCCAGTGAAAGACGTGGCTTCCCATGTAGCAGCATCTGACTTCATCCTCCAACTCGGCCTTGGTGCATCCCAGCCTTTGGGGACATCTCAGGGGACTTTTCATCCACCCCCAGCAGCCCTGCAAAGGACCAAGTGGTGCCTGGTGCCCATGGAGAGCTCAGCTCTCCCTTCCTTCATGTGTCAGAACAGTTTTCAGCACAGCTGTAAATGTCTCCAACATGGAATTGGATCCAAGGATTTACTGGTGAATTTATAAGGAGCCAGTGTGGGAAGCTCCAGTGACACTTTCCAGCACTGCTGTGGGTGATGGGGCTTTGCCCCATGGCCAGGACACGATGCTGCACATGGGACAGGCACCAAAATCCTCAGTGGAATTTGGTTTAAATATGGAAAATCATCCAAGGCTGAGATCTCTCTACAAAACTGGATTTATGTATATCTGACCTGGGTTATGCTGAAGAGCTGGTAAAAGTGAGGAATCTGCTGGAGTTAAAGCTGCTTTGAGAGAATATTTTTATCTAACCTGGCTTTGAAAGCTACCATGGAAAAACAGGAGTTTCAATGTGTAACTTGAAGCCCTCATTTCCACAAAGGAGACTGCAGGAATTTTTTGTTTGGTGAGGAATCACTCCTGGTAGGAGCCCATCCCCTCCACTGTCTCAAACTAGAGCTTAAATTTGAAAGAATAAATATAATTCAATACATGCTCAAATTGGTGCTGGGAAAGCTGGAGAAAACATGAGCAGAGTAACAGATTCTATCCCTTCTATATTATACATTCCTTTAAATGTAAATACTTTCTTATCATTAAAAAAGGCATCACCTGGGAGGCTGAGCCTCTCACTCTGGTCACCTCCCACTCTCTCAGCATCCAGGACCTCCCAACTTCCAGACCTCCTCTCTATCCCAGCAAACCTGGAGACCCTCTTGGCCTCCCCTCTCACATCAGCACCTTCCCCTCCACCTCCAGCATCTCCCACAGCCTCAGCTCCCTCCTGTGGAATCTGCTCCAGTGCCCTCTGCTCTCCTGCCATCACTCCCTCGGGTCCCCAGACCTGTGGTCTCAGCTCCCACAGTCTCCAACACCATGGCCCCAAATCCTGTGGCATCAACAGCAACTCAATTCCTCCAGAACTCCAAAAGTCCTTCAGTCCCAGAAGTCACCTTGGCCTCCACCCCTGCCCAGCCTCAGCTCTCCCTCATTCTGCACCCTGGCACAGATTAATCTCCCCCTCAGCTTCCCCAGGCTCTCGGGTCCTGTTCCAGCTCAGCCTCTTCCTTGCCCTCCCAACTCTTTCTCTGCTGTTCCTCTCCTACATCCTTCAGTCTCCCATTGCATCCGTGCTCTGCTCTCCTCAGGTTCCTGCTCCTGCTCATTCCTCCAAAGCCTCTCAGCTCCTCCTCTCCCCTCCCTCCTGCTCCCTCTGCCTTCCTGCAGCACCACGTCCCCCACCCTCAGTGACCCCCCTCAGGGGTCCCCAGCACCGACAGCCCCACATCTCTCCCTCCTCTGGGTTTCCCTTCCCAGACTCTGCAGGGAGAATCCCAGGATGGTTTGGGTTGGAAGGAATCTTAAAGATTTCCACATTGCACCCCCCTGGCATGGGCAGGGACACCTTCCACTGTCCCAGGCTGCTCCAAGCCCCATCCAGCCTGGCCTTGGACACTTCCAGGGATCCAGGGGCAGCCACAGCTTCTCTGGGCACCCTGTGCCAGGGCCTGCCCACTGTCACAGGGAGGAATTTCTTCCCAGTATCCCATCTAACCTTGCCCTCTGGCAGTGGGGAGCCATTCCCTCTGTCCTGTTATCCTATGCCCTTCTTCCAAGTCCCTCTCCAGCTCTCCTGGAGCCCCTTTAGCCCTGGAAGGGGCTCTGAGCTCTCCCTGGAGCTTTGTCCTCTCCAGTTGGACATCCCCAGCTGTCCCAGCCTGGCTCCATGGCAGAGGGGCTCCAGCCCTTGGAGCAGCTCTCTGGACTCACTCCTGTTTGTCAGGGGCTCCAGAGCTGGGACAGTGCTCCAGGTGAGGAGTTCTGCACTTGGGGCAGGACCAGCACAGCCTCCCTGGGCACCAGGGCTGGGAATGGCCCCAGCTCTGGGCCCCCTCTGCCCAAGCACTTCCCAGCAAGGACAGGGAATTCAGCAGAAGGAAAACCCCCAGCAGCAGCAGCCAGTGCCTCACCAGGCTGCTCCTTTCCAGCAGGCAGCTCCTGGGGACACATGGATCCAGCCCTGGTGCCCTACAGACCTTCAGGTGTCATCTCCAGGAACCCCTGTCATGGTATTTATCCCAAGGGATTCAGAACCTTATCTAAAACCAGGACAGATTTAAGCGAACACGTGCCAGCAGTGTTGCAATTAGGGCATCCCTGGAGGATCAAGAGGCATCAATTATTCAAATGAGGAGGATTTTAGGGCCATGCCTGTGCCAGTGAGAGCAGGAGCTCACCCTGTGGGCCACCAGCAGCCCCTGCCCCAGTTTGCTCGGGAGGTCACTCACCTCACACCCAGGCAAAGCCAGGGCTGGGACAGGGCTGCTCCTCCTGTGGTGTCCCAAAAAATTGCAGAAAACACTCATCAGAAGCCAAATCCTTCCCAGACACAGGAGGGGAGCATCCCTCACCCTCCCCTCCTTGAGAGAATGTAACTGCAACTATCAACAAAGAAAAGGTAACACAGAGCAACTTGAACAAATTAGCAGGAAAATAGCAAACACCCTTAGCTGGAGAACTGAGGAATCAATGGATTTGGCCCCACATTTTACAGCCACTGGCCAGCAGCTCTGAAGGATCATACCTGGGGACATCAGCTCCACTATCAGAGGGACACCGTGTACAGGACATCAACAATTCCAGATGGGATGAGTCAAACCACATGGAATTAAGGGCACTGATTTTGAGTTTAACCAATTTCTGCTTTTTCCATCAGGCACCAGCATCAGGCAAAGCTGCATCCCTACTCGAGTGCCTGAGGGACATGAAAATGTAGCTAAAACCAATTTCTGGCTATTTTTGTGTCCCCTGCAGAGCTGTGCCGGCTGCTGGCAGGTAACAGAACACACCCCACCTGAGCCGGCACCGCTGCCTTTGTTTCCAGGCATTTCTGCAAATGCCTCCTCCCAACAGATCCAGCTGTGCCGATAGAAAATGCACCTCAAAAGAAGCCCAGACTGCTCCCCCGGATGAGGAGCTGTCACTGCTGGCTGTCAGCACATCAGGGAGGTTTTTTGCTTCACCCTCGCTGCCGGGGCTCCGTGGCCGCCGTTTTCCTACGGGCGAGGCTGCGGGAGCTCCACGGAGGAACCTCCCGGGAATAATTCAATGTATGAGCTGCCCGGCTGAAGGGATGGAGGGGAGAGGAGGCTGTGCCTGAGAGAAAGCAGCAGGAGGGGCAGCAGCTGCTCTCCCGTTTTTATGGGAAAAGGGAAAATGCTGTCCCCTCCTCTCGGAACCGGCATGGATTTACTGCTGCTGGAAATAGAACCCGGTGTGATTCGGGCAGGGACACGGGGGGTGCGGCGGCAGGCGGGAGAGCGGGGAAAGAAAAGAATAATAGACCTTTTAATACCCCAAGAATTCAGCTTTTGAAAGCAGAAAGAGCCCTGCAAGCTCCCCCCGAGAACCATCTGCGCCGCTGCAGCCGCACAGAGCAGAACCCCCTCCACCAGATGGGCGGGGAGGAAAAAAAATCAGGGTGATTTATCCTCGTCCCTAAACAATTTGCTCCTGCAGGCTTCACAAAGCCGGCTGCAGCAGCTCCGCCGGCTTGAGCGAGCGCTGCGGAAAAGAGAATCCATCCAAAGGGCAGCCAAAGGCTCGGACCTCGGCGGCACCGAGCGGAGGCACGGCCGGAGGCATCCTCACCCTCATCCATCCTCATCCTCATCCTCATCCTCACCCTCATCCATCCTCATCCTCACCCTCATCCATCCTCATCCTCATCCTCACGCTCGGCGGCGCCCGCCGCGGGGTGGCAGCGCCGGTCCAGGCGGGAATGCCGCTGCAGCAGCGCTGGCAGGGACGGGAGCTGCTCCTGCCTCTCTCCGCAATCCTGCTGCATTATTAAAGCTGCATTATTAAAGCTGCATTATTAAAGAGCGGCAGAAAGCGCCGCTCGGCATCCGGGGAAGGAGGGGACCCTCCGGGGCTCCCCGGCCCGGCTCCATCGCGGGGATGCTCGGGTGGAACCGCGCACGAGTGGAAATTAAATTGCCAAAATGAAATTGCCCCGGTGGGACGTGTCTGTCGCACAGGAACCGGGGCACCCCACCCCACACCCAACCTCCGCTGGGGTCTCACTCGAGATCCTCCAACTCGTCCTTTCTTCCTCCTTGCCCTGTCACAGATGGACAAAACCTCCTCGTGCTGCTCTGGTCTGTGTGCAAATGGAAAGAATTCCATCGTCATTCTGTTCAGCTGCTCTTGGAAGATGCTCATTTAAAAACCAAACTCACCCAACCCCCTTATTTCCCTGTTTTTCAGTTTCCAACTCCCCTATTTCCCTGTTTTTCTGTTCACCAGACTGTGTCTCAGGCAGGTTGGACACCTGCACCATTCCTAGAGCTCAGAACTGAAGGCTTGGATCCCTCCCTGCCTTTCCACACTGGCAAAGCCCAGGAATGGCTGCCTGGGGATTTATGCAGAGGTCAAAGATCAGAGAAGCTGTGGCTCCCTGCAAGTGTCCCAGGCCAGGCTGGACGGGGCTTGGAGCAATCTGGGAATGTGGAAGGTGTCCCTGCTTGCAGCAGGGGCTGGAACACGACGATCCTCAAAGTCCAACCCAAACCATTCTGTGACTTTTGGGGTGACACCAATTCACACAGTGCCCAACTGACACTTCACCCTCTCCACAGGGGACAACAAAGCTATTTTTGCTTTTCCAGCCCTGTTCTGAAGGCTTCCTCTCCCAGCCCAAGCTCCTGAGAGCGAGACCCAGCACGAGCAGCTCCTGCTGAGAGCACCAACACACAGGGGGTGGCACTGCAGGGAGAGCAGCACGTGAAGAGTTCATCCATGTGGGAGGATACAAGGAACCAATACCAGCCTAGCACATACCAGGAAAATGTGTTGTTTACTCAGAGCACTGCAGAAGGGCTCAATAGCAGCAGATCCATCGCTCAAAGCTGCCCCGGCAGCACCGTTCCCAACAGATGGTACATTTTTCATGGCTGAGGTTCTCTCAAGTGTCAGATATATATAAATCCACCTTTGGAAGGCAGCAGAGGAAAAAAAAACAACAACAAAAAACAAACCAAAACCAGCAACAACAAAACAATCGCTTTTGAGAAATTCAAACTTATTCACAAGATTTAAAAAAAAAAAATAATATCCCAAAACAAAAGCAAAAAGAACCAAGACCACTGTTACAGTATAAACACGCCAATTCATTTGTTTTTACTGATGGTTGCATTTATGAATTTCATTCTCGTGAAAAAAGGGCATAAAAGGAAAAAAAAAATTAAGAAAATAGCTATTTATAGAAAACAAAACAAAAAAAGGGCTCAAACAACAGAATCTGTGCTGATGCTTTTGGATGAGCAGTCCGATGGCATTGAACATTACCTGTGCAAGCAGGCATGCTTGAAAACCTGTCTGAGTACTGCAGCTTCAGTTCCACAATCCAGGATTTCTTCTGTGGTTGTTGGAAAAAAAAGAGCCTAATAGTTTCATACTGTATTTATTTAATAACTAAAATTCACAAATAAAAAGATACTTGCAAAGTCCTTTAGTTGTCTCATCCCCTCCTCCTCCACTCTACTGCTTTCAGACCCATATGCATAAAAAAATGGGTTTGGATTTTTAATTTTAACTGTTATATGATTGGTCGTTGGAGCTGAAGCACCAAATGGAGAAGATGCTTTATGGAGATGAGGGTAGAATCCTTTTGCCTTCCCACACACATTTTGGAGGAACACAGGAGATGTACCAGTGCCCGGACTCCTCTGCTCCCATTTCCCCCACCCAGAGCATTCCTTTCATTTTATATTTCCTCTGTTAAGTGACTGACTGCAGCCTCTTTTGCCCCTTTCTGTCCTCGTGGGACTGCACACACGTTGGACATTGTTCATTCTCACTCTCCAGGCTGTGAGTCAGTGTCAAGTAGGTCCTGTTACAGCTCAGTGCGAGTTGGTTTGTAATGGGTCTTTTCATTTCAGGTAGGTTTGTGTGTCTATTCAGAAGGCTTGAGTTGTTTCTTCCTTGTTTACATCTGCCAAGCTGCTGGATAAGGCTATTCATACTCCAGGAACTGTTTGTGATAGAACAGCAAATATCTGGAAGAGAGCAGGGGGACAGTGTCAGTTCTGTGCCAAAGATGAGTTTCCATTGGTGCAGCCATGAGGGCTGTTAATTTTGGTTTTCTTCTCAATTTGAAGTGATTCCAGGGACATTAAGCAGGCATGAGAAGGAGGGAAGCCAGCTGACATGATTTTACCAGCAATGCAAGGAACTGAGCAGCTGCACATCAAAGAGGAACCTCAGGGATGCCCCATCCCTGGAAGTGTTCAAGGCTTGGAGCAACCTGGGAGAGTGAAAGCTCTCCCTGCCCATGGCAGGGGGTTGGAGTGGGATGAGATTTAAGGCCTTTTCTTAGCCAGGCCATTCTGTGATTCCATGAAAGAGCCAAATCTTGTAAAATCTACTCAGGACCTGAAAACTGGAAGATTGGATTCTGTTGGTGCCCAGACAGGCAGCACCCATTTAACACGAATGTGACATAAAATAAAGGTGCTTTAGGATGCAACTGCTGCTTCAGAGATCAGACCAGGATTACTGCAAACTGCCTCCCATTTACTGGAACAGGAGCAAAATGAAGCAGCAGCCACGTGGGTGAACACTCATGTCCCAGGCAAATATCTGATGTGTCAATCTGTACTCAAATCTGGTGTTTGAAAGGATGAAATTCCTCCTGTCCCTAATTTGTGTGTGTGTGCTGGTACAGAGGGGTACAGCCCCTCAGCAGCCACACAGGAGGGGACTGATCTCCACACAACCCTGTTCCCACACTGACACGGCCACTGCTGAGTCCTCAGGGCACTTCTGAGATCTTCCAATTGTTGTAATCCCATCCAAGCCCTATGGATTCCCTCACACAACACAGAGCTACTGTGCCAGCCTTCATCTGAACCAGGGAAATGCATCAAAGCTCAAACCAAGCCTTCATGGGCAATGTTGTGCCTTACATCCTCTCCTCTGCCTCTGGCAGGTTCTTCCATGGGCATAACCCCACCTGAGCACCAGGCAGGTGTTACTGAGTCACAACAAACTCATTTCTCTGCTCACCTCAAAGCAGAAGTTCCCTGTCAAATCACTTAACCCTAAAATTCAGGTATTAGAGATTTCTGGTTTTACTTCCTGTTGGGGAAAATCTGTTAAAAAAAATTACAGCCTGAACATTGTGCCTGCAGCAATCCTTGAAAATGTCACAAATAATTAAAACAAGAATGGTAAAGACTTATCTCTGCAGTACCAAGTCCATAGTTGAAAATGAAAAATGAAGACTTCAGATTTTAAGTTGCTTTTTTCTTGGAGCATACACCAGATTCCAGTGCTTCCTTCAAATGAGGAACCTCATGGTACTTCCCTTGAAAAATACTGCTCTGTCCTCCCCAAACTTGGGTAATATAAATATCAGAAGCCATAATGTCAATCTGAGATTAATTTAAAGCCAGGAGCTAAGAAACAGCTCAAGTTCTCTACCTGCCTCCCATGGAGCCTTGCTGTTCTGGGTCACAGCACTTCCCTCATGGCTTTTCTTCAAATCTTTTACACTCAGAATAATCCAAAGGTTCTGCAGGCACAGACTGGATCGTGTCACTGAGCCCTGCTCCTGCACTGGGTGATCCCATCACTCTGGCTTTCAGAATCCCTTCCATCAGCAGGGGTTTGGACATGAGCACCAGTTCCAGACATTGCAGAGTCACCCTGCTGTCCCTTGTCCTTCCCCTCCCTCTCCTCCAGCAAACCCAGGGTTATAAAGCAATTATGTGCAAATATAATTGTGCAGTCTCAATGATAAGCACTGAGCAGTACAGGGGATATTCCAGGGAGAAATTACCCTTCTCTATGACTAAGAGGGGCTTTTTAAAGTAAGGAAAACACAACAAAGGGCAAAGTTTGCCTTCCTTCCCCCTTCCCTGGTGACCACTTACCCTTCACTGTCTAGCACATCCTTAATGCTTGCCTTGGTGATTATGGCATCATCACACTTGAACCACTGGTCCTTGTGCTGCCGGATGAAGCTGGTGTAGTGCCCACTCTCCAAGGTTCCCTGGTGATTAACTACTGCAAACAAGGAATACCTGGGACACAAAACACACCAGCAACACTGCATCAGAAGGGGAAACAACAAACATTTCACACAGGCAGAGATTTCTGTTCATAAACTCACAGAGCAGTGCTAAAGGATCTGGTCCATCAGTAAAACACAGTTTTAACACTAGCTGGGGAGAGGGTGGCCTTGCCCAAGGAAAAAAAAAAAAAGAAACATTTTTCTTTTCCTGTCTTGCTATTTCTGCAACTCTCCAGTCTGGTGATCACTGTCAGCTTTACTAACACAGGCTACCAAATTTGCTTCTAAAATACATCAATATTGGTGCATTTCTGAAGAGGACCACTGATTATCCAGTCTGACCTTTTACTTTCCTGATTTACTCTAGTGAACCAGAAAAAATGCATTTCAGGTATGGAGAAGGAGGCAGTCTTAAATATTTCTAATGATAAACTGCTGAACTGATTAACTGTCCTAAATCTGCAAAGGCTGTACTTATTCTGAAATATTGACTTCCAGCTCTCAGATGCTGCTGTGCATTTGCCTGAAACTTGCAGGCCTACCTCTGTTCCAAAAAAGGTACTGATAGGCAAGTTCCCCTTTTCTTTTTCCTTTTCTTCTTTTAAAAGTGCAAGACTGAAGTCTTTGGCTCTTTTGTTCTAAGGTAAGATTTTGTTTCCAGTCTTAAATACACTAGTGGCTCTTTTTCAAGCATTTTCCCCTCTCTTTAACTCTTTCATAAAATGCTGCCCTCACACTTTAAGTGTGACACAAGCTACACAATGGCAAAATAATCTCTCTAATCTCACTTGATATTGTCCTTCTCAAGTTCAAAACCCACAGAACTCTTTTGACACAGTGGTGCCTCAACAAGGCACCTATTCACTGACTGCCTACAGAGCCACTGATTTAGAGCCACCCTCTCTGGGGAGTCCCTGAACCCAGCTGGGAG
This sequence comes from Thryothorus ludovicianus, assembly GCA_013397245.1. Classification (NCBI taxonomy): domain Eukaryota; kingdom Metazoa; phylum Chordata; class Aves; order Passeriformes; family Certhiidae; genus Thryothorus; species Thryothorus ludovicianus. Next base: position 630,238 of record VZTB01004663.1, read on the forward strand.
GGACAGACCCCTTCAGTCCCAGCTGCTCCCTGGCACCCAGATCCCTGAGGAATCCACACGTCTTTGCTCTCATTACCTAAATCTGCTTAATGTTTCACAATTTCTCCAAGTTTTGCATGTGCAAACATCAAAAGTGATCAGCTGTGTTACCTTCAGACCTTTTGTACCACTTTTGAACATCCACATCTCATGGTTCAAGCTGCAGGCCCACACAACACCTGCCTGGATGACACCTGCACTAAGACCTGGTTAGTTTGGTTTTACATTTTTGTGTGATTCCAGTTTCTTACTGGAACTTTTAGAGGCAACACAACAGCAGCAATGAAACTTGTAACCCTATTTAACTGAAGAGGTGAGGTTTGTGTGACCATTTCTACTCCCATAAAGCAATGGATGCTGGTTCCAGTTACACCCCCTTTACATTCTGAGCAAGTCCCACAGCAGTCCATCATTTATTCCAAGTGGAATCAACACTTGACCAATAGACCCCAGCATTACTGGGATCATCTACTCCTGACTTTGAGTGTCAGTGTTCTGTTTTCTTTGGCCCTCTGTAACTCCCTTTGCCATTGCAACAGGAAGAGGAAACACCCATCCCTTGTAACAAATATTGTGACCACAGCATTTAATTTTGCCCACAGACCATTTGCTGGGGGTATCACCCTCAGCTCTGGAACAGCTGTCACAGCCCCACGGAAGGGCAGGAACTGCAGTGAGTGAAGCTTTATTTCTCAACATTTCAGACTTACTGTGCTGTCAGACACGGTAATGCTCTGGCACTGCAGGATAGAAAGCAACACCATCTCCTTCTAGAAGGCAACTACCTTTCAGAACAGGAACCATGGAATGTAGCACTTACTTATTATCATTGTTTAGACTATCCGTCGGCTGCTGGTACTGCCCGTTCATTCTGCTCTCTTTACTGCAACACACACACACAAAAACCCAGTCACTTAAAGCAAAAACACACAAAAACCCAGTCACTTAAAGCAACAACACACAAAAACCCAGTCACTTAAAGCAATAACACACAAAACCCCAGTCACTTAAAGCAGTGCCTTCCCAAACCCAGGAAATTGCTCTGACACGACACACAGCCCGTTTGCTGAAGCCAGGTCCTTATTCCTGATTAGGATTTTAAAGATGCTTTATTTGCTCTCACAGCAGTGCTACATCCCAAACATCATCTCTCCCCCTGGTCAAGGCTTCAGTGCTGCAAATACACATCTGTTTATGTCAAATGTTTTATCCAGAAAGCTTAAAAACAGGTTAAGAAAAGATTTGTATTTGAAACCCAGGAAATTATCTAATTACATCAATCCTTTATCTATGACGGGTCAATCATCCTGGCTCTGACTTGTAAATTCATTTTGTGTTTTGACAGCAGCAATAGGATTATGCTGTTGATTTCCTAGCTGGTGAAATTCAGACTACTGAGTTATGCCTGCTGATTATCCCATCTCTATTTCATTATCCTGGATACCTTTCATCAGCAGAGCCTGTTCTGTCCAGGGAGAATTCACCACAGAGGAACAAGGGTATCTCAAAATCCCCAGAATATATTGGAATAAACCATATATTCTTAATATAACAGTATTTAACAGAGCTTCAGGGCTCTCCTTTCTCTCTTGGTAGAAGCATCTACTTTTTTCCCTGGGAAAATGAGGAGTGCAGACAAAGCTTGAAATTATAAGTAAAATTTCAGCATCAAATAAAGTCTCTCTGTTAAGAGATAGCATGGTTTGGGGCTTTCTGCACTGCTTCAGATACAAATTAAATCTGAATATCCTCTTGCATACGTGCATGAATACTTGACAAATACTTTTTAATTAAGCTGATTAAATTCCTTTCATAAAGCTGCATTTATATAAATGCCACGTCTTCACAAACCTAGGAGGTGGGAGAAGTCTTGCTGCTTCTATTTTCATCTGGATTACGTTTTTGCTTCTTGCAGCATTCTCTAAACAGAAGTTGAAGGTACTAAACAAAAACCCCCAGATTTGCATATGTGCAGGAATAAAGAAGGATTTTTATAACTTCAGGAATCCTGGTTAGGGATTAGGTTGGCTGTGCTCTGGCCAAGTGCACAGGATGGCAGGTGGGTGGGCACTGAGGGGATTGGACCAAGGGAGGGATCTGAAGGCAGGATGGATCCGGGTCTATAAATTTAACAGGCAACCAGAAACATAACACACGTTAATTAAAGAACCCCACCACAATGTTTAAATATAAATCCTTTTCAGGCACATGAAACTGAACAGTTTATCTAAAAATGGGTTTAGACAAGCAGCACCTTCCACAGAGCAGCTCATGGCAGAAGAACCCTCACAGTGTTCTGTACCCTTTCAAGCAAGCTCCTTGTTTTGTGCTGCACATGTATGAACTGGGAACCAGTTCTGCTCAGGCCTGGGGAGGGTTTTGGACTGGGAACCCACCTGGAAGCCATGAAAGGTGTCATGTCCAGCTCCAGTGGAAAGGAGACATACGTAGTGATCTTCCGCCTCAGTTTGGCTGAGTGTTCAAACCGCTGCAGGCAAAGGCAAGAGGTTTCTTCTTTAGACAAAGGTGAAATTTTATGTCTTTTATAAATGTCCTGAGCTTAGAAACAATACCATGAAAGCACATTAGCAGTCACTGTGCAGGGACAGCACTGGATTCTTCCTACCAACTCTCTGGGAATGTCCATGTAAATAACAACACATTTCTACCAGGAAAACAAATCACCATTTGTGGGCTCAATGTTAATACAGTATTAATTAGATTATTTACCCTGATATCTATGCATACAAACTTATCCCCACCCGACATCAAAGAAAAAATACATTAAACAGGGAGAGCACACAGAGCCTTTACCCAAAGCAGTGCTCATTTGCTCTAGGGCTGTTCAAACCCATGGCTGCTGCTACCCTGGCTCACAGAACTGGTGATAACAGAGTTTGCCTCCAGATTCACACTCTGAATCCACCCATCCAATCATCTCAAGTGACAGGAGTCAAGCCTACACAGGAATACCCAGACAAATAAAGGCAAAAGATGGAATATGCTAACAAAAAAAGCCTTGTCCCTCAGCCAAAAGGGGCCTGCAATACCCACCATCCCCTCCTCGTCTCCTTCATTGAACATTAAATGGAAACAGGAACAAATACCAGAAAGAGATGAATGAGTTTCTATTTAAAGGCAGCTTCCCTCTCCATTTCTCAGAGATTCTGCTCTATTTACACTTCAAGTTAATTATTTTCCAATTGTGATGCTGTAACAATTCCCTAGCAACAGATCCAGATGTGAAAAGCTGAGACTTCTATAATTCTTATCTTTTGTGTTTCTCTCTTGCATTAACACAGAAAATTAAATTTGCATTTTGCATAGACAGGACAACACAATCACTTAGGAAAAGCAATTTATTTTCCAAAAAATCTTCAGTCATTTGGGATAACTCAAATACTGAACTAAGTGTAGGAAAGGAGTGGAGCACATTCCCCTTGACTTGCCTAAAGAGCAGAATCATGAATGTCTATCTTGTTAACTACACCATAACAACAAAAACAAAAGCCCAAAAATTGCCTCCAAAAGCCAAGCACGCCTGAAACCTCAATTCAGTGATAAAACAAAGTCCTTTGGGAAGGTCAGAAACAGCCAAATTAAAACAAAGGGACTGTGCTTCCAGCCAGTCCAGTCAGGCTGTGACATCTCTGCCATGGGACACTGCCCATCCTCCTGCTCAGTGCTCAAGAAGAAGCTGCTGGGGGTGAACACCTGCAGGTGTCCCAAAGTCTGGAAAGGCCTGTGAATTACAGGGGCAGCTCTTCCCACCTGTAACACCTTTTTTCCAGGATGTGGCATTGCTTTCCAAGCACCCTTGGCCTCTTGACACAGAATGACCTTCACCTGCTCACTTTACAGAAATTGGATAGGACTGAATATCCAAGGGCCCCAACTGTGACATTATCTGCCATAATTTCACAGGACATCTGCTTTGGAAATTTTTAAAATGTTTAAAACTTCACTGCAGTTGGGAAGATACAATAATATTTCTCCATTGGTATCAGAACTTTTCCATGCTTTTCCTTCAATACAATGGCAATTTTTCAGTGCAAGTGTAGAAATTGTACCATGTAGGATGAGGGAGTGTAACTGGAGATTGGTTTCTGTGCTGGTTCAGGTTTTGGACCAGCCTTCCATTCTGTCTCTAGATTCAAGCTGGTTAAATTCCCCCAGACACACTGCAAAGCTACATCAGAAATAATGTAACACTATCTTAATAGAAAATCTAGCTGGGCAAGGCAAGATATTCTTTATATTAATTTAGATCATAAAAGTTTAGTCAGTGAAAGCCAGAAGACACGTCCAAGAATTCAGCTCATCATCTCAGAGAGGAAATCACATCCTCTGCTCTGCTGGCCCCCTGTGAACTTACTTTGAGATGAAAACAGGCCACAATGGGTAACTTCTTCATAGTGAGTTGTTTGGTAGATTCTTGGTAGCTATGGCAACCACTACATTTGATTTTGGCACTGCTTCCTAGATGTTCTGGCCTTGTAAACCTAAAAAAATATTGAAAAGCAAAGGAATGCACAAAACAATCAGATGGTTTTTGACATGTGCTGATAACGTTTTTACTTGTGTGGCACTGGCACCACAAGAGACAAGTCCGTGGGTTTTAAGTAATTTTGGAAAAACCTACAATAAAACCATAATAATGTAAAGTGCTATGGCTCAGATATCCAAATGTGACATGGATCACTGCTCTGACTTGCACTGAAGTGAATCAGTGGCTGAGAAAGGAGCTCAGTGTTAGTTCATCTCCTGCAGCAGAGCAGCTCATTTTCATACAGAAAGGGAAGAAAAATCTTTTGTTTTCAAACCCAAACACATTGATATGGAAGACACTCTTCTGCAACACATTATTCTACCTTGTAGCCCTCCAGGGCTGGGATCAAAGCTCTGAGATGGAAAGGCCTGTAAACACAAAGTTCTTTTCAAAATACAGACACCCTTCGAAAAAACCTTTGTTGACAACTAGAAAAATCACTTTCAACATTTTCAGACAGAACTGCTCAAAGGAGCACTGGGAAGAGACCATTAGGGACCAGGGAAGTGCTCACAGAAAATGGAATACTTCAATGTTCTCAATACAAAGTAAAGCAAAATCATCTTTTCCAGAAACTCAGCACAGAAAGGCCAGGACCATGGACTTTCCTTTCTCAGTCCTTTCCTCCAAGTTTAGATTTCCAAAGGGCAAATCAACCATCTCCCCAGAGGCTGCCTTGTAATTGGGATTTTGGAGATGAAATATTTTGAAATTTAATTAAAATTTTCTTATTAATACACATGAAAAATGTGAGGGCAATATTGGGCCAGTTTGTCCCTCACCCTCATTCTGACTATGGCCAAAGCAGCCTCCAGCACTAAATGACATCACAACTTCCTGATTAATTAACAAGACTTCCTTTAGCTGGCTTATGTGCCATCATTCTCTGGTTTTTGGTTTGTTGGTTTTGTTTGGGGTTTTTTTGCTTTTTATTTGTTTTCCCTTAATTCTCTAAAAAGGTTTATAAATTTGCTCTGATAGTTGTTTGGAATGCCCTTATCTTTCCATTTTTGTGTCACATTCCTGCTCAGTCCTTCCTTCTTCAGGCAGGGACACCCATGGCCACACTGACATGAAGTTACACACCTTTTTTCTTGCTAACTTTTGGATAAAAACATAGACCCATCCTCTTTATCCATTACAGTTCAACTTCTTTCCAAAATCCATACTTTCTGGAAGTATCTTTGAACCTGGATGTTTTTCCTTTGATTCTACTAACCTCTGTGTTGAGGAAAATCACCAAAATTCTACTGATGTATTCCTGCATCAGCAATTTTTCATTTGTACTAATTCCCTCATTTCCTTAAAATTATTGATCTTAATGGTGTCAAGCAGATTAGAAATCAGAAGTTAGAGACTAAGAATTTTTATTTCAGGAGGATTAGCTTTGCCCCAGGCTCCAGGTAACCTCTTCCTCAGGCAATTATCTGCATTTGCCACTAGAGAATGACTTTCAGATCTGCTGAAAGATCCAAGTGAACTGTACACAAAGCCATAACCTTCTCCCCAGGTACCTGTTTCCAAGATGCCTAAGTGTCAGCCTCAGAATTACCTTTTCTTTTTGAAAGCTCCATTCCTTTCATCCTTAATGGCATCCCTGCAACTAAGCTGGCAGTAGCTGACTCTCAGTTGTGCTGAGAGCAAAATCTAGCAAAAAATTGCTAGAATTTAGATAAATATTAAATGCAATGTAAACTCTTTCCATGTGCCTCCCTCAGCCACCAAAACCAAGAACAGGGAGACAGACATTAGCAATTTTGATCCTGTAAAACCACATTGTTTGGCAGCAGCCAATGCAAAATTTGCTTTCTTCTTATATCACGTAGCAAAAGATTTTGGGTGCTTATTGTTCCTCTGAGCCCTCTTACTCTCTCACACGCAAACAAGTGTAAAAATGCTGTGTGGGGGACAGTGTCCAGAGCCACCTGGAGGAGGAGGTGAAGCTGAGCTGCCTTTCCATACCTTCTCAAGCAGTCTGTGAGGGTGGTGGTGCCCGACACGTGGCTCTCCCCGTTGACCACGCTGCCATCGCTGCCCGGGCTCAGCGGCCAGAACGGGGTGGAGGAGCCTGGCAGATCCAAACTGATGTCCCAGAACGGGTCTATCGTCGTGGAAACGCCACTGTGGGGAAGAGAACGGGCCCACACACCTTTAAAGGAAGCTGAATGAACGGTTTCCCTCTCTCTCTGCTTCGGGGGGCGCTGCAGGGAGTTCATTTTAAGGGCTTTGGGATCTCCATCACCCCTAGAGGGCACTCAGAGATGACGGAAAACAGAGCTGCTCCTGAGTGCCCTCCCACAACTGGTCGTTTCCCTGCATATTTCAAAGCTGTATGTTTGGGGAAATGTATGTGATGTATTAGATGAAAAATAAAAGGACTGAAGATATTGTCCCACTCACTGGAGCCCCAAGACTCAAAGCAGAGCTGCTCTGAGACAGGAAATGTATGTGATGTGTTAATTGCAAAATAAAAGGGTTGAAGACATTGTCCCACTCATTGGAGCCCCAAAACCCAAAGCAGAGCTGCTGTGAGACAGAGGCACTGCAGACCAGTATGAACCAGTTAACATCTGTGCCAAGAGCCATCCAACTGGTTTAGAAGCTGGTCTTGTCTGCTCAAGACATGGGAGATGGTGCTTGAAGCTATCTCAGAAAAGAGAGGCCTTTTAAAATACTTTTGCTGCCCAGTGCACTGAATTCAGCTTTGCAGTTCCTCTCAAAATCTCCTACAGCCTTTGGGATTTGAGAGGCCAAAGAACAATTGCACCAAGCAGTAGCTCATGCTCTCCATCAGAGTTCTCTAAAGACAGCTGAAGACAAGCCAGGAGCCAGACTGCAGGAAAAGCTGCTCAAAATTTCAACTGCTATTGACTCAAATATTTTCTTCCAGCATTCACATTTTTAAGAGAACTTCAGGGGTCTAAGCTCCTTGTAATGTTTATTTTTTGAGTTCTCTCCTCCCCTAAAACTAGTGTCTTTCACTCTGCAGTCTCAATAAGCCTTCAATATTCTGCCTTTTCCCTCTGCTTCATTTGTGCAAAACTTGTCAATTTTCAAAAGAAAACTTCTCTTTTCAAAGTTTCATCAATGTTAATATTGTGTCATAACAAATCAAGCCTTGCATTATCACATAAGGATTCTGTGGCTCTGTCAGGCAAAGAACAAAATTTCCTATGTTTTCCTCACAGTAAATCTTTTGCAAATCCCTCCAGGAAACTGAGAATAAAAGCAGATTCAAACAAGCCCAGCCCATGTGCAGGACAGCAAGAATGCAAGGCAGAACAAAAAACAAGAACTCTGACTTCTGCACTATGTGCAACACCAAGCATCTCCAAAGAGAAGTCAACTTGTTCCAGGACAGAGTAGAACAATAAATACATCTTTCCACACTCTTTTTTACTGGTACCTGAGATTACATTAGGCATCAGCCTCTCTGAAACCTCTCCTGATGATTCATGAGGCTCCTGACTGAAGGAAAATGTGGTTCTGTATCAGAATTTTCTTCAAATGTAGTTGCAATTATGTATTTTGAAATTCAAAGAGACCTTGGAAGTATTTTCCTTATGATCTTGGAAAACAACAACCTTTTCCAGACAAGTAAAAGGTTTATGTGCATAAGCCTGTTGACTTTCCAGGCAGCTTTTTAGGTATGTTTTATATATGACAATTAACTGGTAATTGATTGCATTTAGTTGATGGAATTACAGAATTAGAGAATCCCAGGATTGTTTGGTTGGAAGAGACCTTAAATATCTCATTCCATCCCTTGCCATGGGCAGGGACACCTTTCACTAGACCAGGCTGCTCAGAGCTCCATCCAGCCTGGCACTGAACACTCCCAGGGCTGGGGCAGCCACAGCTGCTCTGGAGAATCTCTGCTGGTGCCTCATGGTGCTGCACTTCCACAGTTCTTGTCTTTCTGGAGTTCTGCTGGTATTTATTGGTATTCAAGAGAGGAAAGGCTGAGTGCAGGGCACTGGAGGGGGTGCAGATTCAGGTGAGAGCCCAGGCTCAGAAGTGACTTACTGGCAGACTTGACAGGTAACATCCGACTGCAGTCCGCCTGTGAAGATTTGGTCTATGATGCAGTTACAGTGGTTGGGGTTGTTGGCCTTCTTCCCATTATCATCACCTGCAGGAATGCAAACACAGGCTCAGAAGTCAAAAATCCTCTGAGGGAGCAGTGGTTTGTCTTGGACAGTGTCTCTCCAGTAACTCAAACTTACACTGCAAGTTCACAAAGATAACACAGAACCCTGCAGAAGTTGTGGGTTGAAGAAAACAAGGAAACAGGAGGGGAACTCCTTGAAAATTATAAAAGATAACCAGAAGGTGGCTAAATGTAGAGGTGAAGCTTTAAGCCATGGCAGCTCTCAGCAAAACCCTTGCTCAGGCTATCTCCCTTTACAGAGGTTTGTTTTGCACTGCCTGGCATAAAGATCAGCTCCTAAGACAAAGGAGTTGCCAAGGTGGTTCATGAAAATCAATATTTAAATTTCACAGAGAGAAGAAACTTCAACAAATGCTACTTTTTACTTCTATCCCAGTCAATTTCTGTGAGTAGAGTGAGGGGAGAGGGTTTGTTCTCACTGCAGGTCCCAGGAGAAAAGTGTCATTTTTAGGATTTGAGTGCTGGGCTTAGGTCAATTCAGTTTCTCACAATAACCAGAGTATTAAATAACCAAACATTTCCTCACACAGTTCTCAGCTTCAAAGCCTTCTCCCTGCATTCCCCACAGGTGAAGTAGGAATGAGAGCTTTTCCTTGGATTTCCAGACTGTCCACTGCTTATTTCCCTTGGGTAGGACAGATCCAACTGGGCTTGCTTTGTAATCAGAGATGCACTCACCAACCACTACACATTTAGTGTAGTAATAGCTAATTCTTTTTAAAATACATCTCAAGATATATTCCCATCTCCTTCAACAGAACTAAGTTTGGTCACGTTTCCCAGTGTCTTCAGCTTACAGACAAATATTTGATTTTTGAAACTGAAATGCTAAGATTGAAATACTGAGATACTCCTCAAATCTCTGCTATTTCTCAAAACCAATTATTTTCTACTGAAGAAAGTCCAAAAAACCACCTGAAGAAATGAAAAATTTCTAAAAGTAGAGCAATAGACCATTTTCATGTGGTTAAGGTGCTCCAGCTGAAGTTTTCTTGTAGTAGGAGCAGATAGAATTATATTATTTTTTTTTTTTCCCAATGATGCTTTAGAATTTTGTTGAAAAGTATTATATAATAATCTGGCAAAGGTTCCACCAGATACAACGTGTGGAAAAGCAGTCATAGGTGATACCTACTAAGCTGCAATGGGCCACTTGAGTTAATTAGATTCTAAATGCCTCAGGAAAGTTCTCCCTCAGCTGCTGGATTTAGGCTTTAGAAACTTTTGTCTGAATTGCCAAGAAAAGCACATTGTTTCCTTAAAAAGACTCTTGAAGAAAATGCTCTAAAATTAGATTTCAAGTGTACGAGGTTCAAGCTGGGGGTTATCACACCCGGTCTGAGGCGTTTCTTGATGGGAATTTCAGCTAAATCTTACTGAACTTAAGAGCTTTTAAAGGGCTCAATTATGCTAAGCTAATGAAGAGGGCACACAGGATAGAGACTGTGCAAGGCATCCTTCACCTACAGAAAAAGCTTCACTTACATTCACAAGCATTAAAAAAATAATTCAGAATAGAATTAACTGGGTTTTAGCTAAAACTCCGCTTTTTCTTTTTAAAGCCCACACGTGGAACTACCACATCCTTGTAATCTCCCCATTCCAAACGTTGTGTCTGCTTTGTTTGGAGGGGGCAGAAGGAGAAAAGCAGTGCTGAGAGCACAGGTACCACCCCAGCTGGACACCTTCAGCAGTGACACCTCCTCCTGCAGGGAGAGCTGAGCTCTCCCCTTCCAATTACACAAGTCAATTAGGATCAGCCACGAGAAGGTCTCCAATGAATATCCTGCAAGCTTGTTCCCAGCAAAACAGAAGGGTATTACCCACTCAACATTATTTCCCATGACATTTGGTTGGAGAGGAGGGAAAAAAGAGTAAGATTACCACCTACACACACTTGTCAGTATGGAACAGATGCTGAGGGGAGGTATATTATGCAGCTGAGAACTAGAAGCTGCTAGATTGTTGGGCTCAAATTAAGGTTCCCTTCAACATTTCTGTCTCACAAATGAGTTGTTAATTTCTGATTATTTTTTTGGGGTTTAAATCCGGTCCAGGGAAATCAGCACCCACTAAGAACTGTCAGGACAAAACTAAAAGCAAACTTAAAAATGCATCAATGTACATATTAATGTGATTATGAGAATGGCTGAAAATTGAGTTCAGGAGTTTGGACTCAAATTAAATGTAACTCTCAAAAAGCCCCACACAGGTCACTACTGTGTCTGTGCAATAACTCAGCATGTTAATCTGTGTTCAAATTAGACATTTAATATACCACTAAAGGTAAATAATACACAGCAACTGTAAAAACAGTTACAGACAACTTTTTAAGATTGCTTTTGGTTTTGGTATAAAAACACAAGTTTTGCCTCAATCTTCCATTCTGTATTTTAAAAGAGAAAAGGGAAGTCAAGAATTGTCAGATTTTAAAAGGGATATTTATCAAAACAAGAACATTAATGTTAATATTTCTGCTTTGCTTTGGTCCCTGGTGTTCTGAACAAGTGCTTGTTATTTCTGACAAAGCAGTGTACACACAAATCTATATGGATCAGAGCAGATGACATGTTCCACAGGCATATGCTCTATCAATGCCTAAGAATATCATACAGAATTCACAGAGCAGGGCAGTGTTTTCCTCCCAATTCTCAGTACACCTTTCTTTTTCTGGCTTCAGATTTGGTTTGCAGCACCCCTTGTTAAAGGTGAATGCAAAAAGCTTCAAGGAATCCAAATAAATGAGGGATAATCACCTTTAAAGTACTATTCTTCATTTTTTTAGAACTGAATAAAGTTTGGGATAAAAATACAGGATTATTTCTATTTTTTTTATCTTGCTTTTTGACTCTTTGTGTACCAGTGCCCATCTCTGCCACTGGAGTGCTGTTGCTCCTACAATAAGAACAGAATTCCCCACACCAGTGATGTCACTGGACAGAACAATAATTTGTGACTTGCAGATCCTTTTAAGAGAACAATAATTCTGGTCTAAGTTTCCCCAAGCTTGAAGATGTCTGAGTCAAAGGTGGGAAACTAAAAAGAGTCTGCATGATTGGAACCTCACTGGTGTGGAAGTTTGCAGAATTAGAACCCCAAATTTATCCCAGAGCACTGGGGATAAAGATGTATCTGTCATGTTGACTAAAAACTGACTCAATGCTTTACAGTCTGGGCAGAAATACAGATTATTTGCACTAGTTTTTTCCACCAAAATACTACCTTCCACTTAGATCACCTGCCTCCAGCTGTTGAAATGAAAAAGTGATGCACAGGCAAGACACACTCGACCCCTTTTATTCAGAAATATTCTCTCTAATTCCAGCAGCACAGAGGAGCCCTGCTGAGGGTTCAGAATATGCCCTGCCCAGAGGCCACAGCTCAACCCAACAGTGGCAGCACATCCATCACCCCTCAGACAGGATTTACATGGAGATCAGACAGGTATCCTGACTTCCAAAACTCCACATAAAACAAAGAATTCAACCAGCATTTTAAACACCAACCAAATCAAAACAAAATTACCTGGGCCAGCCTGCCCACATAATCATCTCAGGGCAGTTACAGGATTACAAAACTTATCTTTACATGGACATCAAAACATGCATTTTTCTTAATTCAGGCAGTGACAGATCAACAACAAATATTCACAGCTTTGTCTTCACTTGCATTAAGACACTTCCTAGACAGCTGAGTACATGGAATGGAAAAGGGATAAATGACTAATGACAGCCAAACAAACATAACTGGATATTTATACATAAGGAACACTTTCATTTACTTTAGTGCCTGAAGCCTTGGTGAACATGAATAATGTCCAAAAACTAGAGTAAAATTTCCCCCCTGACTTTATTTTATTTCACTGTGTGTTAATTGTAAAACTACATTACTATTGACTGGAAGCTTTCAAAGCTTTTTTCGTTCATTAAAATAAATATTTAATATTGGCAGGGGAGGTATTATTTGCTTATTGTAGCTGTAGGACATATTCTCACTATTAGTAATAATATTTTTACATCTGCACACTTCACATGCAAGTGTGTCTGTGTGGATACACAAGTGGGGAAATTTTCTCATTACACTGAAAACTAGTTCATTCCAAATGTGGTTTTGCATGACTACACTTGAAATTCTGGTTTAGATTAAATTGTTTGGTTCCCACACAACTGCTCAACCACTTCTTTTAAATTACCTTGATGTGGTATAGATTATTTACTGTGATTTAATAAAAGCCTCTCTATTTCTTCAGAAACAGAAATTTGAAAACCTGGCTGTAGAGATGTCAAGGATGATATGTCAGAGAGATTCTTCATTTAAAGTCAAACCACATTTTTTTCTAAAGTCTTTTCAGATTCTTTATCAGTTTGAGAAGAGCTCAGGGATCTTTACTGCTGCAAGTTTTTCTCTTTCCAATTCTGAGACACAAATACTACTTCATTAATTAATGAGGATGTGTAGAAGTATGAGCATCATCTTCTACTAGAGATGATAAAAAAAGCTTCAAGATTTGTTACATCACTGCTTCAGAAATCTAACAGGAATGAAGAAATGCTTCTGTTTGCAGCTGAATTTATTCAGTGTTAAGAAGTGAGAAGTCAATATTTGGGTAGATTTTGTTCCTTACTGGACTTCCACACCAGTTTAATTTGGATTATTGAAATCCAGCTAGTGGTTGTCAAATGACAGACATTAGTAACTACAAAGGAACTGCTCTGTGTACTCCTGTCCTTAGCAATACTTTTTTTGGAGAAGATTCTTTTGGAGGCACCAATTATGGATGTGAACAAGCCCATCTTCTGCCAGGCAGGGCTACCTCAGAGAAAAAAGCAAGAATCACAAAGGTTCAGAGAAGCAGCAGCAGCCTTCCCTTTGATAGTCTCCTGATAAGCCAAAAAAATAAACCCTAAGTGCTTTTCCTAAAAGCATTTGAGGAAAGTTGAGTGCTTAAATCTTCTTTTTGATAACCAAGGACTTTTTGTTTGTTCTGTTAGTATCAACCCTACTACTTTTTCCTTGGAGGAATAGGAAAAATTTCACTGCTGCAGTAAGTGAATCAAGCTAGAGCAAACATTGGCAGATTGGGAAATTTTCAGTTCAGCTTAGGTTCAGCTAACAAACAGAAAATACATAATTTCATGTGATATTAAAAAATCAAGACTTAGATACTTCATATCAAAAAGTGTAGTACTGAATATTTTTATTGCATTGTACAATTACGTATTGTTCTATACACACTAATAAAGCAAGATATCGTAGCCACCCTTTGCTCTTTCTTATTCCCATTTCTGTAAGCAATTTGGGATCAGAAATACAGGAGAATCACATTTAAGCAGAATAATAGTATTAAGGCACAGCCTCTCCCCTATGTTATTTTCATTCGTCCCATGACACACTGAGTAAGAGTTCTAACTACTTCAAGTATAAATAGAATTAAAATGGCAATTTAAAAGAAAAGACAGTGACTCACAACCAATAAGAGAACATCATGATGCTGATTCAAACCAATGTACAGGCTTGCCTGCTTCTAACCCTTGGTACTTTTTGACAGTGGGAACGGTTTATTTATTTATAAACATTTTAAATTTACCCAACATTTTTAAAGGAATTCGCTAAACTAGACTTGGTTTTAGAAGAGCTGGTTCTACCTCCTTTGGGTGCAATAATCCTTGTTGACTGGAGCCTCAGGCCAGGCCTTACCTTTGCAGTGTCTGTGCAGCACATCTAATGCAGCAATGAGGAACTCGTGTGCATCTTGTTGCTCGTACCCTGCTAAATGCCGTGCGTGAGTCCATACCAGGTGCAATAACCTATATGGAATGTGAGGAGATCGGTGCCCAGAGTAAAACTGCTCAAAGCAAACAGAAGGACATGACTGTTAACAACTTGCACAGCCTCGGTGCATTTCATCATTAGAAAGTTAAATGAGCGCAATTAGTCAAATCAATTGAAACCGTTTAATTCTGATGGCTTTAATAAGAAAGGAGAGAGACAGCTTTTGTCGTGGACTGCTGGGGAAGAGGTCTCAGAATTGAGCAGCTCAGTTTTCTCCCCTGAAATTCCATCAATTTGTGATGGATTAGCCTGAGAAATGTGGGGGTGCAGGGAGTGGGGTAGGCAGACACAAGCATCACTCACAACTTGCTTACTGATACCACTGGCTTGTATTAAAATAGCCTGGGGAGGAAAGAAAGGAAAAGAATCCTGCATTTGAAAAGGATCAGCCATTTCATTCACAAATTATGTGAATGAAACGCCACTCCCCTCATAGCAGAACAAACACTGAAGATGAGAATATTAGATGCTGACTGTCAGCCAGCCCTGACCCACAGCAGCTCTGCATCCAAATGCTGTGCACACTCCAATTTTATGGAAAAATTTCCAAGCAGGGCAGAAGCCTTGTGCCAGTACTGGCCTTTCACTGTAGAAGGCTTTAAAAACAACTTTACTGAGCCAGCTGTTTGCAGAGCTGAAGGTCCCCATTCAGACAGTGATCCCCAAAGCCAGCTGCCATCACTGCTCCAGCAGGGTGTCCCTGCCTGGGAATCTGGTGCTGGACCAGCTCCTGCATCTGCTCCTTCATCTGCTTCAGTCCAAATCTGATGAGCTGGCTCCAGAGTGACTAAAACCCCAGGTGATTTTGCCAGAAGCACATTAGAGAGTGCACAGATGAATTATTCAGTCAGCACAGCCTGATGTGAAATGCTGCTGCTACTGGAGGGTGACACAGCTGGGGAGGGAAATCAGCACAGGGCAGGAGGACACTGCTCACAGAAACTTTTTTTAAAATTAAAAACCAGCCAGGTCCCACTTGAAAAAACCCAAACAAACAATAAAGCCCCCAACCAAGCAACCCACCCCCAAAAAACATGCCAAAAAACCACCCATGCTAAGGGTCTGTGTTTCCCTGGGGTGAGGTTCAGCCCTTCCTTTATCCCTGCACAGCAATATCAGTTCCAAAAACAAAGCAGGGATGCTTGTGGCATCCCTGAAGGAGTCAGAAAAGGCCCAGAAAAGTTTCTTCTCTTGACAGAGTAACATTTTATTTTTAATAAGTGAACATTTGTGAGTCATTTTGCCTTCCCTCACCTTCGGCAAAGGTATCTGCCAGTGAGTGCTGCCTGCAACACCACAATCATGTTTTCCAAAGATCCTATCAAATCCATGGTGGTTTCTTTTCAGTTACTCTTCCCAAACAGAAGCCAGTAAGTGGCAAATACACAGAACAAAACCAAGATTTAAATCCCAGCAGTATATAATTCCCATCCTTATTGGAAAAGTGAGTTTCCTTCCCCAGCCCTGAGTTTCTCCCTGCACAGTCTCTGACCATTTTTTGGTATTGTGCTACAAACCTGCTGAAAGAAAACTATATTTTAAGGGACAGGTTGGCAAAAGGCAGCACAATCTTCATCTAGTTCTCAGGCTGGTAGGGTTTTCTACATAAATTTAGTGTATTTCCTCCCACAGAAATTTCTGCCTCACAAGCTCTGCTTTTCCCAAACAAGAAGCTGCACCTCTGCAGCCAAACACCACAAAATGCTCCTATAAATACAGAGATCAATAGTTAACTGTGATGCCAACAAGGATGACACTGAGGGACTGGAGCAGGAGTGTGGTAATTGAAATCTGCTGATGCAGCTGCTGCTCAACATAATTCAGGGAAGTGCAGCAATAAAACTTCCCTGTTCTGTCACTCCTCACAATTAGTCCCAGAGCTCTCTGGTCATTTCAACCACCAGCACTCCATGTAATTACTCCACTGCAGACACGAGATCTGCCAGCAGATTTTACATTCTCTGCTGCCTCAGTAGGATGAGAAGGATCCACAAAGCTTTAGCAAATTATTAATTATTATCACACAAAAAATTAGAAACCTGCCTGGTAAGAATGTGGGGTGGGGGAAAAGCTTCAGTGCTCGAATAAATATTAAATAAAACAAAGAATCTGAGCACACTCAATAACAATATTTTAACTGGAATGTATAAAACATCCATCCCATCTCTGTCATTTCCTTGCTGCTGGAAGAGCAGCCTATCAGAGCTGTTCCAATCCACAAGAAGGAAAAGAACCCATGTAAAATCTTATTCCAACCTTTTCACTGAAATGTGCAAATATAAACAATGATATTCAAGTCACCTTTAAAATACTTCAGTGGCACAACTGTTCCAAACATAATTTAAACTTTTTTTTCTGTTTAAATTTGTTTTCAATTCAGCAGTATCAATTGTTTATATTGGAGAGAACTAGTTTGAGCAATTTCAAAGTCCTGGGTAAAACACTCCTTAATTGCTGTTCCAGGAAAAAAAAAAAGGAGGGGGGCAGAAAGGAACAAACCAAGCAGGATTCAAAGCCTCCATTCTTACACAGAGCCCAAGTAAAAGTAATGTTGTTTTTCCACTTAAAACACTTGCTGTTGCATTCTAGAAAGAATCTATGAGGGATTTATAAGACTCAAGGCTTTGTACTTTGCATTATTGTTACAAAAAATATACAGACATCAGTGAGGTTTTAAAACAAAACAAGACCTCACTGTACACATCTGTACTTCTTTCTCCTCCTCCCTGCCAAAAACATGCACAGAAATTTCTCAATTATGTGAATAAACTGATAAATTTGATTTATCCTGCACATGTATCCACTAAACAGTCTCTGAGCTTTACAATTATGAGTTTAGAGGCAGAAATCCTGTAGTGGGTTGAAGTCCAATTAGAGAAGTCAAAAACTCCTCTTGGAAATTGGTTCTTAGTAAAGACTTTAAATTTTCTGGCAGTTTACAATGGATGAAAGGAGTGGGCAACACATGGAACACATGCAAGAGAACACCTTCTGGAGATTTCCCAAAGAACAATGGTTCAAAGAATCAAAAAACACATTTTGCTTGCATGAACTCTGTTTGTTACACACTTAATACAGGTTTTATTAAATAACTGAAGGTTTTATTAAATAAGTGTCTGTATTTCCCATGACATGGAGGCATGGAATGCAAAGATTCTGTCTATGTAAAGAGCCTTAACTACATTCCCCCCCCTTGTACCTTTGTTGCAACTTATTTTAAACATAAGTCATTTCAACAGTAGCATCTTCAGATATCAAAGCCATAAATCATAAATAATTTCTTCCTTTTCCCTCTTGGTCCTCACTTCTCAACTCTTCCTGTGCTTGTGCTGAGCACTGTGATGGGCTCAGGAGGATGAATAATGATGGGCAAAAGGAAGGTTTTGTTCCTTCCATCTCTGAGGGGATACACTGAATTCTGCTCTACTCCCAGGTTACTACTCCAGCCACAGAGCACAGATCTTCTGATCCCACCTTCCTGAATGGTCATTCTGGAAAGGATTTACATAAACCTGAGGGTGTGGACTACCCTGAAATTCATTTTCATTGGTGAAGCAAAACTGCAACACAAACATCAGTAGGTGAAAAAGGAGTGCAGCAATCCTTTCAGCCAAGAGGCTCAATGAATGGATTCTGTGTGCTCCATTTTCCCTCCATCCAGCTTCACCACTACCTATTACTCCCAAATCCTTCTCATTCCTTTTCTTATGCACTGCAAGTCATGATTCTGTTGAGAAACAGGCTTCACGTAGCACAAATGAGAACATTAATCGATGCAGTCAGATATTTTTAAAACAAACAGAGCTCAATGCTTGGTGTGTCTGCCAGAAAAGCTACCAGGAAAAAACCACCTCAGTCCTGAGAACCATCTGATAGTCATTACTCACCACCAACCTACTTCAAGGTGGAAGAACTTTGTAGCTTTCTATTTATCACAGAGAACTCACTCAACCTATATAACTACACGATCTAAACAAAAAAGAAATAAAGTGGGATGAGTAACTTCTGTTTAAGAGGCAAAAGAGCAAAACTTGCTTATTTATATATAGAAAGTTTTATTTCATGTTCAAAACAGTCTCGCTTTTTCTCCTGGAGAGCTCCCACTCAGGCACTCACCAGATCCCCTGGCATTCCATTTGCCTAAGATCACACCTTCAGAAAAGAAGGGTGGAGGGGAGATGAAATTAACCCTTGCCCTGATTGTTGTCCTGGCTAAGATGCTTTGGGATAACCACACCAGTTAATCCCAGTGGGAAAGCTACGTAGAAACAAGACAGAACCTGAATCAGTTTCCCTGGTAATTCAATTACAAAGGAATTCTTAACCATAGCACTGAGATCTCCTGGTTTGCCTTCCTCCACTCAGACCTCAGCTCTGCAAAGGACGTGACAGAATCTTCACTGCCACCACTGCATAGAGCTGGGACACGAAATATAACCAGTCTGCTCCAAAAAATGTATGATTTTTGTTTGAATTCTGAATGCAGAGAAATTAAAACTCACTGGGAACAGAACTGTACATTGGGTGCTGACAGAGCCTTAAGCACAACAAGGTATTTACTGCTTGTGAGCTAAAATACACCGAGTTGGTTACAGACCCAACAGCTTTGCTTAGGAGGATTAAGCTCCAGTTTTACTTCAAGGAGGTTGAGTCACTTTCTGTGTCCTCCCACAGCACATGGCTGCAGTATTTAATGTGAAATAAGGACAGGGACTATTGCTGTCTGCACAGTCTGGTGTCACAGATATGGCTGTTCCCTCATCCATACACCCTCATGTTGCAGAACATTTAATTAATAGAACTAATGCAAGTGTAGGCTTGAATTTTGATTTGAAAGTGAAGGCTGAGCTTCCCAAAGTTGTGTGTGAAATGAAACTTGATTACAATTGAAACTAACACAAATGCTGCATTTAAGCTCCATTTTGGATAACAGCCTGCTCTTTGTTCCATGCTCACAGTACAGCAAAAGGCATCCTGAGCCATCAACAGGGCTCCACGTACAAAAATGGAAACAAAGATCCTTACCTAGAGAGTTTGATCTTTCCTACAGCCTCTCAATCTGTAATGTAACACTCATTTCCCCTTTCCCAGAGGATTTTTTTTAAAATGCATGTATAAATTGAGTGTGGTGATGTTCATCAGCATGAGGAGACTTTGTATCACTATTTGATGAAAGGATATCAAGAATATAATAGTCCCTTATTTTAAAATAAGCAAATAGGTTTCTGTATTAACACTGTACAGAAACTGGTATTTCTATACCATGACTGATTTTTTTATCTAGGCATTGTGGTATTTCCCCACTTAACTGCACATCTGGTTTCAATAATCCTACAGCTGCTACCTATTGGTCTGCCTGCCTTTTGTTTTTACCTCCTTTCCTGACAGACTCAGGAACAACTGAAAAATAGAAAAAAAATAAGAAATGTAACATACAGCTAATGATTGATAAGCAGCATGAATACTTGAGTATGAGCAGAAAACTCTGTACTGGAACAACTGAAGGGGCTTTACCTTCTTCTATATATGTTTAACTCACCTGCAGTGACCAAAACCAATCATCTCTGGTGAAAAAGGCACAGGAGTAAAATCAAATTGAAAATCACAAGATAAAAGTAAAGCTATTTTAGGTTGGTCCCTGTCAGAATGAACTTCCATGACAACACTTCCATAGAAAACCTGCTCTGTGTACAGATATCTCCAGCAACTTTAAATGCTCCATGACAGCACATCCACTACAGTTCTTTTTGGTTTTTTTACTTGGTTTTATTTTACTTACCAGGAAAGCAGATCTGCCACTGAGGGAAAGGCACAGAACTGGGTTTGTTTTGAAAGACATCTCAAAACCAGGAGCCCATGTTCACCCCCAGTCCTTACAATACTGATGTGGAATTAAGATAAATAATAAAGCTCTTTGGCTATTTGTTAAGGAAAAGCCTGTGCCTGTCTCACACAGCACAGACCAGACCTACAGCAAAGCAAGTTTGCAGAGTGGGAAAGGGAAAGAGATGCAGCTTGTACAGGGAAGGCACAAACTGTAGCAGCACATTCACTTCTCTTTATCCTCCTTCCTGGCCCTCACTGCGTTTGCAGGTAAGAGATGACAGAAAAGATGTTTCTGCCAGTGAACAAGGACTGAATTGAGATCTTTAAAATATTCATACAGACCTACAAAATCCAGTACCTTAAACCACAAGGATGTGTACTACTGCTTTATTCTCACTCCCATTATCACCCTAAGAGCTCATGACATATTTTCCAGTTACAACTTGCACCTTTAATTAAAGCACACATTCAGCTTTAAGACTAAGGACTCCCAGATCAGTCTCAGAAGAACAGGCAGCACTATAATTATTTCAATACCAGCTTTGCCTAGACAAGGGTGACTTCAGAACAGGACTTAAAAGGCCATTAGTTTCCCTTTCAGCAGCTGGATATTTTTGACAGTGAGGTCTCAATCTTTACTGCTTTGTTTTACTACATTTTGAGGGGAAACATGACTTGCACTCCCTTTATATTTGCCAACAGAACACAATTCCTTTCGGGGTAGGAAACAGCATCTGTGGCAAGGTGATGCTTTGTGGCAAACAGCACTCACCTCCTGAAAGAGTGTAGACATTTCACAGACCAGACATGAGCTGGGGCTTTGCATTTCACATTTGTGCCTGTCGGAGAGGAAGAAATCTCGCAGCAGTGGAGTGTGGGTAAGTGCCTGGACAATACAGTTCATAAAACATGTGTTCCCAAGATTGATTAGCCCTCGTAGACCTATAAAGACAGAAAGGGGGAGGGGATGCATAAGCATTATCAGGTTAAAAAAAAAAAAAAGGTAGATTTGCATTTTTATATCGTTTTTACAATATTGCAGTGGATTTACTATTACATGCACAGCTCCAAATACAGTTTTATACTGGTTTAGGGAGGCTATTGGTATTTTTGTAATCAAGTCACAAGAAGCTGCAGCAGCTTTCTGAACTACCCTAGGATTCCTTAAATTCTAAGAAATAAGGAAACCTAAAAATTCAGCAACAGCACTACCATAATTTGCAATGGCTGTTGTGCCACGTGTCACCAAAACTCGTCCCTCCCCAAAATTGACACCAAAGTGCAACAACAACAACTGTAAGTCAATACAGTGAGAAACCAATACATTTAAAGAAATCAGTGAGTAAGCTTTCAGATTGCTTAAAAAGCTTTCCCCCATGCAGGTCATGAAGCCAGAATAAGGTTTTTGTACTGTTATAATCATCATCTTTCTAAGACAGGCAGCAAAAGAAAGAGCCCTGACAAACTGAGTCAGGCTGTGACATTCAAGGCAGATTTAGGAGATTTTGTATAAAACCCAAGATCTGAACAGAACAACTTTAAAAAAGAAACTCTGAACAACACTAATTCCACACTCATTTTAGGTAAATTAAACATTCATGTACAGCATACATCAAAAAATTCAACTTGGCATAAGAGGATTCATCACACCTTAAGTCAAACGTTCAGCAATGCCCAGAGATGATTCCTTGTGCTTGGAAACCAAGATGCTTAAAGGAAAGCTCTTTTGTTGCACAACAGAAGAGAGGTTAGGAGTGGGGAAAGCTTTTCAGTCATTTGCAAAGTCTAAGTGAGAAGAAAAACATGCTCAAATCCTTGAGTATTCCTCCAAAATGTTAACATAATACCACCAATAGAGGAGCACTGAACGAGAAGAGCATCAGGTGGCCAAGAATGCTCATTTTTAATCAACAACTTACTTTGAAATGAGATAAAATGCACCGATAGCTACAACTCTGGTACTGACTTAAAATTAACATGGTCCTCTTCTGCAATAAAAATAGGATTACTACAGAAACATTGAAAGAAAACACAACAGGATTACTGGACACAGAACGAAGAATTTCCTTGTCATTCCAGGGGATGGAGAAACCTCTCAGCTGGCAGTGCAGTGGTAACAGAAGTGGTGCAGTTCCCGTGCAGCACAGCAGATAGTGCTCCACGGGCTCTTTAGCATCCTGCAGCACCAGGGGGTGTGGTCCAGTCGCTGCTGTTACCGAGGAGAACCCGCACCACAAACTGCACCCGGAGCTGAAGGCACGCACACAGAGACCTCCTCAGTTGTTGGGTTTTTTTCCTCCCTCTAAAGCAACATCGACCTGCTTCCAACAGCTCCCTGCTCCTTCTGTTTACTCACAGGACAAAGTTTCTCATTATATTACAGTGACTTCTACTGGGCAGAAGCTTGTTGCAATTATTTGCTTGATTTTCATGCTGGGAGGTAATAAGTGTGTGCACAACATTAGCAGAGTGTTAAATAGTTAATTTGTTGGAGCAGCTTGAAATACTGTGTGATGCTTCAGCTTGGTCCACAAAACCTATTTCAATTCCCAGCCTGTGTCTCTGCAAACAATGTCACAACAGGAGGGGGTTTGTGCTGTGCAAGAAACGTTTTGGTACCTTTTGCTTACCTCTCCCCTTGTTTTCTGCCATTTAAAATTGGGTTTATTTAAATCACAGGCTGTGCTCACAGGAGGCTGGAAGGCTCCCTGACATGCAGGGTATTTTGAGAAGCAGAAGAGTCTCTCTCTTATTTCTCCCTCTGGTTAGCACCAGATTTCAAAGCCAGCCTGTTCAGCACAGAGAACTAGAGGGAAACCAGTAGTAAATCTAAAGATTGCCCCTAGCACTTTTTGGTGTCCAATAGAGCAGTCACAAAAGCAAACACATAAAGGCAGCTTTTTGGAATCATTTATTAAGCATCATTTATTACATGCCTGTGGCTGGACTGTCTTTCCCTGTGACCACAAGAATCAAATCTTCCTCAAAGTTGCCACCAGGAAACAGTTACAGACTCAGAAGGCTCTTGGTTTACTGTGCTTGCTTGGCCTCTGGTGTCAGTTTTTCATGGATCTAAATGGAGTGATTCATGTGCTGGGACTTCACTTGAATGAACCAAGACAAAGCAACCTGCAAAACAGACAAGGCTGAAATGTGAACACTCCAAACCCCAATAAAAATCAGAAAATGGTGATTTGTAGCAAAGCATGAGAACTTACTCAGTTGAAAAGGGAAAAAGGGAAGGAGCACACATCAATCTTACCCTTGTGGGAGCAATGACTGCAGCTGCTGCACAGACTCTTAAACTGATGTTTGAAATGAAACAGGTATGAGGAGCAAGGGCTCAGGTACTGCATAAGTAATTGCAGCACACTGAAAACCATCAGAATTTGATGGAGGAAAACTTAAGAGCTGACAGAACTCAGAACAACACATCCTCTTGTGCTTAACTTTTATGGGGAATAATGAGTTTTGTTGGAAAGAAAAACAGGTGAAAATTAAAGCCTGAACAGCACTCTGGTCAGTAACATATTGGGAATGTAAAAGCTTTGTGCCTGCCACACCTATTCTTCCCTCCCCTATAATGAAGCCTGGCAAGGTTCTGCTGGAACACTCAAGCATTGCAACATGTGGGTCATGAATTAACAGAAAAATAATGTGCCAAAACCTCACATGCAGCAGTCCATTTGTGCTACAGCACCAACAGTGGTCTCCACCAGGCTCTAATCAGAGCACAGTGTCAGAGTTTAAGGGTTGCCAGCAGGCTCCAACCTCAACTAATAATAAAATGCTTTGCAAACTTCTGCCGTGTTTCATGGCATTGTCTTTATTTTTGCTTCTTATGAACTGTTTCTGAATTGAGGAAGGGCAACCTGTGAGACACTTTATATTTTCTACACATGGATGTGTGCTGTTGTGGTAAATGTACTTCACAGGAAGCAGTTTTAGCTCTCAACCTTGCTGATACAATTGTAAATACTGGAATAAATTAATGTTGCTGTCAAGACAAAATTGTAATGTATGGTGTAATCATAAAAGAAGGAAATATCCCTTAATCATCATGCATGGAATACAAACACTACTCTCATCCTGCCAAAAGCTAGGCAGGCAGGGCACAAGCAAAGGCAAGAAATCTACTTTTGCAATGCCTTGAGCACAGGGAAACCCATCTGGGAAGTTCTTTGTACATTTGGTCTCTGGGTTCTGGCTGTCTTACCTTTGTCAGCTTCAGTTTTTCCATCTTCTTCCAGCAATGGGCTCTGCTTTTCCAATGCTCAGAGCAACAGATCTGGAACACTGGGCAAAGTGGTTGTTGGGATGCAGGGAGATCCAGAACACTGGTCCTGCCAGTCTACCCACTCAGGGGAGATGAAAAATCCAAGACAAGATAAGGAAATTCCACTTCTCCATGAAATTCAACTGCACAGCTATTAGAGGTGGGGAAGCAGGGAAATGAGAGGACCACACATGAACAGAAAATACTGAAAATCCAGTCTTGCCCTTATGGAGGAGGTTCTGTTTGTCTCCTAACCCAAGCTTCTTGCAGGGATGGGAAAAACAGCAAACAAACCAGTGTGAACAAACATTCCCATGCAGAAAGCTGGGATTCAGTGGAAGGAAGGTTCTGGAAGGAAGAGCAGCAGTCACTGGACAATGCACCTTGGTAAGACAACCAGGAGACAACCAGCCAGCCTGAGATCCTCTCTGCATGAAGCACAGGTTGGCAACACCTCAGAGCAATCTTTGTCCCCTACCCCCAGTCCCCCATCTGGTGCTGATGCTTCCCTGCAGCTCCACCAGTGCCACAAGTCAGAGCAGGCTGAGGAAGAGCTCACTGAAATATTTAAAGACAGTTCAACATCACCCTTGGAAACAAACAGTGTAGCACAGCAGTGAATATTTCCAGAATAATTTTGGATCTTCATCTTGTGTTCGTCCAACAGGAATCAGCAATAACATTTAAGAGAATCTTTCTGAAAGTATTTCAAGAGTGGACTGCCCTAGCACCTAAAACTACACCCAAATTCTCTCTCAGCTCTCAAGTTTCAGAGGTAAAACATCACACATGACCTGAATGGAGCTGCCACCGGCCCAGTCAGACCCAGAGCTGCTGTTCCACCTGCATGCCAGGAGCAGCAGTTTTGCTAATGGGGTTTATGACAGCAATTATTTTCCAAAGTTAATCCCTTTTGAAATGTTAATACAAAAATACTCATTTCAGAAAGCAGCAGTATACAGATATGTGAAATTACAAGTCTACACAGGAAAACTCATCACATTCTGTGACACTGATGATCACGTGAGTGATCAAAAAAACCCCAACCATGCAGTTTTGGTTAATTTATTCCCCAACACTTCAGCTAAGCATCCTTTCTCAGGGACTGAAACCCACAGTAACTACAGAAGCAGGAACAGAGTCAAATGAATTAGAACTTTTTCTGCAGAGGTTTTTACAGAACATTTCTTATAAACTTAGCAATAACAAACGTATTTGGGTATTAAATTGTTTTGACAACTGTTTAAGAAAAAGCTACAGAAACTTTTGCCACGGCCAAATTAAATGAAGAAACTTCAACCATGTGATCCTAAAAACTAACTGAACAATTCACCTACCTCCAGCAAACCCAGAACATGCAATCTGCCCTGAAAGAAAACAATCATCTTGGGAGTGAGAAGAGGAAGAAGAAAATATGTGATTCATTGGTTCACCAGTAGATCTTTTTTTCAATAGAGTACTTTTGACAGCAACACCAAGCAAGGGATTATACAACAGATCAAAGAAGTGAAGATGAACACTGAGGGCAATCATCTTCCCTTGTGTTACTGCTGAACCAGGTGAAAACATGCTCATGCTCCCTCTTTTTCATTTTTCTGACTTGACTCCTCTTCTCCAGCTATTCAGGGCTGTCAGGTCAGTCACTGCTCAGTTTGAATCACTGTAAATCCCTCTGGACACAAAATCACCTTCCCTGAGCTGCAGCACCAGCACCACCCACCCAGCTCCCACCCCCTGAGCTGTTCCATCACCAACACAACCTGCACAGCTCCACTCACTCTTCTGCTCTACCCAACTTCCAAGCTAAGCCTTTTAAATCACAAGTCAGGAGAGATCCTAATTTAGAAAATGAGATCTGCAATACATTTTTTCTGTTTTTTCTATATATGTTATATTCTGTATATGAATATTTCACTGTATCACTCCATTATCTAAAAATATCTCTTGAATATCATATATATGTATGCACACCAAGATTCATAGGTCATGTTGAATTCTGCAGTTTTGAGAGGCTGAGAGGATGGCATTGTATTTAGATAATATTGTTACAAAAATTTGGATTTTTTTTTCCTGTTTTAAGTATTTTCATTTGTCAGTGATAGGAGTCAAATAAAAACCAGCCCCTTCATCTAATAGCCCTAATAAGACAGAAGACACTGAGTCCAGAAGCAGTCAGCATAAGACTATGAAGAATAACTCTGTAAACAGAGAGAAAATTAATTACAGGATTATTTTAGATACACTGCATTGTGCACTGCACCAAAACCTGAAAGTCCAGCCACCCCTACATGGCAGAATAGCAAATAAATCAGAAAAGGCATTATGGAATTAAAAAAAAAAAAATAGTCATCATAGGAAAAAGAAATATTTGAATTTAAAATGAAATTCCATCTTTAACTTTCCCATTTCCAGCTAAAGGATTCTGGATCACTGCATTTTTTCCATTGCTGCTGAAGTAACAGATTGCTCAACAGCAAAAAATTTGCTTATGTGTACAAAAGGAAACTGTCCATGAGTTTGTTTCCAGTTGAGAACCCTGGAGTCCAACTACAGAAACTGCTACACTGGAGGGAAGAAGAATATGCCATGAGTGGCACATGTATTGCAAAATCATTAACTGTGGAGAGAAAACAATACAGTCATTATTCCTCCCTGGATGTATCAGCACAAGAAAAGGACTATTTATAAGGCTGAATCATCCAGCCCCAAAGTTGTGAGTCCTGGTGTGTCAGAGCTGCTGGGTTCACCCTCGTTCCTGCCCTGTGTCCTGGGTTGATGCTAAATTGTATCCCCATTCATCTGTTTCGCTCAGAAATAAGTGTTGTACCTTTAAAAATTGGATCTGAGAGTGAAGAAGACACACTGGAATTCCTGAGGCAGTTGTTTTCAAAACATAAAGATAAGGGTCGGCAGTTTTTTTCGGATTCACTCAGCCTGTGCTTTTAGCAGGGTGTGGACAGCAGAAGAGAGCTCTGCTTTGCTTTTTGTTAGTTTTTTGCTAGCCGAGGCAGAGAAGTTCTCCGAACTGCGTTTTTTTCCTTTTCTTGAACTCTTTTTTTTTTTAACCTGCTCTGGACTAAACACCCAAAAGGGCACCAGGAGCTCAGCCCTTGGCCACCGGGCCTGGCCTGGGCCCGGCCTTTCCACCAGAGGAACCGACAGCAGCTAAACCGAGCTACAGCTACGAGAGAGACTTTGTGGCATCTCTGCGGAGCACAGAGAGGTTTTTTGTTGTTCAGTGTTGTTCCTTCGTTTGTTGGGCTAGGGAGTGTTTTATCTGTTAAATAAACAACTTTTTCCACTTTCTATCAAGGAAATTTTTTTCCTATCCCGATTCAGCTAAGGGGAGGGGTGGTTCATTTAGAGGTTTGTTTGTTTTCCTTTCTTCCCCTCTCCCAAATTTGCCCTAAACCAGGACACCCTGCTTCCTGCAGACACAGCTATGCCCCAGGCAAAGCCAGGCCAGGGGAGGACAGATCCACACAACTGAGTTCACTCTGCACCTGCCAGCCCAAAGCCAAGAGGGGAATGTGCCCCAAGCCCTGGATGCAGGCTCAGCCCCAGCCAAGTTCTCACTTTCCCTCAGCTACTCCCTCCTGACCAAGGGTGGTTTTGTTGTAATAAAAGAGAGTTAATGTCCCACCTTCCAGATTTAAGTGGTTCAAAATAAACAAAACACAGCCCTTCGTATTTCCCAGTCTGTAACAAAAATCTCACCTTACGTGTTTTGATTTAAATCCAACACTTAAAAGCATGTTCAAGTACTTTATTCAGGCTCACAGAGCAACTTCAGGTCTTTTTTTGGATAATTTCTGGCATATTTGTGTGCAACTGGGCAGTTCTGGAGTGACCTCAGCATTCCAAAGAGGCTTCCAGATTTATTCTTTATGTTGTGCTAGAATTGCTATTCAAAAGTCAATGTTTTCATTCTTTTTATCCATGAAAATATCCATAAACCCATGGAAAGTTCCCAAATGGCAACAACCCACCTACATTACATTGCCAGGATAGATGCACAGGGAGATTTGCAGCACAGATAAACATTTTCTAGCACATCTAAGAAGAAGACCAAGTTCATCCACACCACATGGAAACACCAGCACTTACTGAGACACCACTAATGTTTTTCCAGCATTTAGTTTGCCCCCACCCCTCTTAGTTAATAGGGAATTGATTGCATTCACCATTTTTATTCAATAGTTTCAGTGACATCACATAATACACACTTAGAGAAGGGGACAAACCACATCAGGACAGTGCAAATGTAATTGGAAGACAAAACAATAACTCAAGAGCAACTTGTTAAAGGGGAGAAATTATCTGAAATCAATTAAATTCAATAAAAACAATTGTGAAGTAGGAAACAAGGAAAAATTAAGTGACCAAACACAAAATAAGGAGCAATGGCTGCAGTAACTCAGCCTCAACAACTTAATCTTGAGATGTAGTTCTTCTACAAACAGCATTTTGGAACTTAACAGCAATATGAGAAGGTTTGGAGGCCATTCTGCTCTGCTGACAGGCAAACCTCAACTGCATGATGTCTGGAATTGAGCATCCATTTGAAAAAGAAATGATGTGAAGTCAAGAACATGAGTAAAAATTTGTATGGAATTAATATTTGAGACTGGAGAAACGACTGAAGAATCCACTGGTTGAGTTAATTAATTAAAACCAGATAGTGTTGGTAGAGGAACAGCCAGGCTGACAATTTTCAAGTATGTTACAGGCCACTACAATGAGGACTGTAATTAACTCTTGTGACCTACCAAACCTATAATAAAAAAGACTGAGCTCACAAGAAGTAAAATTTAATTAGATATTAAAAATAATTGTCTCAGAAAACATTGCAATGAGGGAGTTGGGGACTGTGAGCTGTTGGAGTGGTTCCAAAGGCAGCTCTGTCAGCCCAGTGCACCTGACTCAGGAGAGGTGTTTGATCCCTGTTTGTCACCCTGACACTGCTCAGCCACTCAGACTGACACCACAGCCTGGTACCAAGCACACAGAGCAGCTCTGGCAGGAAGGGTTCCCACAGGAAAATGGCTCAGCTCACCTGATGCCAACTGCAAAAGTGGTGTCACAGAAAGGATGAACTCACAGCAATGAGCCTCTGAGCAGCTTCTCCCAGCTCCCAGCAGGCCAGGACACACGGACAGTGCCAGAACAAGAGAGGGATGCAGGAACTGTCAGTGCCTCCCAAAACCAGCCACCCCTCACCCCCTCTCCACCAACAAACTCCCAGTGCAGGCTGAGCACTGAAAAGCTCTCATCATCCCTGGATCCCCACTCGACCTCACAGCTCTGGAAACCAAAATTACCTGTCCTGCTGCCACTCAGGCAGGGATGGAGAACAGGTAACAGCTGCTGCTGGAATGAGGGCTGCTAACTCTCCTCAAATGTTGTTTTTAGACTACACAGGTATCCTGTGCATGCGCTTTTGCATTTGTGGCTCAATGCATCATTCTCTCCATTTAGTAATGCAAACAAAGAGTCACAGGATAATGCAAAGAGATGGCCTGGGTCTGGTATTTCAGCTCATTACCTCTGTGTCACACATGCTACTGTGTGTCAAGGAAAATTTAAGTTTGCAGCTATCAAGAAGGTTTAAAATCAATTCTGGAGGAGCTCAATGGAGTCCCTGTTATTGTGCTGCACCTTCAATTAAAATCAACTCTGTGACATTGGCACAAGACTGGACCCAGGGCTCAGCATAGGAGATATGTGTCTGTGGCCAATTTAAACAAAGAATTTCTAGCAATGGCATAGAAATAACCAGCAACAAATGGAGATGAGATTCAAGAAAGGTTGCCCTTTGCCACATTTAGGAGGAAAATGACATCTCCAAGCAATGACTGCTAAAGATGGCTTTACTACAGATCCTCCCCCAGAGCAACAGCTTGGCCTTTCCACACATCCTACTCGGACACATATTGTTGGAAGAACCTAAAGGCAAGTGTCATCCTTGGAGCAAACACATCAGACAAGTTACCAAGAGTATGATCCAACACAAAGTGTATCATTTTATATTACTACTGCACAGATGAAACCTCTGAGCCAGAAAGGACTGCTGAGTGTGCACAGTGTGCCAGACACACAAAGTACTCTCTATCCTCTACTTCCAATATGTGTTTGAGCCAATTCCCAAACTGATGATGCCAAAACAGGAGCCTTTCCACTGCCCAGACCAGTTCCCATTCCCTGCCTCAGGGCACATCCCTGTGATTTCATTTCCTGGGGTTGCTGTGTGTGCTCAGCAGTGTGCAAGCACCGTGCTCCTGATTCAGGAGGGGTACTCATCAGTTAGGATTGGTTTTTGGAGAATTCCTGTTTCTCCAGGCTCAGAGCACTTCACACAAGGGAAGTGATCCCCTTGGATGGTGTGGGCTGTCTGTCTGTCACTGCTTTGCAGAGGCTGCCTGCCCAGATTATGAGCAAGCACACAGACAGGGCAGGAGCACTTGATGTCCTTTAAGTTCTCATCCTGATTTGGTGGCAATTGGCTCCTGTGTGCACACCCTCAGCTTGGTAAAATGAGTCAGCATTCCTAAAATATCTGGCAATACAAACAAACAAACCCCTTAAGGTTAATTTTTCATATGGCCTGTGTAAATAGAGCTGTTTCAAGCAAGACAAGGGACAGAAAGTATCTCTTCCCTCTGAATTTGAATTAAGAAATGTGTTTCCAAACCAAAATAAAGTGAGGGATTTTGACCAAACCACTGAAAAGTGCATTGAATCTTCCACTAAAATCACAGGAAACAGCTGTAGAAGTTCTTAAAAAGATGTCACCTGATCTGTCCCTATACCTGAATGCAGAATTAACAGTACCTGTATTGTTCCTGACAAATGTTTCTCTGAATTGTTCTTTAATCTCTTCAATGATGAGATTCTGCAATATTCCCTGATGCCTCTTGTATTCTGAAGTGTTCCAGTCTCATCTTTGTAAACAAAGTAAGTCAGAGTTTAAGAACTGCAACAACATTAATATTGAAGATACACATACAATAAAATCTACAGATAAACTCCCCTAGTGCTAGAGCTTCTCAATTAAAATAAAAATAATGCTGCAAACAGCAATAGCTTTACAAAAGCTCCTAAAGTGAGGGAGGAGACAACATGGACAAGATATTGGGTTATCACTGGTTTTCTCCAGCTATATGAATTTACTGTCTCCCACAGCAAGCTTAAGTTTAAAATAAATGTGGGGGAGAGGAAAAGGGGAGTTAAAGGAAAGGATCTCTGCCTGTGCAAGAGTAGTTTGGAACCTTTGGTAAGTCATCACACAAGATGAGGATCCAGGAGCACCCTGCAAATAAAGGCCTTTTTTTCCACTCAAGGTCATGGAAAATGTCAGTTTTTATATGAGTAATTTTGTATTTCAGCATTTTTATTGACCATCTGCATTGCGAAATTGTTTTTCTCTCTTCAGGTGTCAGGAAGAAACCAATGCAGCATGTTCTCAAACCCAGAAACCTACACAGCATGTAATCATCCACAGCAACCATTTCTCTGATTCTCTCAGCTGAAATGAGGAAAGCTGAAAAAGACATTAAGCTCTGCAGCAGAACTTGAACGAAAATTCTCTGAATTCCTCTCCTGGCATATCAAGACCCACTGAAGAAATTTTGCCTGTTGTGCTTCAACTTGATCCAATCTCGGTGAGGATCTCTGAGCATTGGGTCAACACTGGGGAATGTACACACAAGAGAAGAAAACTGGAAATAACCACATCATCAAATCTCTTACTAAATATCAAAGCATTATCTGATCCCTATAAAATAAGACCAACTGAACGGAGGAGAAAGAATCATAGAATCCTGGAATGGTTTGGGTTGGAAGGGAGCCTAAAGATCTCCCAATTCCAACCCCCTGCCACGGGCAGGGACACATTCCAACAGAGATGTGGAAGCATGTCACAACACGAGCTTCAGAAACAAAAAGGCACCTATTCCTGAAAAGCAGAAAGAACAACATGAAATGTCACATTTAAATACATGCACTGCACAAAATGCCTTGGTTTATTACAGAAGCCAGAGACCTCTCAACTGTGGTGCTCACTGCATACTCACATATACAAAGCTGAATAAATTTAAAGAAGCTGAATAAAGCTGTGGAGGAGCTGAGAGCTGCCCTGTCCCACAGATCTTATAAAGTTAAGTTCAAGATATCGAAGTCCTAAGAACCAGAGCATGAAAATAATGATTATTCTCATAATTGCTGGAAGGTCAGGGAGAATAGACAGAAGACACCCAATATCAGAAAAGTAACAGCAGCAAGCAAAAAACAGGAATTATGTTTGTGAAAATGCCTGAATGATGGGTCCAGAGCTTTCTGACACTGGCCTTTAACAGCCAGTTAAGCTTTAGACCCTTCAAGGTGTTTTCCTCTGGCAAAAGAAAGCTTTTCAAGCTTTTCTACAAAACAAACCACTTCAAAAGGTGGCACAGAATAAAATATTCTCTGTGCCCTCCCCCCAAGCAGCCAAAGTTAAAAGCTCAGTGAGCTCTTGCATGCTCTGCACAGAGAGCCCTGGGCAGATGGCACCCGTGAAGAACAAGAGGTACTCCCACCAAACTGCCAAAATCAAATTCACACCCGCAGCCGTCCTTTCCCCCCAATATCACACCATATGCTGCCTACAAGTTTTTTACCCTTCCTCCAAGCAGATTTCACAAATTAATAACTTAAGGAGCGGGCTAAGCGCCAATGGAATTAAATGCATCCAAATATATTAATATGCACAAATTATTGTTGATGAACTGGCACAGAGCTCGTCCAACAATCCACAACACACAAACCATGCCACATGCTGTTTGTGCATATTCCTGCTTTCAGTATAGACTGTATCTACCTTCTGGCCACACAAAGCCAGCTCTGGAAGCAGACAGGAAAGAGCAGAATGGAAGGTCAGAGTAAATAAAATCCACAAAAGAACAAAACTGAGATGGGGATGATTGGCCTTGTTGAAAACGTCACGCTTGCTGTGCTGACACTGAGCTGATCAGGTGAAAATACAGTGGAAAATCAAGGTTTATTTCAGACTGCTGGCCAGAGAGATCCAGGGATGTCCCATCCCTGGAAGTGCCCAAGGCCAAGTGTCCCTGCCCGTGGCAGGAAGTGGAACTGGATGGGCTTAGAGGTCTTTTGCAACCCAACCCATTCTGAGGTTCTCTGGTTTTTTAAATAGAAGAAAATGAACTTTCTCATGCTAAGGACACATCTCTGCCTGTGACAAGAAACAGGCACTTGTCTATGCAACACCTCTGTGGGCTAATTCTCAACTTCCTTATCTGTAACAGCAAATACCTCATCTAAATAAGGTAAAATACCTCATCTAAATAAGGTATCTCCTTCAGAGGGCCAGAATCAGGCTCTGGCTAAGTACTGCTGTTGGGTTTCCCTTAGTAGGAAAATTCAGATTCCCATAAAAACTCATTCAAACAGATGACAAAGTCACTGACACCAACTGCATTTTTCATTGAAAGGCTGTTGTTTTGACTGCATACTGAAGTTACATAATGACTTAGTGAAGAAAACACAGCACAGGGAAAAAAAATTAAGTAGCATTAGAGAAAGAGGTAAGACAAATAATTGAGTCAGCAACATTTTACACTTGAAATCAACATCTATGAGAGGAAAAATAAAGGAATTTTTTTTGGTGCTTTTATCCAACTGGATTTAAGTGATGAAGTTTCACTTGAAGAAGTGCAGAGCACAGTTTAGGAAAATCAAATCGAAACACTGTCTGTAAACTAAAAATAATGTGTCTGGATCAGTAACAATAATGGATCTACTTCTAAAAAGTCCAGAGCAGGAAAATCAGGTTTGAGTTAGAAGTTTGGAACATGATCCAAGCCCTGGATCAAGAACCTTGTCTTCTAAGGAATTTCCCATTGTG
Organism: Thryothorus ludovicianus; assembly: GCA_013397245.1. Classification (NCBI taxonomy): domain Eukaryota; kingdom Metazoa; phylum Chordata; class Aves; order Passeriformes; family Certhiidae; genus Thryothorus; species Thryothorus ludovicianus. The sequence goes on from VZTB01004663.1 coordinate 664,832, forward strand.
CAAACACAGGATATCTTCCTTTGCCTCCAATCCCCAAGAGCCACCTAGAGTTACCCAATTAAAGTCTTTTCTATGCAAGTAATAGGAATGGCAATTTTCCAAGACAGGATAACAGAAAAATTCAACCCCAAATGCAATCTGCTGATTTCATATACAAGTAGTTTTCACTTTGTACAGTCTGCAGGGGTTTTAGCTGATGAGAAATGAAAACATCCACAGGACAGCTCACACTGACTGACATCAGCTCCTGATCTTCCTAAAGAGGGTCTAAAGTTCAAACAAATATTGAGGTAACAAGACCAGGACCCTCCTCATTCTTTATTGGAACTGGCCTGGTGGCAACAAGGCATTCTGAGGAAGGGCTGTTCATCAGTCAACTCTACAGATGATGACTGATTTTCATCTAACAAAAGTTTCTGCAACAAAAGCTTGCTCACTCCAAGCAGGAGAATGCTGCAGGGACTTCACTGATAACTCAGGAACATCTGATGTTACCCAGGAACAATTAAATCACAGAAAACTCAATCAACTGCTGTGCAGATAAAGCACACACAGTGACATGACTGCAGGGATGCAAATTTGTTTTTCTAGCAGCTTTGGAGATCCAGGTGACAAGCTCCCAGACAGGCAATACACAAAAAGGCAACTGAAGCATCCAATCCTGAATTTCTCCTCACAAAGCCTTTTGCAGAGGAAAGCTTTTGTTTTATATTGATAAGGAGCTAAGTTCAGGAAATCCAACAAGACTTTCTGAAAACACAGCTCTACAAACTCTACTATCAGTACAGAGTAAATTGCTACTTGTGTTTTAGAATACTTAAAATATTCACATCCCTCCAATTTTTTTTCAAAATTCCCTGGGAGCTTCGAGAGGAGAGGGCTTTTTAAATTTACTTTTAGGATCAGCTTTATCAATTTTAGTCCTAAGAAATGTATTACCCAACTGAGTCCAATGATCAGACAGTTAAGCTCATGACAAAGTAAAACAGGAACAGAAGGCTCTCCTTATTGATATGAAGGTATCATTTTTTTTAATTTAACCAAACCTTTTAAGAAACAATTTTTCAGCAAGAAAACAATTTTAATAATGAAGTTAATACAGATAAAGCCAAAGAGGAAACATTCACCTGAGTAGTCTTAAAGGTGGTTTTCTTTTTGTTCATCACACAGCAATCTAAAAGAATTTAAGAATCAGAGATTTCTATTCAGGATGCACTTTGTGCAGTTGTAACTTCAAGTATCAAAGTACTACAGCTTACAAATCAGTAATTTAAATTTGAAAAAAATTTAAAAAGCTAAAAATGTGGTGCTTCCTCAAACCGTATTTTTCATTCCACTTTTCCACTTGAGCTACCTCAAGTACCATCCAAGGAGTAAAAGCACACCTGAGTGCTGCTACACTCACAGCAACCATCTGAGTACTAACACAACCTTCAACACTTCCAAGTCAGAGAGGCAGAAACACTTCTGGTAGCTTGTCCAGAGAACCAGAAACATTTTCCAGGTCACGGTTCCTCTTCCCTTGCCACCTTCACACGGGAGTTCTGCTGCAATATTTATTCCACTCCTGCTGCTCTTTGGCCCATCAGGCTGCTCAGCACTGCAGCTGCAAAACCCACCTGCCACTCCCAGGCAGTTTTGGTTTTTGCCACCTCTCCATCCCATCACTCCTGGTGAAGAGGATTTGCTCAGTCTCCTGGAAAGGTTTCTCTCCCCTCTGCCTTTTTGCAACACTGCAAATGGGAATCCCGGGTGGCTCCTGCTAATTACCCATGTGCATTGGGAGTCTAATTCTTCCTATTGTTAAAACACCCATCTTTAGCCACAAAGTCACTTCACATGCTAATCAGAGAGCAGCTGATCCCAAGCTAATATTTCATATACTCAGGAGAACGGATCTGCTGGGGGTATTAATGACAGCAGAGCAAGATGAGCTTGGAAAATAGTTCCCAAAAGATATTGTATCACTTCTAGTTCAACCCCCTAACAAATAATTTGCTTGTGAATGTGGAGCTTTGTCCCTTCCCTCCCTTGCAGAGGGAGGCCACTTCACAGACAAGAGGAGACTGAGAAAATTAGATTTTTTTTTTTTCCTCTTACAATGTTGGAATCTAATTAATATCCTGTTAAGTCTTACCTAATATTTCCATGTAAAAGGTTTTGTGTTTATGGGATGCTTGAAACATCAGTTTCAACCCAAAATCAAGACAAGCATTTTTAAGAATATTGAATAGTCCAGGCCACTACTCAGTCCTGCTGAGTAAAATAACTTGGGAAATTTCTATGTTTCCCACAAAACATCATCCCTTCAGCCTGATCTGTGGAAAAAGCTGTGGCAACACAATGAAAAAATTCAGCATGCAAGGGTCTGAGGTAGGACAAGGCCTGAGAATGTCTTGAGCTGACACTGCTTCCACAGATCACATTCATGGACGTGACATTCCTCCTGAACCTCCTGAAATACAGAAACTCCATCAAAATGTCAAGTCAGGACACAGAACATGCCATGTCCCACATAAAATCCACACTGCAAGGATTTCTCATCATGGCTTTCTGCCTCTAAGACAACTCAACGTTTCCACTTGGTTGCCAGTGTGTCCCAAGTCACTCTGAAGGTGCTTATGTGCAACACTGGGAACAACCCTGCAAATGCCAGAAGACAGGAATCAGCACAGTTTCCACAGCCTGCAGCAGTGCTCAGTGAGTTCTCATTTCAAGAGCAATTTGCTCAGTGGCAAAATAAAGATTCAAGTCAAGTTACCTGCACTAGCTCCTTACTAGCTGGAAAAAGTGTCAATGAGATGGAAACACACAGCAGTTTAAAGAGAACCAAGGAAAATTGATGGATTTCTGTAACATTTTTTCGTCATTTTTCTGAGGATGTGAACAAGAAGTTCCTTTTTCAATGGGTTTCAAATTGTCACTCAAGTAGAAAAATCAAAAGCTGTGAGTTTTGCACATTATTTTCTCTGGTGAACCACCAGTTCCAAGTCTCCATTATAAGATATTCAGCTCATGTCTGAGTATTCTTCAGTTTTAATTCATGGTGCTGATCAAAGACAAAAGATCCTGCAGCTGTACAAAAGTTCAAAGAGCTCAAAAAGCAGCAGACACATCCAGCTGTTTTGAGAAACACCATGAGATTGCTACAAATCTGGGATATAAAAACTCCCTTCATGTACCCAGAACATTCAGCTTAAACATCCACCTAAATGAGTGCCATGCATATAATACAGATGTGATAGACAATTGCAGCAAACAAACTGTACCACCTAAGAGTGTTCTAGATATGAAGAACATCAAGTTTAATGTATTTTATTGTCAGGCTCAAAATCATATGCAAATCCTTCACATACCATTTATGTACTTCCTTTCAAGGCCACACCTGCCCAGGTTTCAGAAGGCTGTCCCATGTATTTTAGGAATAACACTCATATATTTGTCTTACACAAATGCTGAAACAAGTGTTGGCACAACCACGATTCCAGATCATGGCAGAGCAGTGAAATGTTCCACTCCCAAGTGGTACCCATTGATTTTTGGGGGTAGGATGAAAAGCCACAAACCACCCCCTGGCCTTCCTCTTAAAACAGCTTTGAAAAGAGCATTTTATGGATAAAAGGCAGCTGGTAATGTTTTAACACACTCTTGTGTAAACAGAATTGCTCAACAGATGTGCAAGTGCCTATCAGAGATGGTTATCAGCATCTTTTCATTTCCAGAACCAATAAAACTGGACATCATGCCTATTCTCTGAGCCATTTACCTACCTCAGAAGGTAAACTGGATGCACTAATATCTGCTATGGGATTGATAAAAACCTGATGTCAAAAGAATATTAGAAAAAGAGAGAAATGACAATGTCCAGCTACTGCAGCATTTCAGTCTGCAAATAGGCTCTTCACTGATCTGAAACTGCAAACAGACAAGTCAAAGTGAGGGGAGGGAAGGCAAAAAGACTCTGAAGCAGATTTATATTTAGCAGCAGGTTAGGTGGAGAGAAAAGGCTCAAGGACAATGGCAGGTCTTTTCTTCCTTGAGCTAAACCCCCAATGCATTTTTGTGAAAGAAAGCAAACCTTCTGCTTTTAACTGCAGCCCAAAACTGCATCACATCTCCTGGGTGCTTTGATTTTATTTTTTTTTTTCCCTTTCCTTTCTAAATCTCAGTACACAGGCAGCTCCAGGGCTCAGTAGGAGAACTCTTAAAAGCAGGCCTGCAGAAGTGAAGAGATCAGTCACTGCCTTGTCCCCCTGCTCCTGGAGCTCCCCCGCCCAGGCGGCCGCGGATGAGATTTCATGGAGCACACGTGGCCTTTTTAAACAGCCTGAAAGATTTAAAATCCTCCCAGAGCAAGCAGAGCATTCCTTCTGATTGGGAAGAGAAACACTGAAATGTGCTACGATTCTTCACAAAGGTCATGGTAACCTTCAAAATTCTATCAAACTTCTCCCTCCCCTCCCCAGTTCTATTATCTTTAGTAATTTGTAACGTTCTTTACAAAATACACTGGAGTTTCTCAGAACACAAATCCCAGTGTGAACATGATGCAAGCAATCTTTGCTTAGTTAATTTTTCCTAGTTTCCAAAGTCCAGATGTTTTTCCAACTGTCTTCCCTGTCCCACGACTGCAAAAACATAGGTCCATTCTTTAGAATTACCATTTTATATACATTTTCAACTTACTCAGCTCTTCTCAATCCATTTTTTCCAAATAAATTTACACATACTTTGGATTAAATGACTTACTGTAGGAGAAACATGACATTAGAAAGCCTTAGAAAGTATGTTCAGTGTATTTTGACAAATGCAAACGTGCTGAAAGCATGACATGTTCCATGAAACAGTACAGAGCTTTAAAATTGTGGAAAAAAATTCAGTTTCCTACTTGCAGTATCTATGGCTACACCTCCAACCTGGTGTGATTAACAGTCTTGTACCATTATTTCCAACCTTCACCATTAAAATGTTACTGTGCATTTAACAGTGTAGGAAAACACCCAATAATCTTAATTAGAGCTTGTTAGGGAGCTAATTTTAACCCCCTGCTACTCCAACCTAAAAACAGCAGGGAAAAAATTGGAAGAACTGTTAATTTTTATCACCTTTACCCAAAAAATGTCCAGCCAGAAGCAGATGCACACATTTCTGAGACTTCTTTGCTCCAGATCACTGAACTCTTAAGCATTAAACCTTTGAGATGCATTTCAAGCCTCCCATTTGACACCACTGGAGAAATAAAATTCCTTTTCAGAGCTCATATGAAATTGAAGAGATCCCCTTTTGAGTTTAAAACATGAAGCAGGAATGTGCTGCTTCTGCTAAACCAGATTTACCAACAGAGTGCTTTGGTTAAGGATGCACCAAGGACAGGATTTCCCTTCACAGCCCTGCACGGGATCTCTGTGAAGGCTGAGTTGAGATAACATCAGTAATTTCTCATTATTAGCATATTGTCAGAAAAAGGATTGTGTTTTGTAGCTGTTACACAGCTCAATCATCAGCAGTACCTGAAGTGACAGAGCAGATATCCTTCCACAGCAAGAAAAAGTGTAAAACAAACTGATTTTGTTATTCTAAAGCTGACAGAAATCCACTACAATTACCAATGCAAGAACAACACAGAACTCTGAACACACAAATCAGTGACAATTTGGCTCCAGAAAGGATTCCTGGAACTCACCTATGGTGCAGTTTGTGGTTATTTTTCTTCGCTTGGGGTTGTGTCGTAGCAATTCTAACTCTCTCTTGGTTGGCTCCCATGTTGAATACTTCTCTCCAATGCCTAAGCAGATGAAAACAAAGTTTCAGGAAGTTCTTTAGTAAAAGGATTTAAAATTCTGTTCAAATCAAAACTTTCAACATGCTGTCCATTAAGTTAGATTCAATTTATGCACAACACCTCAGGACACTGATGGCTTTTTATCCCTTCTCAAAAAATATGGTTTGGATGGGTATCACCAAAATTTTCCAACAAAGAAGAACTAATGTAAGAAAAGAAAGGTACTTTACTTACAAAGAACAGCCAGGCCAATAAACTTTCATTACTGGATTATAATCCTCCTTTCAGTTAAAAAAAGAAATTCCAGCACAAGAATAAACTTGCTGTTACTCAAAAATACATTTCTTTGTGCTCAGAGGAGGTTAAATGACAGAAATGACATTGATTAACTTGACAAATTATTAAATAAATCTAAACTGACCCAACTTAATGGACAGATAATCTTTAAAGAACAGCAGAATTTATTAATTCAATATACTAAACAGTTACTACATGTCTTAGGATATGCCATTAGATACAATGACCTCTCCTTATACCATTAATGCAGGATTAGACAAGTTTTAATTTTTGACATTCACTTTGCTGACATACCTAATGTTATCTAAAAATGAAATTAGTATCAGGTTTAAACATCACCCTCCCTCCACCAACAACCAAAACTCTCCAAATATTAAACTGTCCTTTCTCATGAGCTAAAATCTGTCATTATTCTCTTTGAAGACCAACACTGCATTTCCAGCAGATTTCTTTTGCTCAAAGGAAAGTGCAGTAGAAATGAGTCAGGTCAGTAGTACAGAGATCAGATTTGAAATCAGCACAGAGCTGTGTTCAGTGTAAGCCTGATACAAGAAAAAACACAACAGTGAAGACTCACGTGCTGACCAGCTCAATACTGCTGCAGCTTTCTCTGTAGCACAGAAATTGCTGTGCAAGGTCAATTATTGTGAGTCACAAAGGCATCTCGGCATTAAAAATAAAGAATTTTAAGATGGCAAGCAGTCTATTCTAAAACTGAGAATTAAAGACAATTAAGAGTTATTTTTCACAGAATGCATGGAGGAGAAGCAGAAAATAAATTATAAATCATACATATGAAAAGGATAGTAGAAAAATATTGCTGGAGGCTTACACATTCTGCATAATATACATTAAATTTTAATAGCTCTTTGATCTTCATTTTCAGAAATAGCTATGCTTGTCAGAAGTTACCCTCCCCAAAATATTCAATTCATAGTTACTACTGACCCTCCAGGTTCTAGGAATACATGGTCCCAGTTTTGGATTCTCAAGGACCAGAGAATTCTTATTTACACAAACACACCCATCTCTCCCTTTACTTGATTCAACAACAGATTATGAGAGGACCTTAAGGAACAATACCAGAATCCCTCTCCTTTATCCAAGGTTCAGCATCAAGGTACACACCCAGGAACACAGAAAAGGCAGGGAAATGGCTGAGACTGATGGGATAACACAGCTGCAATGCTTTGGACACCCTGCACGTGTGCAGAGACCCTTTGGAGATGCACACATGGACACTGCACACAGGATGGAACATTGGCTCCCAACAGCTTTGGCACTCCAACAACCCTGGTCATATTTGTGATGCTCCCTTAGGAATTGATACTAATTCATTGGTAACACTGTGTCAGCAGCAGCAATTGCATTGTGCAGCTGTAAATTCCTGTGTTTGGGTTCACTGCAGTTAAAACATGGCCAAACACAGTCAGTGTGATGAGCCCTGATAATCATTAAAAAATACCCCCTTGGAGATGTTTAAACCCTGGTTTAAGTCAAATACAACAAAATTCATACCTGGAAACACATGTGCACTTTAGGCATGCAATACCTCCACGTATATCAGCAGCACTATTCAGATATATTTATATATATCTATATATAATTATATAGTTTAAATGCTGTAGAGGATGGGGACCAAAGCACGGCACAAGAGTAACTCCAAGTAAGGTTAAACATGACAGACTGGATTACTTTTAAGGATTCTGGGTGAATCAAATATTTGTTCAATTCAAAAGAAATGAAAGGAAACAAAAAACCATGTGCAACTAATGCCACAAACAGAGCAAACCAGACAGAAAATGTTCTTGCAGAAACCTTTCATTAGAAGGAGCACAAGTTAAGTCAGACACAGAAATTAAAATGTGTTCTGTTCCAGTTATATAACTTAGCAGGAATGCTGAGGTTATATTACTCTTGAAAATTTGGAAAAGGCAGAGCCATTTATTAGGAATGGTTTGATGTTTAAAAATTAAAAGCAACAACAAAAAAACAACCCAACTGAAAGACAAAGAAGGAAAGAGGTTTAATAAAAAGGTTTACTAAAACTCACAAGCATGCCAAAAACTCCAATATAAACTACCTTAAACAAAGATTTGCAAACCATGCACAGGTCACCATTTACAATTAAAGGAGTGTTAGAGAAGTGAAAATTAGTAATTTTTAAAATGCTGCTGTAAAATAGCCAGAGATTCAAGTCAGCATGTGAAATCTCCATCTAAGAAATTATTTTATTGGCTGAAACACTCAAATTGGCATTTCTCAGAGAATTCATCAGGGGCATAGGGATGAGTGAAGGAAAAGGCAAAGAAGGCTCTAGTTTATAAAAGTCACAATTTTTCAATCATTGTTTACTTTGCTAAACTTCAGCAAATTCCAATTTTTTCCCTCCCAAAAATTCTGACATTATTAGAACTAAGGGCTCTGTGTGTTCTCACCTCCCCTGCTATTAATATTCAATACCAAAGGAAAAAATCCTGGCCAAGTTGCAACTTGTTCAGAGTTCCATGAGATAACCCTGAACTACAGCTGGACTGGGGAACTCAGCACACTGGGAGTTAATACTACAGGAGTATGAAATGAATCTCATGAGATTTGGGGGTTTTCTTAAAGTATTTTTTTTCTCCAGGCATCATGTTGTTATGTGAGCATCTATTAAAGTATAAACTGGCATCCTCAAAGCACTGTGGAAAGAAATTTGAAAATATACTGCATTCACCCTTCAGTTTTTAAGCCAATCAGTTTCTGCAGACTGGATTCAGTTCTGAAGTTCTCTAAAAGTTGGCAACGAGATCTGAGGTAAATTAACTCTGTGGTAGCAAAATAAACCCAAGACACTGAGTTTGGGATTTGTGCTCCTCTAGACATTCAGTTTGGAGCAAGAAGGGATATTTCAGATAACAAGAGGAAGGAAGCACATGGATTGAACAATGGAGAGAGAAGGAAAAAACCAGACATAATTCTCCATTATTTCTCCCATGTACATTTCTCATTCCTTAGATAAATTTTTGAGGAAACACATGATTTCATAATAAAAAGATATAAAAAAGAACCTATGCCATGACTTTAAATTAAAAAATAAGTCTGCAGACTCCAGTAATTTAAAGTGTTGTCTATTCCTTGATTTTCTGTCTTCACTGGTCACTACAAATTAGCTCTCCAGGGGCAGTAGATGCAATGTGCATATTCATACAGAAATGCATTTTGTGTATATATTTATTATTCATTAGTCAGTTAATCAGTGCGGAGGTTCCCTGCCTGGCAGCTCCTCTGGGTGAGTTTTTGACCTCCTCTGCACAACTGTGTGGTCCAAGATGACCAGAGGAACAATCTTGTAGCTGTAATTCCCTGGAATATTAAACTACAGCAGGCTGGACAAGGCAGCTGCATCTCAGTCCAGCAAGGCACAAATGTATCAATTGATAAGGACAACATAACTAAGGAATTACTCTTTAAATCTGCATATTTAAAAGTAAGGAACTGAGGGAGGTTTCCTCTTCTACAGCACAATGAAGATGTTCTGTTGTTGCAGCTGATTCATTTGGTGCCCCAAACACAGACTGAAGGAGTTTCCAGAATAGGTGCAGAGCATGAATGAAAGGTTTTTAAACACTCCCATTTTGTCTTGCTTTGAAAAGCAGTGCTCTGTGCTAAAACATTTTTTTCCTTGTTCTAGGACTCACTATCCTCTCCTGTGGCTGCCTCCCCTCAAACAGGGAACAAGCAGGAAGCAGACTGGCATCCATAGTAGGAACCAAGTGAAGGCAGCTATCTTTTGAGCCAGCAGAAAAGCTCTTGTTAATACGATGTTAGCTGCTATTTTTAAAATTGGAAATGAGGTTAAGAATGGTTTGAAGTCATATCAGCCCTGACTAAGGCTGTCACATTGAAACAGGATGCCATGGATTCCAGAAGAGACGTTACTAGACAGAAGTCATCTGTCTTCAAATACAGACTTTCCCACTTTAAGAAAACATACCCCCCAGAGGCCACTGGAAATGGAAGATGACAAGCTTTTAAAACTGATGCTTACAAACTACTCAGTTTAGAATAAATGATATTTCCTTTCCAAACAAAAACAAAACAAAACAAAAAAAAAAGAGAAAGGTTCGTTTCGGAGGAATTCTATCAAGGAAAGGGCCTATGAAATCAAGTCTGCTGCAATTATTCAATCATTGGAACATATCCAAACAAGAGGGAAACGATTTGCACGATAAAAGTGGCATTTTTAACTGTGATTCATGTCTAAAATGGCAGGATAATCAGCAAAGGGACGCTTGTTAGTGAGGAGCGTCGCCAGCCCACGCCTCTTACCTGTCATTGTACACTGGTAGTGAGAAACCACTGTTGGGGTGAAGGCTAAAAAAGAAAAAATTAGGGAAAGCAAACTGAATAAAACAAATGTGTGTACATATATTTGTGTGTAAATATTTCTACATAGATACTGTGCGTGTACTGTGAAAGCACAGGTGTGTAAGTAAGCTGGCATGATCTATCTAAAAAAAAAAAGTTAAAAAAAAAAAAATCACACACAAGGGTGGCATTTCATGTGAGGGGAACAGATTTATTGCCTGTACCACGTAAATAAGCCTAAAGGAGCAGACTGTTACATTCTCTACCTAATACAGCTCTAACTTTTGATATTATGCAAATTTTGCAGGATTAATGTTAGATATTTCTATAATTTTTTTTTTGCAAATAAAAAGTAAAATATTTTTGCTACAATTAGGTGTGGCGCACGTGTTAAATTCACAGTCTGACTCCTGGAATGCAAGAACTAACATCTCTCTCCCATGGCCTGCACTACTCTCTCTGAAAGAGCTCTTAGTGGTTTTTTTTTTGCCACTGAACAAATGGGAGGGACAGGTATGATTAAAAACAGAAACAAGAAATTCAGGCAGGAAAACCAAACCTTGTAATTTCCAAGCTTTTCGTTGTTCTTCTTTGGCAATTTGTTCCATGTCTTTGTCGTATATGTAATCTTGACACATAAAGCAGTATATACCCCCATACAAAAGGTCTATGGCTGCAAAACAGAAGGGAAGTTGGGGAGGAGGAAAAAAAGATGTGAGTTCATAAACCAGAAGGCATTTTAAAGCAGGTTTCCAAGTCAGGCACTCCTTCTTCCAAGCAGTCCACAAAAGACGAAAAAGCTGTACCTTAGAATCTGGAAGGAAAAAAAAAAAAAAAAAAAAAAAAAAAAGAGAAAATCCAGACATTTTTCCAGTTTCAGTGTGAGTTATTTGGTCAGCACAGCAAGAAAACTGTGCAGGACAAGAAAGCATCAGCTGCCTTCAGATTGTTTGCAATCCACAGTTACCTTTCAAACACCTGAGTTACCAAGAGGCATCAGGACAGATTGACTGTAACACACAGAACCAGCCCTGGAAGAGCTGATGTATGAGTTTGAAGTGTCTTTTCCTAAGGCTCCAGCAATTTCTCTTCAAGGCCATTAAAATATCCAGAAAGCACCTAGTTAAAATCCAAATGAAGGCTCAAACACAAGACAGCACTGCAAATTCAGAGCTATTTCTCCAGGGGAAAGGTTTTCCAGGATAGTTTATTCCACAGGTTACTTCTGTCTCAATTTTTCATCTCACACACCCTTTCAGAACAAACAAATGAACACTGACCAATGTTAAAAATATTTTTCTTGCACAACCTTAAACAAAAGAAAGCCAAGAAACAAAATTAAATGCCTAACTGGGAAATGTCATTTTACTCCAACATATACCATGGAAAAAGTGCAAAGTAATCAGAGTAAACTGATTTTCAGCACATAGATATGAAAAAAGCCACAATTTTTCATTGTTAGGAAAGTTAAGAGTCAGTGGGCACTGATAAATCTTACAAAAACACAACTTGCAGCAGCAAACAGCTAAGACACATCACCCTTCTCCCTCAAGAGTAGAGCTTTCATGTTTTGTTTTTTAATTCCTTTTATTTCCAGATACTAGCACTATTGGAATAGTCTCACTGCAATGGAAACTTGTTTTTAAACACAGGAAAGCATTCCCACATTAGGTGGCCTGCAAGGAACAGCTCTGAATTCCTCTGAAGTGCTCAGTGAGCCAAACCTCAAGGCAGGCAGCAGGAACTGTGCCATGATCCCAGCAGGCAGACACAGGTGAAGTCCTGGCAGTGGGGCAGTGCTTGTGGTGAGGTTTTTGGGTAAAGTTCTTTTTAAACCCCATCCCCTCCATCCTTCACTGCCTCTCCCCCTCACAACCTGCTGCCCTTCTCCTTTAATCTGTTGCAAGCTGGTTTTTTTCCCTCCTTCCTCTCTTTTAAAATCACTTTTTCAATGATTATGTCAATTGTTTGTTACTTCTATTATCCAATAAACCCCAATTACTAAGCAGTTTTTTATCTTGCTGATGTATTCCATTCCTCTGTTTTGCTTTTTTGGACCACACTCAGTTTGTGGAAGAGGGTAAGGACTGTATTACCTCATGTAAAGTTACAAAGTCAGGATATTTTAATTGCCTTGTCTAATAGCCCAACAGCAGAATATTTCACCCTGATGCCCAGAGGACTGAATAAACTCCTTTACCAGAATATCACAAAAGCAAACAAGACTTTGAGCTGTGGTGGAGGATCAGTAATAAAATACTGCATCTGGGGGGGTGATATATCACAGTTTACAGAGTATTAGAGTTCTGCAATATTTACTCCATTATTTATTGCATTACCAGTTCTGCACAGTTCTCTACAAAAAAAGCTGTTGAAAATCCAAAGTATTGGTTTTAAAACACAAACTCAAACATTGTTCTCCACACGATTTTAAAACATCCCACCAAGAGACCCCAAATAATAGAACAGGGCTGGCAGAATATTGAATAAATAGGACTCTGTGAGCACTAATAGTTACAATTTACCATCAGAATGTGGAGGCAAAGCTGTGCTCAGAGGATTCCTTACTTTTCCTTTCTTCCTTGATTTACAAACCTGAGCAATAAACAGAGATGTCAAGATCTAAAACCAACAAGAGACAACCTTCCACAAACCACCTATGCAGAGCAGAAGGAAATTCTGGTGTAAAGGATCAGAAAGTTTCAAAGAAACTCTGGTGGAGTTAGAGCTGTAATTGTCCAGCACTTGATTAAGAACTCTTGAGGAAATATCCTCTCTCCAGCACACTTAAGGGAACAATGCAGCTGTACATTTGCCAGCACTTCCAATGCCTTTTTAATGACTGCAAGGGGTTTTGGACAAATTACCTCAAGCACCAGGGACAAGGTGGCCACACAGGCCTGGCCACAGCACAGAGGAAGGGCAGGAGTTTCTCATGGAACTGGAACACGGCTGCTCAGAAAGAGTCCACTAGGAAAATTTGGAATTTAATTGTTTCAGGTTAATGTAATTTGATTTCTTCCTTTGAAATACACTTAAACTTTCTTAATGCTTGTTGTCTTGAGGTGAAGAAGAAACGAGGAACCACTGAAGGGACTGTTTCACTGACAGAAACTCTTCCCAAGGGAGCAATTCCTTAGCACTGACTGAAGTTACACCACACCCAAAGGACAAAGTCCACACAAAACTTCCTCCCTCAAAGGACTGGGGTGAACGAAACAAATTTCATCTCACTGTTAGGCTAAACTTGTTTTGTTTTAAATTAAAGTGCCATGAAGCTCTATCCCAAACTGAAACACCTGGCCAGAAAATTCCATAAAAAACAACAGTGAAGCATGGGAATGCACACGTAGCAAATTTCACCACTGGAATTTGTGTAGGTATTTTGGATCACAAAACTAACAAAAAGGCCTCAAATTCATAAAAATTTTGTGAACTACCAACCTAGGAATAATGCCCAGGTGTTTTGGATTAACCCACTGCCAAGGCTGCCAGGATGCCCCACGTTCCTCACTATGAAGATCCCTTTAAAGGAGCTCCTCTGCAATGGCTGCTACTCCCAACTTCCAGGATCTGCTTTTCCTAAAACTGCTCCGACCCTTCTCTCAGGAAGGTACAGGGAGATGAAATCAATCAGTGAAGCTCAGTTTTAGCTTAATGCACACACAGAATTCATTGTCCTGGGAAAATAAAATATATAGAAATCTACCTTTTTCTTTCACAAGGACGAACCAAAAGCAATTTAAAACAATCACAATGTCATTTTATTAAATTTGATCAATCTAGATTCCTGGTTAGGAATTCAAAATACCTACTTGGTAATCACAGGCAGAGCAAGTTAAGAATGAAAAGACCTCTTGGAATGTAACATTTTTCTTTGCTTTTTTACCTTCTGTACTGACAACAAGCTTCCCTTCCTTTAAAGTCTGATCTCCTTGTACCCTTTACATACAAAATTATAAGCAGCTGCAACCCAAGACAGGAATGAAAATACATTTTTATTTTTTTATTTAAAAATAATACTATCAGCCTGGAGAAACAAGGAGGCAGAACAGAAAATCATGCAGGAATGACAACTTTATCTACTGGTGCAAGAAACACTGAAGCTTTAAAAAACAACAGCTCTGGCGTGAAAGTTTAAATCTGGCAGCATAAAGTTTCAAACTACATCTGGGAGCAAAGAAAAGTGTTTTACTTAAGCCCAAGTACTTTACTTTTTCAGATATCTCCACTGATGTCCTTGTGAAAATGTTAAAGAGATCAGAGATGATGGGAACACAACAACAGCAGGGAAGTGTGCCACATCCAGAGTGTGCACATCTCATCCAGGTAAAAAACCTTGGATGTTCAGTTTTTGAAAGACCCAGGTGAAAAGACCTGACTGCTCAGCTGGGAATGGGATACTGCACCATAAAATTCAATATCATTCATCAGATAGGAGATATTTGTGAATCATGTTTTGGCATCATCTCCCTTGGATCACTGGGTGCACTCAAGTAGAAAAACGACCAGCAGCAAATCAGAATTCAGGTCAGTTTTTACCTGTACTGAAATTAATCCCATTGTGAATTTCTGCTACTCAGTCTTGGCATATTATCAACCTCAAATCAACACATTATGGGCTCTGTGCAAGAAACCTGCATTTTCCTCAACTTCTGTAACAAAGGAGGCTAAATTGGCAATTCTTTCAGACCATTTTAAGCCAACTTCTGAAGCTAATTCACGCTCCCTGATTTCTCACTTTGAGTGTTAATCATTAAACCCATTCCAGGTAATTGGCTCAGGTTCCCAAGAAGTGATTTGTTAAACTTCAGCCAGTTCTCCACTGGATCTTGTCTCTGATCTATCAGCACAAAGCAGGCATCTCATTGCCCTGCTCCCAATTTCCTGGCACCTGGAATCTGCCCCACAGGTCAGAATTCCTGAACTGAGAAGAAGGGAGGAAAAGAGGTGGAAAAGAGACTACTCCTGCTAAATGATGATCCAGCCATTGAGAACTGCAGGTATTACTGCCAGGGGAAAAAAAACCAAACAAAAACAGACTCCAAACTTCCTTCTGTTGCCAAAATATTTTAATCCACATTAAAAATTATAGATATAGTCAAGCTTTATCCTTCCCTCTCACATTCAGTACCCTCTCCTAATAGAACTATTCCATTAAGTGCTGCTTTTTCTTCTTTTTTTCAAACTAGGAGCCAAGAGGTGAGAAGTGTTTTTGTGGCTCTGAAGTCTCCAAGATGCCTATTGGCCCCATATGGATCTAGAATTTTAATGTTTAAATTTGATTTGCCTGCAATCCAAACATGGCAAGCACCCAATACTATCCTGCAAACCACTTAACACCAGCAGCCAAATGGGCAGCCCTGTGCTCTGTGATGGTTTAGAATATCATCCTACAACTCCATATGAATCCCAGCCAGGAAAGACAAGATGAAAAAAAAAATGTCCTGGTATCCCTATGGAATCTAAATAGCAAATATGCTTTTAACTGTTAATTTAGAAGAACCACAGTGTGTCAAACCATTTCATGTTGTTATGAGTGGAATATTAATTCCAGCTCCTTGATCTTGTTCAGAAATACATGGATTGTACACACACACACTACATATGTGTGCATGCCCCAATATGCTGCAGCATTCCTATACTTAAGTTGTCCTATTATAAAATATATTTTAGCTTTTGTCAGTCTTCTCCCTGCCCTCCTCTGACCCTACAACCTTTCACAGTTCCCCTCTTTGAAGCAAATCTTTGAAAACTGAAAAGAATTAAATCCTCCTACTACAGCACCTCTTCTTGATCCCAGAAAATATTATTCAGGTTTAAAGCAGAGAAATTGTTAAACACTCCTTTACTTCATCTTGCTGGGTTTTTATTCAGAAATCTGGGGGAAGAATCCCCAAATCACAGTCACCAAGTTTTGAGCTGTTGCACATGATGTGATACAAAATGTTTCTACTCATCTGCACAACAGTGGAGACTTATCTAAAAAGCACTTTTCAGCAGCAGCAGTAACAAGATCCTGAACTGCACAGAAGTTTGTGCCTGGCTCTGAGGCAAGCAGATACCTCCAGAGCTGGCAACACACAGGTCAATCAGCAGGTTTGCTTTCTGAGGGATAAGAATATTCCAGGTATGGAGAGAACTCTTCAGGATCCCTTCTGATACCACAAGAAGCTTTTGAGGGATGGCTGGCAGGAGCTCATCACTACCTGCCCCTCCCAGAGCAGCTCCCAGCAGAACACAGCTCCCATTAACTCTCCTGCTGCCTCCTCAGAGCCCAGCCTGGCTCCAAGCTTGAGCCAAGGCCCAGCAATGCCATGCTGGAATGTGCCTCACACAAACAAGCAAAGAAGGATTTCCCTGCAATCCTTTGCACAAAACATCCCAGAGCAGCAAATATTGTTAATGGCAATCAGGAATTCTGGGGAGTTCCAGCCACATCCTGCAACTGCTCTGTGCATCCAAAATGCTTTCCTCCTTTTCCAATCAATGATCCTCCAGTTGGAATCACAAGGATATTATGGTGAAGTACAGTATTTTGTACCTTCTGCTCTCAAATTTCACCTCATTTTTTTTTGTGCTGGAGTCACTGAAGTTATTTAATTCACAGGGCTAACCAGACCTTCTCAGTACAATTAACATCTCTGAACTTTGTGACCATCAGGAATTTCATACACAGACAGAATTCCTTCTCCTCAATTACTAGAAAATAGGAGTAAAGCAGGACTGGTTCTGCTGGTTAAGTCTGTGTCCTACACACTCTGCTTTCAGTTCATTCATCATCAATTCCCTTTTTCCTGCCTCCTATGCACCCACCATGATTCCCATATTGATCCTTGCCACTGCTACCTCAAGTCATAATTTCCAAGGGGGCAAAATGTCAAATCCTTTACTGGATCCAGACACGTCAGGTTCAGTGGATTTCCTTTTTTCTGTGAAAATCAGTTATATCATCCAAAAAGGAATATTAATGTGACACAATCCATCTCTGACAGAACAGAACACTGTGTGCTGCTTTCCATTCATCTTCATCTCCTCAAGAGACTTCTCCACACCATCACCAAGTCAAGCATTAAAACTCAAATCAAGAACCTGGTAAAATGCCCAGATGACCTTTTCTCCCACTTTCTGAGCCTGGATGTGAACAGGAAAACCAAACTGCTATTCCAGCACTGCAGTAAACTGTGCTGGGAACAGCTCTAATTGCCCTTTTCATATAGGGTGCAAAGAAAATCTTTGCTGTTTAAAAAAGAACTGGCAGAATCAACACTACAGTCAATACCTTCCATCTCAAATGAAAATTAAACAGCTTTTACTGTCATTCCTTTACAGAAGTGTTCTGTTTCTATATATTATATTTCAAAAAGGTATGCACTAAAACCAGTAACCAGATTTTTCCCTTTTACCAACTTCAGTACAGAAACCAGCTTTCTATCACGTTTCCTCTGAATCAGATGAAAAAAATTAGTTATTTGTTTTCTACAGGAAGTAGAAGCTTTCTGAATTGCACCAAAAATCCTCAACTTAATCTATGAGCATTATTATCAGGCTTACCCACCCAGTTCCTCTCACCACTAATGTATTTATTGGACTGAATTTTACAACAGCATATACTTAAAGAAAACAGTTCCTCAAGAAAGAGCTTGTGATCTAATAAATAATGAATGTACTCTAAGAGGACCAACTTCATAATGAACTCTTTGCCAGTGTCTCTAGAAATGGAATAATAGTTCAGTCTTCCAAGTATTTCAAGCTTAGTCTTTAAACCACTGAACCTCACTCCTGCAAATTCAGCTCCCTCGATTCCTGAACTACAGCACAAGGCCTCAGAGCAGATCAAGGCTTCACCCAAAACCTGCACCAGAGGTTTCAGAGACACTGTTCACGTGTTAGAGAGAAAAGCACAGCATGGACATGCAGGAGATGCCTCCTCAGGAAGGATTTTAAATAAATAGTTCTACACAGAGCTTTGACATCATAACTGAACTAGTCTAACTCAGAATGGCCACCTGTAACACTGCCCTACAGCAGTGGGGTTTTTCTACAGCTGGGAGTGTGTGTGTATTAAAAAAAACAAATCATTATGTAACAGAAAATATTCAGAAAAAATACTAAAACTTCATTTGGTGTCTGCCCAGGATTTTTCAGTCCCAATCAGGAAACTGATAATCACTGCTAGGGTTTTGAGATGAACTTTATAGTACCAACCTCTCTTCTCTTTTAGAGCTACTGTTCACAGACATCTTCCTGCTTCTGCTACTCTGGGACTAAGTTACTGTGTATTTTCCTTCATTGAGCAGCTGTAGAAAAGATAAGGAAGAGATCATCAATTTTTACAAGGATAGAATCCACCAGCAGATTCCCAGGTGCTGAACCTGATTTGGAAGGATTATTTAGGAAGATGACAGAGTATGTTGATAGCACACATTCATTTAGGACAACCAAAACAGCTCCAGAAGGATTTCAAGTTACTTAGCAAATAGGTAACAGCACTGAAACTCCAACCACTAAAGAGGCAGACAAGTAAATTCAATCAGAAAAGAAGTTTTGGAGTCCCTGAGTTTAACTCCCAAGTAACAATATCAGCTCTGTGTTGGTCAGCAGGTTAAGAAGGACAAAATAGAAGTCATGGAAGTATTAACTAAGAATGCAAGACTTTAGCACAGCAAACTGTCTTAACCCAAAGGGCTGGCACCAGAAATGGACACATCAGAACTGGAAAAGTGAAGTGTGATGATGATACTGAGAGTCATACAAGAGTTCCAATAAAGAAAGTTAAAAATAGTTCAGGCTCCTACAGGTGGGGAAAAGGAAACATCTGACAGGATCAAAAATACAAAAAAATCCCAGAAGAGATCAGTAAGGACTTTGCTCTCACCATTTCACAACTCCTCACAAAAGACACACAGAGCCCAGTGGGAACAGCAGACTGTCCTGGAGATTGACTGAGAGAGACTGAGCAATGCAGAGATTAAAAAAAGCAGCTCCTATAGCTGGATCTTACCTCACCTCCCTGTCACCCACATCCACAAGGAATACATTAAATTAAGTACAGAATTATTAATATACATTGAACAGGGAGGCACATTCAGGCACATTCAAGAGCACAGGTACCACTGTAAGGTCAGACTTTAAGTGCCCAATTTAAGATGGTTCAGGGATGTATTTAACACCACTCTGGAATATGATGCTGGAGCCTCCTGAAAGACACAGCAGAGAGCTGCAAACACATCCCTGCCATGCTCAGACAGCTGTTACAGCTGAAATCCATGGTATTTCTTACAACTGTGATTAACTGTGCAGCTCCTGCCTGTCTCCATGGAGACTGATGTTGGCTCAGCAAAAAGTCACCAAGTGCTTTAAAATAATTCCTCTCCGTTTTAGAATTTCAAAGCACTTAACTTGTTTTTGCCTATCAGATGTTATTTTCCCAACTAAAACTGCAGCAGGAAAAGCAACCAAAAGCACCAGTAAAACTACAAAAATATTTTTAAAGCTCATTGCACATGCAGCTGGAAATTAAACACCAAAACATACATAAAAAAAAAAGGAGAGAAAGGAATCTCCAAAACTAGAAATCGAGCAGTCACTTGCACAATCTTCACATAATGTGTATTTGTGCACCAAATAATTTATATTTAGCTGCAGAAGAATCCTTTTTGGGATGATTCAGTAAAGTGTTTAGTGCTTTGGCTTAATTAACTTCTTGCCCTTTTTATCTAAAGGCTATTCCTTTTGGGAAGTACCTTATCTGACACAGTCTTAATTGTCTAGTGCCAGGACAATAACTACAATAACTACAATAGTCCTTAAAAGCAAGAGAATCTTTCAAAATCTCCCTCCTCCATCCAGTTTGGGTTTTCCTTTAAGGAATTCACTACAGCAGAAAACAGCAAATTCTACCTTGCACAAAAAAACCCTTGAATTTAAGCTTCCCAAACACATAAACAGCAGCTGAGAATGTGTGCAATTACAAAGCTTTTTTTAAAGGTTCTGCATAAATATGTGAAGTTTAGTGGTAAAAATATTACAGTGTTTACAAAGTGTCTGCAGATAAACAGGGAAATATTGCTGACAGCCTTAATTTAGCACAGTATTTTTTAAACTTTAAATGTGGCCATAAACTTGTATTAGCACAAAAGGTTGTTTTATATGTATACACACAAACACACAACACCTCTTTTACCAGAAATTCTTCGAGTTTACCTCAAATAATTTGCACTTCTGCGTTGGTAAAGCTTCCAAAATAATTTCAGCTAATGAATTGACTTTAAAAGCTCTTTGAGACCACACTCTGCAAAAAGCAATTAAAAGATGTCACACAGGGTTGGTTTGGTGTTTTCAGTTTTCAAAGAATGGCTGAGGTTGGTAGGGACCTCTGAAGTCACCCTGCTCCAGGGCAGAACACCCAGGCTCATGCCCAGAGAGATTCTGAATATATCTGGGGATAGACCCTCCACAATCTCTCAGGGCAACTTGTTCCAGTCCTTGGTCACCCTCACAGTTGTGTGACAGTCAGACAGAACCCTCTGTATTTCCCTTTGTGCTCCCTGCCTCTTGGACACCACTGGAAGACACTTTTTTAACCCTTCTTTCAGGTATTTGTACCCATGATGTTCCCCTGAGCCTCTCCTGTGAGCTGAGCAGTCCCTGCACTCTCAGCCCTACCACAATGGAGTTTTCAGTTCTATTTTCCAGTATTCTGTTTTTCTGTACATTTACAAACTTCAGCAATACCACTACTGAGCCTCATCTTTTTTCCTTCTTGTCACATATGGAGGAAGAAACTCTAACGATCTGCTGGTTTAAATCATCTTTTCCATAAATAGTAAATTTACACACCCGTTTCTTAAGCACAGGAGTACACAGCACTGTTGGCCTTCTGGAGCTTCTCTGTCTTCACAGAAAATAAAAACAGTTTGTTCCATAAGCACTTAGGAGAAATTAAGTTAGGAATGGTGGTCATGCTGGTCAAGAGGAAATTTATGCTGTGAAATAATGTCTTTTTTTTTTTTCTCTGTTTCCTGCATCACTTCACCAAGATTGTATTTTAATTTGGAGAAAAGTTATAGTCACCCATTTTAAAACAGAATTTTAATATAGACTATAGATCAGGATTTTGCATTATAACTCAAAAATGTTCTGAACTATAAGCAATAGGTAATTTGAAACAAAACCAAAGGCTTTTGGTTTTGAACATGAAATAGCACCAAAGCTGACAGAACAAAAGAACTTGTTGGTCTTGAAAGCAGCATTTTTTGAGGGACAGTTACTCCATATGAATTAAACTGTTTTCTTACTACTTAGGTTGGTGATTCCAATAGAAACAGGAAGCCAACGCAGAAAAATTAAGAAACCCCTTCCTCCACCCACAAACTTCAGCAGTCTGAATAATCCTGATTGCTACTTGATTAACCTTCTCTGTGAGAGAAATGATGAGTGTTTTCCTCAGCAAGAAAAGAAGTGAATGTGACCTTCTGAAAAAAAAGTTTACTGAAATAAATGTTCTAGTTCCAGGCATCAAACCTACCATTTTTAACACTTAGGAAAAAAACCCCAAAACTCTGCCTCCTCACATTTTTATATATGACATTAATTCATAAATACCAAGATACCAAGGAAATTTTAAGTTGTGAAGATAAACTTAACAGTGATGCAATGGAAGTTTAAGCACCCAAGTTTAGAATAATACCACTAAACTAAACCCAAACCAAATTAAATTATCCCTCTGTCTAATGAGGTAACTGCAAGAAAATATCACTTTACTGGAAGAGACAGGGATAACACAGAGGATGAGGAGCACTGAGAACTCACCTAAATTGTGTCGCTTTGTCTTCGCGTGCTCGTGAATATGTTTCTTTGTAAAACAGCCAAAGAAGACACAGTAGAGGCAAGAGTGGAGTCTGTTCAGGTGGGCACCACACATATGACAAATGCACGACTTTGCCTGGAACAGCAAAACAGACACAGATTGTGAGTGACACAAACACGTCCCCAAGCCCAGGTGACTCTCAGGGCCGCCCTTCCCGGGTCCCCCTGGGACGCTGCAGGACTGGGACCACTGCTCTGTCCTCGTGTGACAGGACCCCCAGCTGGACACTACAGACAAAACTCTTCCAGTTGTCCAACAGATTTCCAAGCCTCACGATTCAGATGAGCACCAGAAGCCAGGGAAAGCAGCAGGGAGGTTAAGGGGTGAAGATGCAGGAGTTTGGGTGGTGGGACCACAGCAGGAACTCTGCTTTTTCACAGCCCCAACCTCCTTGATGCACTCAGAAGCTGAAATAGAACTTGAAAATAAAAATGTGTGTGGGTACATGATATTTCATTTCTCTGCTGGGAGATTCTGCCAGATTCCCTCATTAGATTTTTCTACATTAGTCCACAAAACAGTGGCATAATATTAAATCCATTCCAGCCAGAGTTACAGAAGCTGCCTTTGCCATTCTGAGACTGGCTTTGAACCAGGAGCTGAAAGCAATGGGTTGAACTATTCCCCAGAATTACCCAGAATGGTCTGAGAAAAGTTGCCTTGATTCACTGGAAATTAATAAGTACACCCCCCTGATATGACAGTTTATGAGAGCAATATGTTTTAACAAATGAGGCTTAAGGACCAAAAAAAGTCATTGGAAGGTTAAATAGACTTTTTGACTCTTAATCATATTTGAAGCATTCTAAGCCAACAGCATCCAAATCCATCTCTTAGCATTAAACTAAAGTCCTTCAATAATTTTTTTTAATTACTCTGTCTAATAAGAGACTTAAGACAGTTTTGAGAGTAAGTCTTTCACTGAACCACATTGAAAGTAATTTAGGTTCAATACAATCTGACAGGAAGCTACACACAGGAGAAATTCCTTGCTGTAAATTCATTTTTAATCTCAGAACTGCATTCAGACTTATGTCTGAGAGCAATTGAACTTCTTTAACAGCTTAGAGTTACAAAGAACACCTAGAGGTACCTCTGATTTCACAGCCTAATCTGTAAATACTAACTCTTCTTGCCAATACAGAAGGACCCTTTTCTCTTCATACTAAAAAAATAAGAATTGGTATTACTAAAATCCTAGGATATCATCTAACCCAGGCAGTACATTTCATCAAAAACAACCCACAAAATTCTTCAGTAATATTTGCCCAGTCTGCCACGACTTAAAATTACTGCTGAATAAATGATGCACAATCTTGTTCTCTAGTCTGGCATTTTTCTCTGAGAATATTTCTGGCTTTTTAAAAAAAAATCATCAAAGCAGCTTGCAATATGTTGTACCATGCAATTTATTTTCAAGCTCCTACAAATTAAGACTTAAACTCTGAATCTCACATGCTGTGTATTCAAAGTTATCATAAGTCGTTAGGGGGAAAATGTTGAATCGAACTCCACACACCTACAGAAAGAAATATTTTAAAGTTGGGCCAAAAAAAATTCACCACCACCAGCACAATTTCCATCTTTAGAAAAATGCTGCAGAACTGTCAAACTGTTGCCTAACGGCCTCTCGTTGGCTGCAAAAGCTAAATAGGATCAGCCTATCTGTTAAGATTGCTGCTATGACAACAACTCCAGCAAGCAGCTATTTCACTGAGCCAGCTAAAAATAAATCTTTTAGCATTAAATGTAGTGTAAACACATGACATAACGAGCATGTAAAAGCTGGTCATTTTAGGCTAAAGGGGAGAAAATTTGTAGCTGAAAGAGTTTTTATTGCAATGGAAATTAAAAGAAATTGAAGAATGTGTAAGGAATTTAGTGGTGAGTTGAAAGAGAAGTTCAATCACCTCTTGAAAGGAAGCTATTTTATCCATATCCTCCAGTTGCTCAGGATAGCTCAAGATGGGTTTTCAAAAGTTGTAAGAAAACAAGGTTAAAAGACAGAGTGTGGAAAGAAATCAATATCAAAAACCTAGTGGCTATTCTTAACCAGATTAGCTGTCTCCTTTTCATCTGTCTGTGCTTTTAAACAATTTGCTAAGTTAAAACAAAGCTGCCACTCTCCTACCCCACCCCAAATAATCAAATTACTTTGTTTCATAATACTCCCACCCCCTGCTCACATCTCTTGAGGCTACAGTCTAAGATGAAACAGAATACTGCAAATGAGTAATGAGAATCAGTCAGATCCATACAGTCAGCAGCTTGTTTTAAAACACGATTCAACTTTTTTAAAAAGCAAGTTAGGTCTTGTTTATGGCCTGGGTACTTCAGGGAACTCAACCAGAATTTCAGCTACAAAATCAAGCTGTCACTTCTCCAAGATACAGGAACAACCCTTCCTCATCCAAGACAGAGTTTTCCCCTTCCTTCACACTCTCTCCCACTATTACTCTGCTCCCTCCTCATTTTATTCTGCTCCCTTCCTGCTTCTCTCCTGTATTATCCTCACCCTCAAGCACCCCACTCTCCATCTATCACCTCATTCTCTCCCCCCACCATACACAATCCCTCATCTTCATGTCCCCAGCCAGTCTTCCTTCAATCCATACTGAACCTCTGTCTTTCCCCTTTATTTTTGCTCTGATGTTCCAACAAACCACACACAGAAACCAGAAGAGGCCCTGAATGGTTCCCTTCTGGGAGATTATAATCACTTTTTTAAATGATAGGAAAGAATGGTCCTGCCCAATATCAATGGTGTATGCATGTACAGAGAGTTACTGAGAGTTCTGACAGCATCTCACTTCCCTCTGCAGGGTTTCACCCTCTGCTGATCTCCTGCACTGCTGCCAGGGCTGGGGTAAATCACCAGACCCAGAAATGAGTTTGCACCCTCCACAGAGGAGGTTTAGCCCAGAAAAAGGGTGCAAACATTAGTGCATGACACACCCAGGGGAACTGGCTGAGATCACCTGCAAGACAAGTCAAGAGTCCAGCTCTAAAACTGCTCTCCATGCTGGGGACAGTCATGTTACAAAATGAGTTAAAAAAGAAAGCAGCAGGGCATCACTCTGTCAAAACCTAGAGTGCTGACACCCCAAATCTTCCCAAATTGTCAGAATAGCTTATTGCTAGTTTACCATCAAGCACCACAACAGCAGTGGAGAAAATGAACACATCCACTGATGTTCTGCCCTTGCACTTCCCAGACTGACAGCTCCTGCTCTGCTGTCCTGGGCCAGCTGAAGCAAGAAGGTCACACAGGGCAGGGGCATCAGCTGTTCTAAAAACCCACAAACCTGTTTCAATCATGCAATACTGGCTCCTCAAATCAACCAATGGCAATGAACCATCCCTACAAAGCCAATAGTGCAGGGAAAGCAAGAGGCATCCAGTGACCTGAGCTATCACAAACTCTCCTTCCATATTTGCAGCTATTTCAGAAATAGCTTTAGAAGCACAACTTTTATTTAACCGTATATGATAAGAGGAAAACATCTTTTTAGAAGTTTTCCACTCTGGTACTTAGGAGTCTTGCCTCTTATGCTCACACTAAATATATCAAAGCACTTTGAGAACAGAGAGGTTTTTAGCTACAAGCTTATAAGCCAAAGACCTCCTACCTTTCACAGTCTGCAAAACATATCCACCACAAAGGTAAGGGAAAAGATGATCGAGGTAACACTAACAAGACAGTGGGAGGCTTGGGAGGTTAAAAGATCATAAGGAACCCTGCATGTGTTCACAAGTAACTGAAAGAAACAGATTCTTAAGGCAGTCTTAAAGCAAACACCAGTTATAGACGTCTGCAATGTTGGATCAGGTACAAATTTGCAGCATTAGGAAAGGAAAAGCTTCCCAAAGCAGATCTACTTTATTTCCCCATCTTTTAAAGTCAGTCCTTTGTGTAAAGCAGATACAATGTTTAGACACATCAGAAAAAAAGAGAAAGTATTTAATTTTTTAAGATGTTATAATCATTACTGGAAGTTTTGGGTGGGCATGTCCAAAACTTTAGAAACAACTTTATTCTCAGTCTGCACAGAATAAATTGTTTGCTGGGCAGCTCTACATATGCCTGCCTAGAGAATACATGTGGGAAATTCTCCATGCCTAGGGTTGCCACCATAACCTGCTTTGCTCCCCAGGAGCAGTGTTTGTGCTCCACAAGTGTCACCTCTGCTCTGCCAAACTGTTTCCTACAAGGTTGTGCTTCAGAGGATTTGAAAAGTGAAAGCAACACTTGTGCAGAGCCTTAGGAACCTGCGACAGT
The DNA here is from genome assembly GCA_013397245.1 of Thryothorus ludovicianus. Classification (NCBI taxonomy): domain Eukaryota; kingdom Metazoa; phylum Chordata; class Aves; order Passeriformes; family Certhiidae; genus Thryothorus; species Thryothorus ludovicianus. The sequence continues at coordinate 691,415 of VZTB01004663.1, forward strand.
TCCTGCAATAAAATTCTGCTTTCTTGAATTCTTAATCCCTTACAGATACACGAACAAAAGTGAAGAGACTGATTTAAGGTTTGCAGTGTTCATTACCTTAACAGCACAACAGGGGAAAGAAGAAAAAACAAACCCAAACCAGGAAAGTCAGAGACCTTAGACTGAAAATTTTTTGATTTGAAGTGCAAATGCCTTCACTGGGCCACAGATCAAGACACTGAAGCAAAATTTAAACATTTCCTCACATATTCAGTGTTCCAGGCTTTAATATTCACATTTTAGGAACAGTCAATCCTCTCTGGGAATTTTTGCCTATTCTATTCCCCTTGCTATGTTTAGTTCACAGCCTGGACACAGAGTTTTATTTTTATTCTTATTCATTCATCTTGCAACCAATTCTCTTCCAGATTCAAAGGAGCCACAGCAGCTCATGTTGAGTGATGAACAGTGTGCTTCCCTTGGCCTATTTTTTGAAAGGAAAAAAGGACAGATAATCACAAAAGGCCATGGAACCAAGCACTGCTTCTCTCCTTGCTGAAGATGGAGAGCCTATGGCTATTCCAACAGTGCTGTTTCTTCTGCCCTGTGGGAGGACAGAGCCAGTACTAAAGCACAGCCAAGAGCATTTATTACTCTCGAGTACTCTGCACCTCAAGAGTAACAAAAATGGGTCAAATCTGCCTTAAAACAATTCTGTCACTCCTTAGTCTGTATTTACTCCCAGACTTCCCATGCTGTGTTCCTGTCACAGATCCATCAGCCACCAGTACAGGGGCTGGGACATTGCAGCAATTTAAACAATTAAAACTTCAAAGCCGTGTTCTCAAGAGTTGAAGAGACAGAAAGAGGGAATTGATTCTAAAGTTCTCCATGATATGGCATATAAATCACTCCTCCACATGCTGATAGGATGATTCAGTTACTGTGAGTCAGTGCACTGCTCTGACACATCAGCTTTAAATAATTAAAAAACCAACTTATGTATTGTTCACTCACTTCCTGCAGCCAAGTCTTAATTATATTGTCTGATTAGAAATGTCAATTTTGTGTTTAAAAGAACATGCCATCGATATGTCAATTTTCTTTTCAGAAACACTGAGGTCAGGGGTACCTGTAAGTACCTTGTACTTTATTTGTACAAGCAAAACCTTGCACTAGTTACAAAATTTTTGAGTTTGGTAAGTGCTCAGAAAAATCACAGTTAACTTCATAAACTGGGTTATTCTAAATGTTTGTTTAGATAGCAGCAGAACCAAAAAAAAAAAAAGCAGAGAGGAGATGTCTACACAGCTCTCCCAGACTGAACAGGACACTTGGCTCCGACCATCTGCTCCAAGTTTGAAGACAACAATATCACAATTTATAATTAAAGATGAAATGGTCTAAGCTGTTAAATAACATCACAGTTCTCAAATGGAGTGTAAATAAAAATATACCATTATGACCATGTGAGCAGCTTGCTGCTGATTCCAGTGAGTCCTACTTCTGTCTGTTACTGAAAAAACTGTGGGAGAGAAAAAGGAAAGCACTGAACATGCTAGAAAGCAACTTGAGGAAACTTTTCCCCCTTTCATCTGAGAAGGGATTACATGCATGGACAACACTCAAAAGAAATACAACACATATTTCTGAATTCACTCTGAAATGAAGACATGCTGTTAAATGAGAACCATGCTGTAGCCAAAGTCTATCCAAGTTACAAAAACATGACTTTGGTTCAAGGGCTCTCATCAAGAAACCACCTCAAGTCAATCTACAGCTACATAACTCAGATGAAATTAATAATTATATCTGGGGGCAAAACAGAGAACTGAGTAGGTACCATTAATTCTACATACAGATTTTTCTCCTGCTCTCCTGATTCTGGATGATGGGTCGTTTCAAGAGATGGATATTGAATTTCTGTGGGTTTAACTTTCTCCATCTTTTGTTTTACACAAAATTCTGCAACAGGGCTGAAATGAAACTTGGGAGGAAAAGAAAAATTGTGTAATTTAAAAGACAGCATGAGCTAGAGGAAAAAAGAGGAGGACACTCTAAAAATGTAATTCTACTTCTCCTGTACATAGTCACAGTAGTAAAAAGTTGTATTTTAACAAGAACAAAGCAATTCTCTGGAATTCAAATAACTATCCTGAAATTGCTTCTTTGCTTCTCCTTTGGTAGGTGCTTATCCCCTCCACCAGCATTTACAAATCTAAATGATTTCTCAAGTACTCTAGAAAAGATGCAGTTAAGAGCCTATTGTGTTTTTAAACCATTTAAATAATGGACCTTATTCAAATTAAAACACATGTCCTTCTGTAGTAAGATTCTTTTAACAGTGGGAAGTCTATCTGCCTTGTGAAAACACATAAGCTTCTTAAAGTTCAAATGCAGGCTCTTTCCCTGGATATATGCATTGCATGGATACATTCTGGGTGTTGATTTTTATCTATTTCCTGCAATGCACCACTGCAGCAGCAAATTCCACACGAGAACGAGGGGCTTGCCAACACCGCAGCAGCGTGTGCTCAGATCAAGTGCAAAAATCTATTCCTTTCCCTCACCATTCCCCCACGTCAGCAGATCGTGGAAATGTTTTTAAATGTCCTATTAGGTAATGTATTGATCTCTCCTGTGACTGGGGAAGCAATTCAAGGAATAAGCTGAGCAGCCAAACCTGCCTGATGCTCTGCAGAGTCCCACTAAACCCTGCCCAGGCTGCAGAGATTACATTTTGCCCTGCGTAAAACCAAGAAATGGGATTCTTCCTATGGAAACAGGAATGCTCTTGGGAAGTTTGCCACAGTACATCGATGGAAATATTTTAGATAGCATCCTTGCAGAAAGGAAAGAAAAAAGAAACGTCAGGATCAAAGCCCTACCAACTCCTACAGGCTCATTTGGAAAAGCACACATATTCCAGCTATCTTTTCTTTAACTATGATAGCCATAAAAATACAGGCATTTAATTAGTTCAGATCAAACTCAAAGCAATTCTGCTGGTAGGGGAGATGGAGGAGATGATGCTACAGCACAGATTCTCCACGGTGTGACTTATTTGTGGGACAAATATGGCAAAAAAGACAAACAGTAGAAAATGAGCAGCAGTAGAATGACAGAGGGCATCTATTAATGACTGATCTTTAAGGTCCCTTCAAACCCAAGTCATTCTATGATTTTAAAAACCCCAAGGCCACACTGAATAGGGCACATCTATTGCTGATCTGTTGCTGGAGTTCTTATACATGGCATATGTATAAAATTAGAAATTCTGCTTGTCTAGTTACACTTATGGTTTGAAGTATTTATGTTGAGGAATACTCCAAGACAACTTCCACATTACTGCTGAGGAACAGCCAGAGAATGAAAGCAAATTCTCAACGTGCTTGCACAGAACATGTTTGATACCCAATGAGCTGAAGCTTACTGTTTCCTCATATCTCAATACAAAACAAATTAATAATTCATGTTACTAGAGCTAAATAAGAGGTCTTTCATTCACTACAAAACTTTTATGCAAATTTGCAAACCTAAAGTTATGGACATAAGACAGAGGTAGTCAGAATTGCAATTCACCCTTTAGAGGACAAGATTTAGACAGAAGGATATAACTGAACTCTACAGACAGGCAGATCACCACAGAAAAATCATTATTAAAGCAGTATGAGCATAAAATATGCTCTGGAAAAGAAAAGGAGCTTAGATTTCTCACATTAAAACTGTTAAGATGAATGAAATCATCTCCAGAAAAACAGCTGGGGGAGAAGCATTCTCATGACAGGGATTTACTCCTTTATCCATTGAAAGAGTTTGCAAATTGCTGCAGTCCCACAATAATATAATAAACATTAATCACCAAGTATGTAGGAAGGTGGGCGAGAGCTCCTTAGCAGAGAGCTTCTGTCTTTTTCCATAGAGGGTACAGCCAACTATGTTCTAACACTTCGTGATGTATTTAGAACATTAACTTGTTTTGCAAAATATGTGCATTTTACCCTCCTCCCAAAGGAATGAACTGGGAGGAAGGTGCTGATAAACTGTGGCTGCCTCTCAGGATCAGGGCACAGGGAATTCTGCCTCCAGTGGTTAAGGAGGGCTCAGGGAAGGGGTGCTTCCCACACAGAGAAACTTGGAATCACATATATGGAACCAAGAAGCAACAAAAATGTCATCCAATGTACCCCATTGGTATCAGAACTCTTAAAGACACCACTTGGTTATTATATTTTTTAACAAGGTTTCAGTTATAGGAAGAGTGTAGGATGACAAGCTCACAGAAGCAAGTTCTGGATTCTTTCCTCACTGCAGTTTGTTGATTACATCTGAAGAGATCTCTCTTTTTTTTTTTCCCCAGCAATATCTGAACACTAAAGAACAGTTTGCTTGTTTGTTTTCTTAATGTACCAATCACAAGTATTAAGTAAAAATCCATATATTTCCTTCTCACAGCTGCCTGTAGGCCATTAATAGATTAGTTATATATTAGTGTCACTGCTTAGTTGAGGCCATCCAAACTGACAGATTTCTGAATTGAGATTTTTTTAAATGGAGCACACAGAAATGAATCCTGATATTATACATAGTCTCTTCTGTAAATTACAAAAAGGAGTGCTACTAAGAAAGAAAATAGGTTTTTTAAGTTACATGAAAAGGTCTACCTTTTTTAAATAGTGCAAATGCAATTATCTGTGTCTTTCTGAGGCGTCACCCTCAGTAATTTTGACTCCAAAAAACTTACTGTGATTCTGATCAGTCACAGTTTAATAAACATGAGGCAAACCTGTAACTGAATGGAGTTGACATCCAGGCCCTAAATCTGTCCACCGACATTTGTGTAAAGGGGAAA
>VZTB01004663.1:697206-718491 GCA_013397245.1 Thryothorus ludovicianus
TTTGTTATTGTTGTTATGGGTTGTTACTTTTTTTTTTTTAAATTTCCAAGCAGCTGCTCCATCATATTAAAAAAGCTCCACTGAAACTAACAGCCAAGCAAAAATTGGCCAGAGCTTTGTATATTTGACTAGTACTATATGAAAAATGTTCATATTCAGCACAAAGTCAGAAAAAAACCATTATTTTCCACAAATTCATGGAGAACAAACTTGGACAACAATTGCAGTGTCACTGCTGTAGCCTTGTAAACAATGATTCATGAGTATTTTGAAACAGACTTTCTATTTCATGTTTTACCTTCTAACATTTCTTCTGTTCATTCATAATTTGGATCAAATTGGAAAGATTTGGCTGAATTTCAGAGCATTTGAACACTTTTTAATCAACTGCAAGACTGCAGCAACCCTGAAAGTTAACCCATCAGGAGACTCCAGCAAAGTGCTACATGTTGATGACATTCATCATCACCTACAGCAAAAGATCCCAAGATTTGACAAGAACATTTTGTGCTGACCAGCCAGGCCCCACTCTCTTCACTCATCTCCTGCATTTATGAGAGGAAGTGCCAAACCCTTAACTCAACATAGACACTGCCTCCAACAAAGGCTGATCCCTCCAGCTCAGCCCCAACTCACATCCCACCAGCATTATTTCCACATCTTCCTTTTTAGTAGGCTGCTTGGTTATATAATGCTGCCCATTGAAAGCAAAAATTAGTAGATTACAGCGTTGGGTTTCATTTATGGACATTGTGCTTGGTTTTTCATTTAATGTAAAAAGTGTTAGTTTCATTTAAAGCATGGCTATAAAAATTAGTTAAGACAAAACAAACGCAGACTGCAGCAGCCAGCTGGGCTCAGTGGCTAGGAAAGCTTATTAGGCAAAGCACATGCTTTGAGCTAGAACACACCTCTGCATTCCAAAAAGAAATCCCAGCAGGACAGCAAGCTTTTGCAACACCAGGATAAGAAAAGCAAGCAGAAAAGCTCCCAGGCCGTTAATTACAGTGGAAGTCTATTTCATAATATCAACAACAGATCTTTCTCCCTATTTTTCCTGTCTCTTTAAAGGATGGAATAAACCAAACCCAAGGCACCTCCACTTTTTGCCATTTGACTTTCCATGTGTTACAGAGAAGCCTGTCTCACCCACCCTCTGCTGTTCTGAAGGGCTGCAGAAGAAAGGGTCAAAATATAATTAAAAAGTGCATGAACTAAACCAAGCCTTGCTTCCTTGATGTAAAGCATGAAAACATAATTGTGGGCATTAGACAACCTGTCTGTGTAAACACCAGTTGCTTTCTGAATTGATTAGGCTGCATGAAATTCTAAAGCTTCTATTAAAATATGAAAGATAGAAATGGAAGATATTTCAGTTGAAATGCTACCCAGTCCTGGTGAGACAAAATCCATCTGCCTTTATGCTACCAAATAGAGCAAATCCTGTGTCTTCAGGAGTGTGTGAAAGGCACCAAAAAAAATCCAAACAAACCAGAAACCAGAACAACTCCTTAATGCTGTACTCCATAAAAGGCTCATCTTACAGAGAAACTGGGGAGAACCAAGAACCACATCTGGTTCTTGCCAGCTCCAAGCAGTTGTTAGTGATCTTTCAAAAGGGGCACAGCTTTAACTTAAATAACTGAATCTCTGAACTCTACTTTAAAAAGATGCTAAAGCTCCTGAAACTGTTGAGAGTTCTGCAGAACAGGAACCATCAAGACAGAACACTTTAGACAGGATGCCACCTCTTCATTCCACAGTGCATCTTTCTGACAGTACTTCAGCACTTGTAATATGCACATTGCCTCACATTCTGACAAAATGCTCTTTAAACCAGAACACAAAAACTCAAGTTACAAGACAGCAAAGCAAAATGTTTCAAGATGTCAAAAAATATCTTGAAACCACATGCAAACCAAATATGCTTATAAAGCTCAGCGACAAAGACCTGGTTTTAAAAAGAAACACCAATGGGTTCAAGTGCAGCAGGTTTAACTCCTGCCCTTACACGAGCCAGGTCAGTGAAGAATTCAAACACAACTCTCACCTTCCAGGGGCTCTACAAGCCCTTGTCTCTGCTCTGTAAGCAAGAAAAAGTAACATGCTACATAATACATAATATTTTCCACCTCTTTTTTTGTTAAGATATTAAGGTTTCTATTAGAGATTTCATTTTGTCCACTGCCAGAGAGCTAGAACAGTACTTGGATGTAAAAGACAATTTGCCTGTCAAAGATAATAAATTAATCCAGTTATTCTTTCATTAATCACACCAAAATCAAGGATGCTGAGAAAAGATTCTGTAAGAGAGGGGAGACTTTTCAGAAACTTTACAGGCAAGTTCAAGTGGTTTTCATCAGTCCTGCAAATCCTTTCCCTGGCACTTCTTCCTCAGTAATGAAATAATTGAAATTAATCTGCCAAAAGACTTAATCAGAGCAGATTTCCTGACATCCCATTTCTGATAATCAAGTGGTGGCAGTGGTAACTGATGAGGGAAACAGGGGGACAGTGATACCTACACATGATTAACACAAAATCTGCATTAGGACTTTCCAGCTCACCATTCCCAGGTAAAACTCATGGAGAAAAGACTTATCAGCTCTATTAATATTCCACATGACCCTTTGAACAAGTGTTTGCACAGCAAATACATCACTGCAGTTCTGCTAGAGACAAATCAACTGACAACACCAAAAAGCCACATGGAGAAAAAGAAATCCACATGGTGGACATGTCAGGAATACTGTGAAGAAAGTGGGGAAATAGAACTCCACTCAATGTGACAACTTCTTAAAAATCAAAACCTTAAAGATCAAAACCATTTCAGCCCACTCAGTTCCCTTTTCTTTCATTGGCTCTCGGGAAACTCTGCATTTTGGAAAGAACTAATTTTCCTTCTGAAATGAAAATACATTTTATTTACATATATACACACAAATACATATAATGTGTTCAAAAGTGTAACCATCCTACTTAGAAGAAAGAAAACAGAATCTGAATCTTCATTTCCTGCAAAGATGGTTTCAGAACACAATGTATATACTCTTAACATTCAGCAAATACCAAGTACCAGGAACACACTGCAACTTCAATTAAAAATAACACCTTAGCACAAGAATTGTTTGTATAATGGGAAAACACATGGGGTTTTTGTAGAGGCTTTGGTCTATTTACATCTAGTTATTTTATATGATATATTCAGCAGTTCACATTGCATCCACGGACAGAAGCAGATTCTGTAAGAGCTGACAGACCTTCGAGAAGAGAAAAATGCAGAAGGAGAAACCATGAGCCATCACTGGAACACATGCACCTGACAAATTAGGAGCACGTGGCATTTCAGCAATACCTGCAAAAGATGCTGGAAAGAAGAGAAGTCAGGCTGCTTCTGCATCCCAGGTGATTGCCAGCAACTCCTCATGCACGTGGCACTGATTCACTCAGAGCTACAGCTCTGTCACATTTGTCAAGCACAAAAAGACATCACTTAGATTCTGCCTGACAATAGCAAATACTGAGCCCACAGCACGGCCATTAACACTAATAATTAAGATAAGTAGTGTTTCATTTAGCAAAAGGGCACCTGTATAGCAAAGCTGCAGACAGCTTCAGAAAAAGAATTACTCAGATGTAATTTAGAGCTTATTTTATCAGGAGAGTGTGAGGGTACTTGGCACACATGCACTTTTGTGCAAAGCAGAACACAGAAAACTTCAGATGTATAAATATAATAATCATGTGATTTAAATAACTTCCTTGGAAAGCAATCTGAAGACTCCCAACTCGAAAAAAGACACTGATGGAAATTGGAACACATATTGGTGAAACAAATTGCTTTTTAACTCCTATCACAAACTAAATTCATCTTTTAATCAGAGAATAAGACAACAAACACCAACAGCCAAACCCATCCAAAGAAATTACAAAAAAGGATAAAGGGAAAAAACATCATGCACATGGTCCAGCTCTGCTGCTCTGACAAAACACAGCAGACCTTGAAGCCTCTTTAATTGATCGTTAAATTAGTGAACCTGAGGCTTAAAAAGGCAGAGAAAGAACAGATTCTGTTCTATACTGGATACCACACACCTTGAAGCATCTCCTGTTACCATTCTCCACTTTTCCTGCTCAAGGTTAAGCAAATTACCAGTGACTATATGCATGTGGGTTTTTAACAAGAGACATTGCATCAAAAAACCCTAATTAAACTTTAAAAAAAAATCCATTACAATGATTCCGTGCATTGAAATGAAGAATTAAAACCTCAAAATTCAAACTTTCAAAAGTTAACATCTGGAAATGCATTTATATAGGGAAAAAATAAAACCAAACCCTGAGCTCCACCCAACGAAAATATCACAAAAAAGAAATAAGTAAGTGCTCTTACAGGATTCTAAATACCAAAACATTTTCTCATCATACATTCTGGTCTCTCATGAGATGAGATGAAGTTTAATAGGAGCCTGTCGTGAGACACTGGGATTGAAAGAAAGAAACTTTATGACCTCTTACAAAAATTATTTGCATTTTTAGCAAAACAATAGATGAAGTCACAGTATTATTAACTCTGCTATAACAGAGCAGTGACTGCTCAGTGAGCCAGGACTCAGTCACTCAATGCACTGTTGGGAACAACCTGAGGAACATTTTTCTTCTTTTATGATTAAGACAATATCACAGAGAAGGGGGAAACTTTACCAAAAGCAGCTACTAAACCACCCTTTGCATAAATTTTTTGACTTTTTAAAATTAATTACCTACACAATATCTACATATAAAACACCAAATACACATGAGACTGCCTGACAGATGAGACAAAACAGTGCAGAAAATTTAATGAACCACAGGCTGAAGAAAGAACCAACCACACACTTCAAACACACAGCCTGCTGGAAAAACTAATAAAATTAATGCTTTGTTTGTTGAATGTACATGAATTACAATTACAGTTTTATTGCTCTGTATTTGTTCAAATATACCCCAGTGTTCCTTTACACAAATCTACGCTTCAAAAAAATCAATGGAGTAATTAGAAACACTGTAGAGAATTAGTGCATTGAGTAACATTTCCATAATTCCTCCTATGAAATGATTAACAGACATTAGATACCATGAAGAGTGCTTCTGAGGGACTTAAGGATATACTCATTTGGTTTTCCAATTGAAGAAAAGAGCTCTCATTTCCAACTGGCTTGCCATCAGCCAATATGTTACTCCAAGGCTCTCCAAGAATAAGGAGTATTGGTACAATCAAGAAATCTCACATGCTACTACAGCACCAAGTGAAAGGGTTTCAGACTGGTAGGAAAAAATTCCTTTGTTAAAGGTTTTTAATTTGAAGGTCCATCCACAGCAAAGAGCCCTAACTTCCCTCTGAGCTGAGTCTACACTGTAATTTCTGCTGACTTTACAGCGTCCTTCAGGGAAATCAAACTTGGCCAAGAGTTTCTGTGCCAAGGCCTCATGTTAACAATCGTGTACAGAACACAATGCTGGGATGGGCAGGATCAGCTGTGCCACCAAACACCCCCAGACAGATCAGCCTGAAATCCCATTTCTCCCTGAAGGTCTGGAGGGATCCTCACACCTGAACAGAGCTCTGGGTTGTTCTATCACACTGCAGGAGGCAGTGATCAGTGAATTCCCTGCCATATCATCACTGCTCACTGTTCTGGGGTTTCCTGAACAACCAACACGTTAAAAATACTCTTCCCTCATCATCTCCTCACCCAAAACAAAGAGGCTTTGCCTCCAACTCTTCCACCTTCCCTCACTTTGTATGAGATGTACAGGTTTCCATCTCTCATTATTTTCTGTTTATTTACTTTCCATACAGAAACTGAAGGCCTCTTTGTTGTGTTAAAGGTAATTATTTCTATCAAGCAGAAGACTGAATCACAGAGAAGCCCAATAAGCCAATGCTCAGACAGCAGCAAGGTTTCTGTGGGTCCTGCCCTCCCTTCCCAATTTCACTTCTCTCCCCAAATGATCGTGGATGGTCTGCTGGAATCCACAGCTTCCCCTTAAGCAGGGAATCCATCTGATGCAATCTCAGGAGTTACCACATTGCATTCCAACAGGGAAACATCATCTCAAGGTAGGACTCCACAAGCTCTGCCCCAAAGCTGTGGATGGCTGAGGTCTGACATCAATCAGTTCAAGCAAACAGATCAACTCAACACTTCTTGTCTCCCAATTGAATTTGGGAGGGAACAGCTGGACCTGAAGATCTCAAACTGCAGTCTCACTGGGAAAGAGGGAAGTAATGTATTTATCATTTGCTTTCCTTCTTCCCCATATCACACAAACCTTAACAGTTTTCAGTAACTTTTAATTATTTATTGCCCTGAACATACCAACAAATTTCTTTGGCAGATGAGAGACATTTTTGCACATTCTTCCATGGATCTAGTCTGTCCTAGCTTCCAAAACTCAGACAGACTTACCAACACTTAGGGAAAACATTAACTGATATACAGCAGCTCATCAAAGCTCCAAATCCCTCACCAAAGTTAACATAGCAGCAGACATTTGTGTGTGCTTGGCATTGCTAAAAAGAAAAAAAAAGAGACATTGTTTTTGCTATTAAAAATAACCACAGTGCAATCTGAATGTTGGGAAGAACAGAGAACTCATCTGTCAATTTGTTCTAAACAAATTCCCGTTCCTGCACTCACGGAAATGGCACCAGGAATAAATTCAACATTTTTAATGCACAGATTGAGCCTCAATCCATCATTGGGATGTGGCAGAGGAGGCCAGAAACAGAACAGGGAACTCAGCTTTTCTCCCCTCAGCTCCCAAGAGCTGAGCAGGCTACCCCAGCAACAGGAACTCTCTGGGCTCTTAAAGCCCCTGTACATGGAAAAATGAAAGGCTGATACACACACCAACCACAAAATGGGGATAGGGTGGGAAAAGGGGAAACATGGGAATGAGGGAGAAAGTGAATTATAAAGTCTTTTATCTGAACAAAAGCCAGAACTTCCTTGGCATATTGCACTTGAAAAACCAGTTAAGAGTTTGAAACAAAACCAAGGGATTCTTCAGGGGAGTATTACAATTGCAAATCACCAGTAATCTCACATAGATTAGAGCAAAAATATTCCATGAGAGCCAGTACAGCTTTCTATCCTGATCTCTTGCTTTGTCTCCAAAGCTATAAACATGGGTGGTGTTTTGGGGACAAATACATGGCCTTTATGTTTTACAGCAGGATGAAAAAAAGCATTTGAGAGCATTGAGGCCTCAGGCCTTCTCAGAGTACCTTAAATTGCTGAAAAACTCTCCCTGCCAAGCAAAGAGGTGATTTGCTCAGGTCTAAAAAAGCCCTTCCTAGCTCTAATTTTCAGGGCAGTGTTTCCTGTGATCTGCAAGTGCAAAGAACTGAGGCACAAGGAATGAAAAGGAGTGGAGCACTGCATGACACACAGTGTGTGGGTAATAATAAACTCTTCAACACTGCATTTTTACCTGGATTTTGTCCTGTGGGAATGCATTCAGAATAATGTAACTTCTATGGCACCTTCTCTCTTAAAATAGAAGAGGATAAAATTATTGGTGACGCAATGCCCAGCCACTGGATATGAGATTTCTGCTGGAAATACACCAGGAAAAGTGTATTTCTGTCTGACTGAACAGTCCATAAATCTCACCTCGCTGGTAATCAGACACCACCATGCCCAAAATGTAATGGATACCTTGTGAAAAAACCTACATAACTTGCATTTTTCTACAGCACATATATAAGAGCAAATGTTAAATTGTTACAAGGGACTCAGATCCTGGACCAAAAACACACTTTCCTCTTTAAGGCTCTACATCTCAGATATAATTACACCAAACATCATCTTTAGGCCAGTGCTGAGATATGATGATATCCAAAGTACACAAAGGTCCTCCTGCTTTTGAAAGTTCCTAAGGATACAGATGGCAGAGGCTACAGTTCTTCAGAACTGAGCCAACCTTGTCACTAGCTCTTAAAGAAAACACAGAATTTCCACAGCACCCAACTATGGCAGAGAACACAACTGAAACAGCAAGAGAGACACTTAAATTCCTTTTTAAACTTCCCTCATCCTACTTTACAAACTTTCCTTCCTTTTTATCCTGAACACAACCCAAAACTTGCCTACACGAAAAACCAGAAAAATTAACCACCATCAGTTCATCCACATCTTTACTAGTGTTACACAGGAATGTGTTTCAGTATATAATAGTTTTTCCTCCCTGAAGTCAGAACAGCCATAAAAAGGGGGGAGGGGAGGTTGACTGCACGAGCTCTGCAGCATCTGGCTATGCAATAAGACTCTTGAAATAATTTTCTCTAGTGTAGCATATAGCCAACAAATCTGGCAAGAAGCAACTTTCAGCATGTGTTGCTGTGACAGCAATGAATTATCACCCCAGTCTGCAGCAAGATTAACACTTACAACCTTGGCATGAGGAACAGTCTGCTCAGACTCTGTGGCAGGAGCAGTGCTCCATGCTTAGGCTCGAAAGGGTGGGCTCACGCTAAGAAATTAGGAGCACAGAAATGTAGACATTTGTCTAAACTGTAAACAAACAGATAATTTCTAGGGAAAAAGGCAGTGTACAGCCAGAGAAGTAGGAACACGAAGGAAAACTCGTGGTATGGGAGAAAAAAAGAATAAAGGAAAAAGCAGCCATTGAAAACAAGGTAGTGTCTGTCATAGAGGGTGTGCTCCAAAGAACAGATACAGCACAAAAATTGGGAAACAATGCACCAGATTCCTCCTGCTTAACACAAAACCCCTGAAGTATGCAGTCAAACCAAGCTGATATGAAGTAAGTGGCTCTGAAAGCTTGGTGTGTTATCACTGAGTCTAACTCAGGTCATTACAAAGTTTGTCAGATCTTGTGTGCAGCAGAACTCACCACAACTTGTGAGTTAAGGGCAGGTTCAAAATCAGCTCTGGCCACTGGAAGGTCAGAGAGGAAATGACTCCAAAAACCATCTCTGCTAAGGAGCAGACTCCTGGTCATCCATTCCACTTTTCCAGCTAACTGACCACAGGGTGAAGAAACTGGGAATCAAAGCTCATTACCACAAGTTCCTAAACCAAAAACTGCAGAAGAATTGAAGGACACAAGGCTGAAGAAAACAGTGCAATCTCCTTCCTGCTGGAACACTCACCATACTCAGACCTTCTTTTGCTCTGAAGAATTGACAGGACTATAAAGCATAACTTCTGCTCTTTGATCTGGTTTGCTAAATTTTTTCTCAATAAACAGCTTGGAGACTCCACCAATCATCAATTTCAATTCTAATGCAGCTTTACTTTGCTTCATGAACCAGAAGAAAAGCACATTAATGCTGTTAAAGAGTTGATTTCACATATTATATGTTCTATTTTCAAGACCTTAACTTGAAGGGAATACTTTAAGAAGTTAAGCAGTGTGAGTTGAAACATTTGAATTGGTGAGGTTAAGGGATTCAGCACTGAGGAAGAGCAGGACAAAAGGATTTCATGTCTTGAAAGAAAACTAATTCACTAACTATTAGTAGTAGCTGGACAGAAAAGTATTTAAGTGACAGGAACAGTCTTGCAGGCATCACACTCAGCAAGGGTTTACACAGAACAGAGCTTTCTGCATGATAAAAGGAAAATTTCACAATTTTCTTGAAAAGCTTTATTTCAGATATCTGTAAGTAGATATAACTCACCTGCAAAAGAGAGACTTAAGAGAACAGTATGTGTTGAGAATTTTGCAAGGAAGCTATTACAAGTCATTTACTACCTTACTAGGAAATTACCTCCAATTCCCTCATTTGAAGCTTCTCTAAGCAAAAAGACAGCAAAAATATTGTGTAGCAAAGAGGAGCACACACTGAGTAGAAACAGTTCCTGCAATTGAAGGTCACTTTGAAAAAAAATCTACTTTGTAAAGGAATCAGGGAAATGCATCTAAAGCCTTTAAATTATTTCTCAGCATACATTTCTTCCCACTGCTTCATTACTTCAAGCTGGTGTGTCCTTCAGGACAGACTCAGCCTTAAATCACTTGCCTTGCTAATACAAGACTGAACAATCACTCCCAAACCTCTGGCATGTCCTAAGAGATCACAACACCATCATCATTCTCTCTTCAAGAGCAGATATAAACACTATTTAGGCTGGAATATGGTAACCACCACTTTCTGTGGTCCATTCTCCTTGTAGTTTAGCAAAATCATCAGAACAAGGGAGCTACAAGGCACATCCTTCCTTCCCCATTCCCACTCACATCCAGCAGTTCTGGAGACTGACGAGGAGAGTTGACTCAAAATATATTCCAATAAGTCCTTTGTACATAAAATCAAGTTGAGTTCATGACCTTATTTAAATGAGACACTTGAAATATCTGCCCAAAACAGTCTCATGTGCCTCATCCTGGGGGGGTTCCAGCTGCAATTCTGCAGGGTGGGTTACACCAACTACCTGGGCAGCAAATGCCACCACAGTAAAATCCAGGCTTGGGGGCTATTTTGGGCTGCTGGATTACAAGTGTGAGCTGCATTAATGGGTCAATAAGAACAAAGCCTTCTGGGTCAAGAGAGTGAAGAAACACTGAGTAGGTTGGTGGATCTCAGCTCCTCTTCAAAACAAATATCTGTCTGAGCAGCCACCAGGGAATTGGATTCTCTGAAGAGTTTCACCCATTTATTGTCCTCATCTCCACAAGATGGGAATATTCAAACACATGGGATTGGTGGGGTACATCTTTGTGCAGATGAGGTTATTCTTGACTAACACTGTTCTGGAACATAAAAAAAAGCTACAGGGCTGAATGCACCAACAACTGATTTCAATGGTATTCTAAGGAACAGATTTTATTTTGTTTTCAGTAAAAACTATAAAGTCAACTAGGCAAATGAAGATATTAAAACTTCTTTTATTTTTGAGCATATCTGAAGTTGTCCTTTCAGACAGTGGAATGGAGGGTTTGAGGTTTTGTTTCATTTTAATGAAAAAACTAAAGAGATCAGCATTTACAAGCTTTTTCTAGTCTGAGTATTTTATGGATAACAGCATTTTTTGGTAGTCAGGAAAAAACCAGGACAACACAACAGGAACCACCACACTTAATCAAATTGAAAAAATCTGTCTCAATACTGAGCATCTGTACATGCTACAGAATTGAACATTTCACAGATACAACACAGCAGCATAAAGTGGGAAAAATGAGACGCTAACACATTGAAAATGTTTAGTAGCTGAACACTGCATTATGAACCTACTCCAAAAAAAAAATCCCGACAGATGCCCAAGCCCAGTCCTGCACCAGCATGGAGTGAGTGAGTCCCAGGACAGCTCTTGCCCAGGGATCCCTGGCGGGGAGCAGAGGCTGCACCTCTCCACGACCCCGGGAATCGCGTTTGGCTTTCACTGGAGCGCTGCTGTCTCCATCTGGCACGGCGGCCCCCAGGGCTCCAGCCAGCTGGCACCGCTCGGAACAGCCTTGGGGCTGCTCTGCACTGCACAAGGGAGGAGGCCGGAGGGAAACCAGCACCATAAAGAGATCATTTACAGTCCCATTATCCCATCAGCCTCAACTGCGTGCAGCAGCAGCATGATCCAGGCACATGCCCCACGACCACATGCTTTAAACCAACAAAAAGAAGTTATGTCAGCTTACTAGAGTTTCATTAGAGAAGACAGAAATCTTAACTTAGAGATGGGCCAATTTAAAGAGGGACACGAGTGGCTCATAACTTGATTACTTGGAAAAACACCATTAATTTCATTTAATTAAACATAATATGGAAAGTGGATTTGCTGTAATAGCTGATCACAAATTACAGGCATTCTACACTCTGATTCATTTATTTTTCACAAGGAAGCTGGAGTAACTTATTTGCATACAGGAGAAAGTTCCAACAACTGCAGACACAAGACAAGTTTCATGTGTCAGGCTCAGCACACACCTGTGACAACAGCAGCTACAAGCACACCACTGCAGCACTAACAGAGGTTCCTTCACAGAACTTTTTGGATGAAGTCACTACTAGAAACTCTTTACAGAAGAAGCCACCATTAGGACAACACCCATGGTCTGTCACTGACACAGCCCAGAGCACAGCAGTTGTTATTCAAGATGCCACATGCAGCCTCCACTACTCAGGTTGGTGAAATATTAGTAAAAGGAGAAAAAAAAATAAAATTTTATCTTTATCTGCTCTTTCTGTTCATGGTATAACCACACACAGGACACAGCACTGGTATAACAGCAGGAATGTGCAGTCCAGAGCTGGTAATTCCTTACACTTTTAAGGAAAGACACTTGTTCACCCACAACTGAAGAGCTGGATTTCATATTCCTCACTCACCAGTCTCCATGATAACGCACAGAAAGGTTCAAGTTTCACATCTCTTGCTTTTCTCTGGTAAATCAAATATTGCCTGTCCTTTACCTCAGTGGCATTCTTCTCACCCAAACCATTTACCAATTCCATCATGTACTGTGTCTCACTGGAACCCATACCCATAATTAGTTTCCAAATTTCAATTAAAGATTTTAAAATTTGTCAGATTTGCTAACTCACCTACTCTTCAACATCCTTTTCACCACAGCATAAATGACTGCTAATTTCAATGTCCAGGTACAATGTGCTTACAGAGTTAAACTGCTTGCTTTATAAGGAAATAAAACAATTCTTTAGGTTATTGCAGAATTGGAGTTCTGTTTTTCTGCAGTCAGATTTTTGCAGTGCACGGCCTTAGATGGACAAAGAAAACATCTCCTACTCCCCAAAACGCCTCAATAAGGACATAATTATTACAAAGACATGCAGAAAAGAAATTAAATTTATTGGAGTAACTCTGGAACTTGCATAGCCAGAAAAATTCTAAGCAGCAGAACTACTATGTGACAAGGAAATACATCATGAAGGGCAATAAGACAAAATTATGCTGAACACAGTATAAGATAAATTTCCTTAGGGAACAGCCTCATCATGACAGAGGAGAGTCTTGTTCCTCTTTATGCACAGAACTGCAGGAACTCCTAAACTATTTTCATGGCATTTCTCGTCCTGTTCCCCAGATCAAGATCATCCAGCAACCAAAAACACAAAATGTAGTCATGAGTGACCAAAGAACTGAGTGTTCATGGTGCAGATAAACACATCCAGTAATAATCTCTCGGGAGGGGCAATGGCAGAACCAGCACTGCCCAGAAGCCACTGTGAATGAGAGGCTCACCCTGGGCACCAGCTGCCAACAGGACACAGATCCAGTTAAGAGCAAAACTGGACAGTAATGTGAAAAGAATGAAGCACAGCAAAGAAAAACATAAAACCTTAAGACAAATTCTGCATTTGTTCCTGGAGGGCAGAGGGTCACAAAAGCTCACCTAACACAAACGAGGTACTGAAATCAGGCAGCTATCTCAGCTGTCTGCACTTACTGAGCTGCACTTACTGAGCTGGGCAATAAATCTCACCTTTATTTACCAAGTATATTGTAGACAATCTTCCTTAAAAATCTGACTTGAAATGCAGCAACAAGGCTGATTGCAGAGGACAGAAGCACAAACTGTAATTAGACCAACTTTGTGAAATAACATCAGGTTTTACAAAGACACAAGGAGGGAAAGATACTTTTTAAATAGAAGCTGGCAAGGGGGAGGTAGGCAAAAATAAAGCTTATAAACTGCTGCTTTCTCTCCTTGTGCTGATAAACACTGAAGTAATTCAAGTCTGTACTTGATGCAAAAACAAAAGCCCTTTAAAAACAGAAGCAAAACATACATATAAAAGCCCTGGCAGTCAATTCAGTGAGATGAATCCAAAGCCAAACCCTATTTAAAAGAGGCTACTTGGATGCATGAACTCTTGAGTGACAAGCGAGGCAAATGGAACTCGGTGCCACATGGGTGTGGGATACCCCATCATCCTCATCACTAAACCACACTCAAATACTGCAGGTCTTAAGTGTTTAAGAAAATAAAGGGACTAATAACTAGGTGATTTTTGAATAGACTACTTTTTAAACTATGGATTAATACATGGATGAAAACTTGGTTTAATATACCAGGGAAGAGCTGCAACACAGAACTCCAGATGAAGGCACTGATGACAAAGAGAAGATATTCCAATGGCCTTGTGAATGAAATGTAGATTAATAACATCTAAATCTTAACTCTACATAAACACACCTCACTGAATGTATGAATAATTATATTTTCACATCTGACATGTGCAGAAGAGCTCAGCTGTGTGTTCAAACCAACCATGGCAAAACCAGCACGGTACAAAGACAAGACCATTTAAGCTCAGCCAAATCCCAGTTCTGTGCTCAGATTTACTACTGAGCAGAGTCAGTGAGCTGCCTCTCACCACTGCTTTGAATGTGAGGATATTTAATACATTTGTCATGTTTAAAGTCAGAATATGAAAACTTGCACTAGTCTCAACAGACACTACATTTTAAGTAGTGTTAAAAACAACTCTGATTACCAATATCCACTTTTTTTCTCCTTTTTTCAAGTTTCACCTTGTCTAACACCCAATTTTTTTATTCAATGACAAATTTAGTGCACTTTAGATCTTCACAGATATATTTCCCACCAGGGATATGCTGACATCACCAGTGATGCCATGCAAGAGGTAGACAAGAAGAGCCACATTAATTTCAAGCTCCATTAAACACAGGAAAGGAAGAATAAGAGGAGGGGGAAAAGTTCTCTTTACCAACTTTAAAAGTAGCAGAGGCAGGCAAAAAATCAAAATTACAGGTTTTACATTAGCGTTATATATCGTTGAGAAGTTTTAAGAAAAATAAAACCAAATCTTAAGGAAAATTCTATTTAAGTAGAGGAATGGCAAATCTAAAGTAGAGTATTTGCTGTGTTCCACACAAAAGAATGTGACAGGACAGACTGCTTGCTGCTAATCAGTTATCAACTGATAAAGTGAATCTCAGGTTACTTTGAGTCAACTGGTATCTGGTAACAGTTCACTTTACAGATCCTCAAACAGGTCCTGAGACAGATAAAATGATTCTTTCTCTTAAATGAGAGAGATCAGCACCATGGCAGCTGCTCCAGCACTAAACCACAGATCCTTCTTGAGCTGCTGTGCCAGTTGCATTCTGTGGTCCCACTCCCAAACAGGATGCAGGTTAATTTTGCAAAGGAGTAACTCTTTCCAACATTGATTCTATTACCAGCTAATGCAGCAAAGTTCTTAGCTTGAATTAAGCCGAGTGTACATAAAGGACTGCCAAATCAATATGTAAGGGAATACAACTACCAAGGCAGAGCTTTCATCCAGTCAGAACAGATCTATCAGCTTCTAGAGCTGCTCCTGCTAAGGAGAGGTTCCCAGTTCAGGCCTCTTGGATAACATATGGCCCTCCCTACACTCCAACACTGCCTGCTGACAGCACAGCCCAGGATAACAGAATAAACTGCAATGGCATTATAGCATTTCACTCACCTGCTCCATTGTCCACAGGTTAACAAGACACTGGAGACAGTGGCTCTAGGCAGCTCTTTCTGTCCATGCCTAGAAAGGTTCTAACAGCAGCTCTTTGCATGGCAAGGAAAACAATTATTTCTTTTTTAATAATGTTTTGAAGAGGCCAGTGAAATGTGCATGGGTCACCTTCAGACTGCCTTTCTCCTGATGCCACTGTAGCTGATGGATAATAAGAGGACATCTGCATCTCCTCACCTTGGATGCTGCTGCAGGCTACAGACACATTACAAACACTTGGAGAATCATGGGAATATAAGTAATAAAAAAACCCCAAACCCACCGTTTTAAAGTAGCTGTCAGTCAAGCAAAAGGGAAAGCTGTGGCTGATAAAAAAAAAAAGCCTTATATCTACAAGGAAAGACAGAAAGCAACCATAGTTTCTTCATAAGAACTCACAGATCTGCACATGAACAGGAAA
Organism: Thryothorus ludovicianus; assembly: GCA_013397245.1. Lineage (NCBI taxonomy): Eukaryota > Metazoa > Chordata > Aves > Passeriformes > Certhiidae > Thryothorus > Thryothorus ludovicianus. The sequence continues at coordinate 713,115 of VZTB01004663.1, forward strand.
AACTGAGGGTGCCTGGTTTCATGTGGGAAACACAAGGTTTTAAACTGAGTTAATCTTTCTCTGGTTTAAAACAAATCAGCCACCACTGGGAATCCAACTAACAGTTGCAAGAGCATTTGTTAGGAAGAAGGATCCCCAGAGTCTATCCCAAAGGAAAACACTTTTTTTTTTCTTTTGCTCAACTCAGGGAGCAGTAATTCAGGAGAAGCAATTCAAAAGCAGAAAACTTGCACTACCAGTCAGTTACATTTGCCTCAAAATTTGTTACTCCAGTTACTGAAACAGAAAATCCTCAAATGAAAGGAGGAGAGTACAAGGTTTGCAAGCAATTTGCAGCTCTGGTTTCACCTTAACACTACAGATTAAGGCTTGAAACAAAAATGAGGCTATCACCTAACCTCTGTTTGGGGTTTAAAGCTTTGATGGCTTAAAATAAAGCTCAACAGATAGTCCAGCAAATCAAACAAAGCCATTCCACCCTGCTCACCTTCACACTACTGGCTGGCATTTCAGTTTAAAAGCTTTCAACATTAAGCAAACAAAATCGTTGACTGCAGACAAAATTAAAGAGATGCTACAACTACTCTGACAAACAGCTTGGCTAGGAGCAAACCTCTGACTGCTGGTAAGACCACAGAAAAAAAGAAATAAGCCTTCTTGTCCAGCATATCCCTATTGTCTCCTTCATCAGCTTGTGCAGATCCATCTTCCTGCTCTACAACAGGATACAAACACAAGTAGGGAGAAAACCTCATTTATTGTCTCTCCCATCCAGTTAAAAAATAGAGAAGTCCTGATGGTTCAGATCCCACAACTTAAGAATTGCTATTTACCACCTTCAAGTTCACAGTGCAAGACTCATTCATAACCTTTGGCCCAGAAACCAACAAGTGATTTAAAAACAAACAAACAAAAACACAGTACAGGATACAAAATAGGGATTAGCACCACTAGGAAGAGGAAGGTCTTGTATTATGTTCTTCAGCACCAGAGACAAACTCAGTGGAGCATTCTCAACCTGGCATGCCCCACATACACAAGGCTCTGCTGGGGACAGAACTAAAATCTCATGTCTGGTTATTTCTCACACCAAAGGTCGTGTCTTCACACTGAGAGGAAAGAGAACATTACCTTCAGCAGCTCTAAGGACCTTTTTAATCCTTAGTGGTTAAGAACTAAGGATGATTGCTCAGGTATGAAACTGGAGACCTCCTGAACAATGAAGCTTGCAGTTGACTTTGACACTTCTCATGGGCTTTCAGGGAGAAGGCAGTTCCCTCAGCACATGGCAAAGAACATCCTTCCTGAGTCAATCAGTTCACTCAGGCAGCCAGAGTATGCAGCTGGAAAAAGAGACATGCTTCTTGAATCCTGGACTCCTCTTTCAAATGCTCCACAGGATTTGTAATCCAGAAGTTTGGTGCACACGCTAAAAACGTTAAAGAAAAACAAGCTAAGATTCCCTCATTAATTCCAGCAACTCAAACACTGAGTGTGGCACAGCCTGCTGAGGTTCCTGTGTCTGCTACAGCACAAAGCAAATGACCTAAGCAACACCTCCCTGTTCCTGGGCAGGAACACGGGGCAAGGCCCTTGGGGAGCAAACGTGCCTCAGCAGGCACCAGATGAGAAGTTCCACCAGTAGCTTACCCCAAACACTGCAAGGTCACTTTAGCAAGAACATGACACACTGATTTAGACTGTGAACCACAATACCTGCTACTGAAAACATGACATGGCAGTTATCTGCTAAGTTATTTTAAGCTTTTTCTACTTTCAAAGTTAGGAAATGAACCAAAGTAATTTCAGGCTTAAGTCTAAGAATTGATTATCTGTCAAAATATTACAAGGAACCACACAATGAAGTCAGAAGTTCATGGGGAGAATGATACCTGACAAAAAGTCATCACCTACAAGAGGAAATGTTTCTTCATACCTGAAAGGATCAATTGGTCTGTAGGACCCATGTAAAGAGAGAATAATGGGAAAAACAAGAGAAGCTCTCCAACAGGCAGAAATACGCCAGAATGCAGCTGCTGTCACTGAGAGTGCACAGCCCCTGACAGGCAATTATTCTTTGATCTATTGGCTGAAGCACTGAACAAACATTCTGAAATTCCACACAGAACCTTGTGCATATCACGACTGTGGCCACAACGATCAGTTTACTTTTATCATCAAGAGCCTTTTCAGAGCAGTGATAGTAAGAACCATTCAGAATGAGACAGTTTTCCTCCAAGGAGTAAAGACCAGGAAGGGGAAATTTAATCATAAATTCAGCTGCCCTTCCAGCAATGAAACCATTACTTACCAACTCCTGGACACAAAGATGCATCTACATGTGTAATTGCTCACTGATGGAGACAAAAGCTACATTCAGCACTGCAAAACAGAGTTCTCATCTGTAATTCTAAAGGAATAAGCCAAGTGTTTCAAGTGTGACCCTACAGAAAAAATGGAAAAAGCTGACACGAAGGTCTGGCAGAAGCCTTTTCAGCATCCTCTGTCTGCTCCATAATTCCTGAATGGGGAGTAGTGGTAGCAAATTTAAGGACCTCTTCTAGAGTGTTATTTAATTAAGTGTGAGGTAATTTTCACATCAAAATATTCAGGGTAAAGTCCATGACCTATAGAAACACGAGCTTTGCCATCAGCTTATTAAACAGATTCTAACTACAGCAAATTAAAAATCAAGAGTTACAAGTCAAAGTCCCAACATTGAGACAGTCCACCCTAATTTTGCATCACTTTACACACAACTTGAGCCCTAAAACCTAGCTCCAACTTTTACATTTTATAACTACAATTTCAAGAGCCAGTCTTTGGATTTCTCCCTCTCCCTCTTCTCCTGCTCCACTCTCCAGCGTGACAGTTTTGCCTTTGCTTAGGCTTCACCACCAGCAACACAATTACACCACGGCAAGCCCTGTGCCTAAGAACAGCTTGTACAAACCCTGCACTTGAGTTTGGCCAAGATGCAGTGAGATGAGGCAAGTCACAGCCTCCCTCCTCCGTGTGGATACAACAATGCACCGTGATGACAGCTCAAAATCCTGGCACAGCCAGCGCCTCGGGAGCGAACACACTCCGAAAATCTTCACCAGAATCCCGGTGCCTACAAAGACACACACACACAATTACCTCCTTGGTTCTGCCTGAGCACTGAAAAACACGTTGAGGAGACAGCTTCCCAACTATAATCCAGGCTTTAGAGCCATTCTGCTCCAAGCACTGGCTGTAAAGCAAACTGAACGGCGAGCTGGAGCTCGTAAAAGCTTATTCACAGAAAAGGTGTGTATTAAAACCAAACAGCACAGCACTAAAATGGTCTGCCAAGGCAGAACACGCTGTAGGTACAGCAGGAGAATGGACCCTTTCTGCCCCCTGCAGTTCCCACTGCTCCCTGGATTTTTAAGACAGGCTTAGGAGGGATAGTAGTTATCATTCTAGAACCAGAACCATTTACATCTGGCTCTCACCAACAGCCAAGGCATTTTTTGAACCTACCTTCATCTGAATAACAGTTAAATTGCCCAGTGCCTTCCCCAAAGATAAATTACATATATGGAATGTTTCCTGTGATAAACATATAATGTGATTCTCCTTGATCATGCAATAAAAAGAATATCACTTGCTAATAAACCTTTAATTTAGCCTCATCATTTTGATGAGCAGGATTAAGAAGAATTTTCACCAATAAATAGATGCTCTCAAGCAGTTGCAGTTTGCTCCTAGAATATATAAGCACATATACATAATATATGTGTATGTAAACTATTAAAGGACAAAGGATTCTATTCCAGTTATATGAACTACCTAGGTAATTTTATTTCTATTAGACTACAAATATGCCAAACAGAAAACATAATTTCCCTAATTTTACATGTAAAACTGTAAGGCATACATATGGACAGGGAATTTCAGTGAATTAAAATTCCATGGAAGAAGATGCATATACATAAGGAGTGAATGAAGTATCATAACTGTCATTTATAGACTTTCTTCAATCCTTACAAACATAGAAGGGAATTGAATCCCAATTTAGCTACCCAAAACGTTCCCCTATATCCCCTATATTACACCCACATATTTCAGGTGGGCCAGATTCAGAAGCTCAACTGTTTTCATACTGGCAACCTGCTTACAAAAAAAAGCAGGGAAAAAGACATTTTTAGCATGTTTTAGGAAAACTGGTGTTTTCCCTGGGCTGACAGATAATTTTGAAACAATCCTGTTCTGCTTTATGAGCCTGGCTGTGCAAAGAGGAAGTGAGAACAGATTCACTACAATAGAATATTCTGTATTTCCAGCTGTTTTCTCAAGCAATGATGAACACATCCCTACATTAGATTTCAGAAGGAAAAAGCTGTTGCAGCACACAAGAGGTATGCAGGTTATACAGGATGTTCCATATTTACAAAAAGGTAATTTTGCTAATGAAATTTTATTTTCATTCTTCCACGTAGCACTTGTTTTATATTTGCCTGAGACATCTTCATACCTCATTTGCCATTTTTTTCTTCCACAGCACTTACACAATTTTTTCTCCTTTTAAGCTGAAAGCATCATCTACTATATCTCAATTTGTATTTTAGCACACTATAGGTTAAACAAACCCAGATTTTGACTAACATACCTCATAATGGGAGGGAACTGTGAGACATTTAAAACAAGTCTGGCTATACTTTGCAGGGCTATCAAGTAATTAAATCCATTTAAAACGTATTTCTTCTTAGATTCCATTTTTCCCTCTTTAGGTAAAAAAAAAAAGGGAAATTGGATTATCCTGAGAACATGAACTGAACACAGAGAAGTGGTTCGGCACCTCACCCTTTAAGTCCATCCTTCATGCTCTAGTTCTATTACGAATAATAAGCTGAGCAGCTTAATGCAAAGCACTGGGATCAGAAAGTTTTCAATGGGTTGTTCCAACAAAAACACAATCCGTGCTGTCCCAAACCCCGAGTTTTGCTCCGTGTAGCTGCTGCCTTCCCCTCCTCAGTCACCAATGCGACGACTGACAGAAATCTGCCAAGTCACTTTGAAGTAAAAACTAGTTGATTCTAGGGAAAAACAGTAATTAGTTGCACAGTCCAGAGAGAAGCTCTCCACAAAACATGCATGTGTATAAGGATGTTATCATAGGAGATAGGTAGGGAAAAGCACTCTTCCTGCTTTTTGCCTGGTTTACGGGCATTTTTCCCAGAGCAAACCCCTCCTGCCCTTCCCTGCACTCCAAGCTGAGCCAGTTCCTTCCCCCGCGCCCCACCAGAGCAGGAATCCCCTTTTCCAAGTGGATTATCAGCACGAGCAGCTTTTTTTTTTTTTTTTTTTTTTTTTTTTTTTAGGGAAAACGGGCATCAAACCGAACGCCGCC
>VZTB01004663.1:721086-731644 GCA_013397245.1 Thryothorus ludovicianus
GGTGTGATTGGTTGAGAAGGACGTCAGTCACATTGGAAGCGGAGAGCTGATTGGCGGTGACCGCGAGGGGGCGGTCCCTCCCAGAGCAGCCTGCGCTGCTGTCACATCCGCTGGTCCCGCTCTCGCTGTTCCCTCAGTGGTTTCCTGAGGGGAGAGGGATCTCCTGAGGGGACAGGGATCGCCGGGCTCCCGGGAGAAGCTCCGCGCCACGCTCCGACGGGCTCCCAGGACCATATGTGGTCCCTCCATACCGCCAGCCTGCATCCTGGTGTTTCCATGGGGAAAAAACAAAAGCGGTGTATAAGCAGAACTGGTGTTGTTTTAGCGTTTTCCTATACAAGGAGATGGGCAGACAGTGAAAAATGTTGGAATCTGTACATAGTTTTCAGCTTGTGTGCCACACACACTATGGGGTTACATAATGGAGTGAGGCAGGAGGGAAAGGTTGGGAATTATGCCGTGGTTTCTGAAGAGAGAGACCGGAGGCTTTGCAGAGGCTTCTTAGTCAAGCACTGCAAACAGTGTCCAACAAGGAAATAAGTGATGAAGTGCCACCACAATATTTCACCAATCCCATTTTTCAGCGCGTGCTAATCACATTCCTCGGGAGCTGTAACCTTGAAATATTCACCTTACAGATTTTCCTGTAGTGTCCACTTTCCTGACCTGCCGCTGCAGCTTGCAAGAAATAAATAAATACAAAAATTTGTGACTATCACCTGAGGACTTTCCATTTCCTCCAGAGAGGAAATGCTGCTGTTTTTAAAAAGAAAGCAAGGTAGGTAGTAGGAGACTTAGTTTATGGTTTGGTGGCACAGAAGGGCTCAGAAAAGAGCTGGGTTTGTGCCCCCAGCAGCAGGACACGCTGTCCTTCTGCCTGGGACACCTGTAATTATTGCAACTCCTGGCTCACACTGCTCATCAGCCTCTCCCAGAAATCCCTCTTCATGCAATCTGGGGATTACACTCCAGTGATAAACCTGGAATTGCCCCACAGGTGGAAAAAAAAAACAGATGCCAAGAGCCAGGAGAGGGCCCAGTTATCCCGCTGTGTAAACAAATTGCACTGAATGTTTCAGACGATTATGAGTGGAATGTGGAGGGAGGCTGTACCCTCTCTTTGACCCTATGTAATCATTAGACCTGTGAAGTCATCACAGTGCAGCCTGCAGCTCCTTGGAAAGGGAACAGGAATTGGTGCTGCACATCCTTCCTGTGTTAACCCAGCTTCCAGGAGAATTAACCAGTTTTCAAAAGCAGGAGTCAGAGCCAGCCCCTCCCCTGTGAAAACCACCCTCAGAAAAGAGGGAAGTTAAGGATTGGCAGCTCAAGGTGCATAGAAGGGAATGGAATGGGTGATTAGTGTCCTAACAGCATCTAATAATTATTCTCTGAATATTTCCAATTAAACAAAGCCCCTGATATTGCTACAGTCTAAATACAAGCAGAAAGTTATTCTTATTCTGCACCAACCTACTGTTACTAATCTGGGGCTTTTCTCCATGGCTACCACATCAAAACAGGAGATAAAGATAAAAGAGAGAATTTCTGCCAATGAAATTAAAGTCCATCTTGCTGAGAAAACAGGATACCAAAGAGACAATACATATGTTCAGTGTCCTGCAGACTCTGAAATTTTCACGGAGATTTCTGTGCCACTCTGTCTTGCAGAGTCCTGGGTTTACTTCCTGTAGGGCTTGGTGTCTTATGCAGAAATAATAAGAATTGTGAGTTTAAATGCAATTGTTTTTAGAAACACCTACAGTTTATAGTGGTTCTTTCTCAAAGAGGGAACCTTTGGAAAAATACTGATTTTTCTCTCTGGCCACTTCCAGAACAATTAGCACTGCTAACTACTCCTGTCCTGGAGGTTTCTGGCCCTGCTGAGGATGTGAGGAGCCTCCTCTGAGCCACAAAGAACCCACATGGAGGACACCCATCCTGGACCACACCTGGTGAGACCCACTGTCACTTCCCAAAGGCAGCAATGTAGAAATTTAAAGAACAGCTCCTAGGGGACATTTCCAAAGTACAGACGTTACCTTTCAAACTTAAAAGTTCCCCCAAGGTTTCCTTGGCACTTTATTCTCCATAAAAGAGCTTTATATATGCTAGAAATTCAACTTGGGGATCTTGTGGTAAATTGGAACCAAAGTAAAAATCCACTTTGGAGCAGTGTAGAAAACAGTGGCTTTTGAGATTTTTTGAGGCCAGCTCCTGATTTGGGGGGCTTGAGGCAAAACTCTACACACGCCAATAAACCCTTTGCTTTCTGTCCTGTGAAGACACCAGAGTATTTCCTATGAAGTATAAAAACTTCTAACTCTACAAACACTTCTTGATTGTTGCAGCCCACACACTAAACGTGACACAACAGCACAGAGCAGCAGCCAAAACAAAATAGGAGTGGAAAATAGTGACAACATTTTGTCAGGTAGTGATTGTCAAATCAGGGACTGCACACACACACACACTCACACACACACACGAGTTTACAAGTTTGCTGTAGTTTAATTTACTCTTGGGCATAGAATGGGAATGTTTCTAGAATAAAACCTTTTGGTGCAGCAGATAGCTCGGGAAAGGATTTGCCTCTGGGGGAAGGAAACAGTTTCAATCCCTCCTGTGTCTCTTGGAAGAATTTTTAATTTTAAAGCATTGATGATTATGCTAATTAGTGCTTACCCTCAAATGCCAGCGGAATATAAATGTTGATAGTAGCTAAAATACACTGCAAATGTGCAGCAAAGTCTTCCTCCAGAGAGTCATCTGAGTTCCATGATAGCCCAGCTGGGGAGAAGCAGCTTTCTTCACATGGAAAAGCAGAGTAACTGCCTTTTCTATCCCTGCCATCTCAAGGTGGCACTTCTGTGCTCCCCTGGATAGCCATGAATCAGCTCTTACCTCCTCACTTGGGCATGCTTTGCCATGATGTGGGATAAAATGTCCAGTTTAGTTCTCAGGTAAACAGGAGCCTTTCCCTTCCATCAGGTGTGTGAGCAGCATCAGATTTGGGTGGGATTCCTCCCATAACCCTGCATTACAAGTGGAGCTGGGCTAAGTTTGGACCTGCAGGAGGCTGAAGCCCCTGGCTCCACAAGTGGATTTGAAGAGGGATGTTCAGGAGCTTTGCTTCTGCAAGCACAAGGGCTCTCCATGCTAATAACCAATACAGAATATGTGAAGATTCCTCAGTACCTCTCCTGCATTTTTTCAGGCACTCTAAAAAATACAAGTTCTTCCACATTCTAAGAGGAAAAAAACTTACAGAAAACACTTACCAAAACACACAGAGAAAAAGATTTTAAAGCCTAAAAAGAACCATTTTACCTCTTAAAAATTACCCTATTTTTAATCTTCAGGATTTTTTTTCCCCTGAGCTCAAGCCTTTTGTTATCCAAACATTGTAAACTTCCATGCAGGTAGTACTGCCATTGCTTAATCCAAAGGCTTCCAAGCAGATGAGGTTTTATGTCTGGCTGCAGGGCTTGAAGCTCTGGAGATACCAGAGGCAGAATCCATGGTGTGATTCTGCCTGAAGCTGATTTCTTCTGAATCCCTATGAAATTCAGCTGAGTTACCTCAGACACCTCAAGGTCTGTAAGGAAACACTGGTACCTGTCATTTATCTTGGGGATGAAGATACAAAACCAAATGGGTGAAGTCCCAGCTACAGCAGCTTCTCTAAAAAAACTTTGTTTTCATCCCAATCCATTGGTAATGGCTCCTGGTAGGTGCCAGATCAGAGATTTCCACATGGCTCAGTCTTAGTGTAGGACACAGAGTGGTTTCTTGAATAACATCTGGCTTATGATGAAGGATTGGTTCAGCTGAGCACATCCTGCCAAAAAAGATAATTGTCAGTCCAAGGACTGCACAGATAGGTGGATTTCAGTGGCTCAAGGTGACTTTGAGCTTGGTAATCAACTCTTGACATTCTCCTTGGAATCATGTCCCTCTGTATAGTAAATTTAAAGGTACTCACACTAAAATTCGTTGTCTTTGAGATCTTTTACAGACCTCTTCTAAGCAGCACACAAGACTCCAAGGATTCATGGCCCATGGATTGAAAATAGTCCTAGAAAAACACAATGCCTGTGCTTATTTTTTCTGAAGATCACTCGTTAGATTTCCCATCAGCACTGTCAGAGGGTGAAATCTTGGCCCCAGCTGAACTCAACAGGAATTTTGCCACTGACTTGAATGGAGCTAAAATGTCACTCCTGCTATTTGTCAAGCCAATTACATCCAGACAATACTTTAACATCTGGCTTCAAGGGAACACACAGAGCAGTTCACTCCCTCAGTCTCTGAAGACAACACAGGACATTGGCCATCTCCATAAAAAATGAAACATTTGTTCTTGGCAAGCTGCTTGTAATGAAGGGGGGATCCATCCAGTCACATCCAGGAACCAAGTCCCTGTTCCACAGCCTATAGTTATTGGCAATAGCATCAATAGATTTTCTGTCACTTTCTGGGAAGAATGTCAAAAGCACCCATCTACTGTTGCAAGTCATTCTGTTGTACAAACTTTGTTTAGAACAGCAGATCTGGCCTCATCTGTGGTTTCTCACAGACGAGGGGGGTTTTCACCCAGTTCATCTTCTGTTTCCTGAGGCGTTGGAAGGTCCCTTGTTAGGTCAGGGAGCAGCATTTCTATCTAAACCCTTCTCTGAATATGGTGGTCAAAAGTAAGCTTGAAGAACAACTGATTATAGGGAAACAAATGGTTTGAGCTCATTTCCCTTTCTAAAAACCCACCTGAGACAAGGCAATATTGATTTATTGCAAAATATAAAGGTTAGGTCAACCCCAAGTGGGGCACACCTTTTCCTAGTAGGAAAAAATATTTCTATATATAATTCTATATATAGAATGATTTGATCAGTGGTGATTAAAGAATCTATTTGAATGGGAAGAATCACAGAATCATAGAATGGTTTTGGTTGGAAGAGATATTGAAGATTATCCAGTTCCAGCCCCATGCTGTGGGCAGAGGCACTTTCCACTAGACCAGGTTACTTCAAGCCCTGTCCAACCTGGCCTTGAACACTTCCACAGATGGGGCATTCATAACTTCTCTGGGCAGTACTGGACACCCACAACTCCTCTGAGTCATTGGATGATGTCTGGAAGAACAGAGATGTACAAAACAGGGGCTTTAATGCATCAGGTAGTCAGGGATCTGCTCCCAGCTCTGGTACTGGTGAGCTGCTGAACTCACCTGTGCACAACCAGCTTCCCTGGCTCTCCTTCCATCCCCTGGGATGCAAAACCAAACCCAGTCACCAGCATCTGATGAGCCTTAATTCCCAGCACTTAAATAATTAGCTTCTCAAATGTACAAAAACAAGTCTCATTTTCTGGATTAATGAAGGGAGCTGGGTTCCACTGAGCACAGCTCTTATGGGGCTGCTAATGCAGAGTTTGAGTCCGTGGCTGCCACCCAGCACAGAGCCCCTGGGACAGCAGGAACACAAGGAGAGCAGCACTGCAGGGTTAAAGGCAGCAGGGGAAACCCTGGCAGTGCTTTGTGGGTTTATGCAGAGGGAGGGATGGTTTTATTTCTGTATCTGGGTTTCTGGTGATGCCACAGAACCCAGAACCCATAAGGCTGAAGCTCAAGCAGATCCTGAGGGTGAGTAGTTTGCTTTAATCACAGGCCAGGTAAAGGCAATTTCTGAAGCAGGGTAGCAAAAATGTGACACAAACAGAAACCTAAAGCTTAGGCAGTCACAGAGCAGCTTCTGCCCAGTTTCTGTAGCCAGAGCAGTCCAGAATGGCAAAGAGCTGGAAGGCAACAGTGGAACTGGAATGTTCTTTTCTTCTGTGTTCATGTGGCTGAGGAGTTGGTAGGAAACTGGTTGCAAAAAGTCAATCTTGCCTCTTTTTGGCAGGTAGAGGCATCTAAACTCTTCAAAACAAACTTCTGTTACTCTTTTGAGATCTTGGCACGTGGCTGGCAAGTTTGTTTTTCCCAAATGGAAGGAGAGGGGACTGAGGAAATGTCATCCTGCAAAGGCTGCCTTGCTCTGCCTTGGGAGGTTTTTTTCCCGGCCACATTACATGGACAACTCAACACTGTTGGGACTGTTCCCTTCCTCTCTCTGTCACTGCTTCCCTGCCTTGTACATGGAATAGGGAGAAGGGAATAATTACAAAATCAGGAAATTTGAGATGTAACTGCAGTCACTCAACAAAGTCATGAAGCTTCTCAGAGAGCTGGAGATGAAAAGGTCTGGAGTGTTGATTTCCTCAAATTCTTCAGCTATGAAAGAGCCCTTCAGTACAAGTCATTTTCCACCCATTAGTACATCCAAATTAGTGGCCTTGCAGCCCTGGATGTGGATTTGGGGCAAAATATCTTCTCACACTGAAATTCTGCTCCAACAATATGCCCTCGAGCACATGGCATCTGTCACATCTGCAAACCAAACCAAACCAAAACTTTTGACCTCTGTAAGAAAAGTCTGAAATTGAAGTGGATGCCCTGGGTTAATCAAGAACCTCAGTGAAGATATAGCAGGAGTTGAGAGGTTAACATGGGAATTCATGGGACTGGGATGGTTTATGCAGCAAAGTTTCTGCTTCATTCAGTGCCAGGGACCCCAGGGAGCTGCAGGTGCTCAAGAATTTCAGCACCTTCCCAAATCAGGAGCACTTCCCTGAAGGAGGTCATTCAAAACTAAACAACTTTGAAAATCCATGGATGCTGCTTCTCATGTCAGGGCTTGTCGAGCCACTGACTTCAGAGGAGTAATTTAGCTGAAGCAATCAGGAAATAATTATTACAGTGGAGAGTTAAAAGACAGTAATTAAACTGTATAAATAAATAACTGAAGTGACTAAAAACGTCCACCCAAAGCCTACTTTTGGAGCACTATTTAATGTAAATGAATCACTTAGTGGACAATACAACAATCATCTGTTCAGCTTCTATTCATTATCAAAAACAATACAGAAGGATTGGCAGGGAATAGCCATGTGCCAGAGGGAGCCCTTTAGGAAATACCACAGAATCTGGACTGGCTTTTCTCTGTTCTTCTATTGTGTTCTGACAATGCTTTGCTAATGAATGTCCAACGTAATTTCAGTTGTCTTTTTCTTTTCTTTTTTTTTTTTTCCCCCAAAACCAGATCAGTGGTAATCTTGGCCTTCCAGGGTTGCTTGTTCCTGCTGGAAAGACTTCCACACATTATGTATCAGTTTAGCCAAGGTCCAAGACACTGAGGATGTGTTGTCCCAGGCCCTGTGGGAAATCCCACTGTAGGTGATGAGACAAAATCCTTTGATTTGGGTGAAAATCCATCAAGTTTTAAAGAAATCATCACATATCTCTGAAGCACGCAGCACTTCAGTGAGTTGTGTACTCAGTAAATTTGTCTTTTGTTACTCTATTTGAAAGGACAATAACCTCATTCTGAGAAATAAGCTGCTTTTCCATAGGGAGTATTTACAGTGATCATTCCCAGCATTATCATGGGAATTATCTGCAGGCTAAAGGGAATCCCCATCAGGAATCTGGGGAGCTGAACCCACCAGGGAGACACCTATGCTGAACAAACAGAGCTAAGGCAATACCAAGCACTAAAATTCTGGCATTATGCCTCAGAACTGATGATCCACTGACATTCCCATCAGGAGTTCCTGGTTTGGCACAGCTCTGAGCTCCCACCTGAGGGTGCAGCAGGTACCCAGAGGGGTTTCCTTTCCTGACCTGGCTCCTTGGCTCACTCCTGTGTTGCTGCTGCAGCTTTCAGCTCCTGCAGCGTTGCTGGTTGGACTCTGTGGAGCCCTGCAGTGCAAAATCACTGTGAGAGCCTGAGTTAAGGAAAAAGGGCAACAGTGATAACACTTCAGAGAATTAACAGGCTTTTCTGCTGGGAAAATGCACGTGGAATAGCATTTGACTTTTCAAGGCTGTCTCTGAGGTTGTTTTATTTTGTATTAAAGAAAATCTGAGGCTCTGCAGCAAATTTCTGCAGCCAGGGATGATTTCTGTCAAATCCAGTGACAATGGAGGATGTGGGTTTCTAGTTAATGCTATCTAGAATTTGAGATAGAAATGCACACTTCAGAAAATCTTGCTCCAAGCTCAATCTTCCAAATAAAACAGAGATGGCATCAAACCCTCCAGGGCCTTCTGCTTGCAAAATCCCCACCAAGCTCACTGCAAGCTTGGGGAGCAATTTGGGAGTTTTACTTTTTCACAGCATGAACTCAGAATGCCACTGAAGGTGGGACTTGGGGGTTGACAGCCCCTCTGGGGGCTGTTTCTGATATTTACTATTTCCAGCTTCTCCCTGTCCTTCAGCTGGAGATCACTGGGGCTGCAGGATGAGTGGCAAATCCTCTCCTCTCTGTGTCCCTGCAGTGCTGGGAACAGCAAAGGAACCTGAAATAATGGCTGGGTTGGATTAATACCCTGGGCTGTGTGTGGGGAGGCAGGACTGAGCCCTCAGACAGCGAGCTGGGGCAGCAACAGCCAAAATCCATCCTCCTGGAACTGCTTCACCTCCTTGGGAGGCACCAGGAGTGTTACAGCTACCTCCAGACACTGTTCTGGGTATCTGTGAGGCCAGGCTGCCAGGGAGAGTGCTGAAAATGGCTACAGCACCCTAAAACTGCAATCCTGAATGCTGCCCTTCCACTAAAAAAAAATCTGTCACTGGGCTTGGGCAAGGAGGGAGAACTGCTGAGCTTCTGATAAACAGGAGTTCATTTTGCAAGATCATTGCCACCGTGTGCACTAATTGACACTTTTTTTATAGTAATCTCTGTTAAAATACAGAATTTCTCAAGTATCCTTTTGGTAGGAAAAGAAAAGCTGATTATGTTAATGCTCAGTATATTAAAGGCATCATCCTAATTTTGGGAGAAAGAAAAACCGGAACAATTACCCTCCTTTGTTTAATAAACTTCCCCTAAAATATATTTAAAAATAAAAATTATTCAGTAAAGTTCTGATCCTCCCTGCTCTGGTAAAGAATTCTTTTTGTTAGTCCCTCGAGTGGATGCTTAAGTCAGGTCTCGCTGTAATTACACACCTCGCAGCAGTGCGGGAGACTTAATTAAGAGAGTCACTGTAGGTGTGTTGTGAGAGGATCCAACCCAGTGCTGCTGGAGGAGGCACCAGCATCCAGCTGCAATGGGCATGTTGGGGAACAAAATTCAAGTTTGCAGAGGATTTTCTGATCCTCCTGCAAAAAAATATAAAAAAAAAGCAGCGTGGACACACCCAGCAGGCTCTGTTCAAAGCCCCTCAACTCCATCGTCAGGGAGTCTGTGGTTTTAAAAATCTCTCTGTACTCACCAGGAGACGCTCTGCCACACGGCAAGATTTCAGATTCCCTCCTCCCCTCCTCCCCAAAGTGTGACTCACCAGTTTCAAATGGTGACATTTCATTCCCAAACTATTCCGGGAGCAGCTGGCTCCACAGCACATGGGGATGTGGGGAGAAGGGAGGAGGGAAGGAAGAGCCAGCTTGCACAGTGAAAAACACTCGTTCTCTCCCCCACACAGGTATGTCGCTTTTCAATTTCAGAACCACGGAATTCGGGACACGCTGGCGAATTCCATCGGAGGAAAACAATAAAACGAACACATTTCAGGGGGAAAACAGAAAAAAATCTGCACATGCCAGTGATGCAATTCCCTGCCAGCCAGGAGGGTCTGGGAGAGGGCTTTGCTCTCCAGAGGGAATAAATGCGAGGAAATGCCCCGTCCCCACTGCTCACTCCCCGCAGGAATTCTCCCGCAGTTCTGCCCGAACTCCTGTGTGGTGCAGGGTCAGGGTTTAGTCGGCATCAATATCTCAATAATGATGAACAAATGCATGTGCGGTGGGACGCTGACAAGAGGGGAATGACAGAGAAATCCGTCAGCTCCCGGTGCCGAGAGTTTTGTGTCCCTGCTGTGGGGACATCGCTGCCATGAGCGCGACATCCTGCATGGGAGGAGCGGGATGCTGCTGGCCTCGGAANTCACTGGTGCTCCCCAGACCGCACGGGGACGGAGCTGGAAGCCGCCGGCAGCGCCGGGATGCCCGCGGGCACTGGCACAGCCGCCTGGCACCGAGGCACTGGGGACACCGGGCTGCAGGGAGCATCCCCAGGGAGGCGACAGCCTCGGGGAGNCACTGCTCACTCCCCGCAGGAATTCTCCCGCAGTTCTGCCCGAACTCCTGTGTGGTGCAGGGTCAGGGTTTAGTCGGCATCAATATCTCAATAATGATGAACATTATGTGCGGGGGGACGCTGACAAGAGGGGAATGACAGAGAAATCCGTCAGCTCCCGGTGCCGAGAGTTTTGTGTCCCTGCTGTGGGGACATCGCTGCCATGAGCGCGACATCCTGCATGGGAGGAGCGGGATGCTGCTGGCCTCGGAATCCCGGGATATTCTGACCTGGGAGGGACCCACGAGGACCAGCTCGGGGATGGAGGCCGCGACCCTGGCGTTGGCAGCAGCGGCTGATGCGGTGCCGGGGACAGCAGCGAGATCTCGGACTGTCCCTCTGAGCGTGGCCGTGGGGTCAGAGCAGCCCCCCGGCCCCA
>VZTB01004663.1:731665-757719 GCA_013397245.1 Thryothorus ludovicianus
GTGTGCCGGATTGGAGTGCCGGGAACAGGCTGTCACAGCCCAGCCCAGCCCCGTGCATGTCTGCACAGGAAATGTTTGATTACAGCTTCATTCATCTCCTCTGCTGCCGCTGGGAAAGGGGGGGATGCTGTTCCTGTGGCTTTCTCTGCCCGGCAGCAGCTGGGGACCTCGCGCTGGCCAGATCCGAGCCTAATTCCCATTTTTTCCTTGGAGGAGCCCCACTGAAAGCAGTGCTCACTCAAGAAGAGGAGGATGGCTCGCTGCTCGATCCAGGCATGCAGCAGCAATGACCTTGGCTAGGTAACCATCTCCTGAATACAAAGATGGATATAAAAGCAAGCAATCCCCTTTTTAAAAAACCAGTCTTCTGCTAAGGTAGGGAAAGGCAGTGGTTTGTTAAATAAATGCGTCTGTCAGGGCTGGATTTCTTTCCCAGCTTCCCTAAATGCCCTTCACCAGCAGAGAGGGGGAGGGGACCTGCTCTTTGAAGCCTTTTCCTTATGGGAATAGAAAACACGGAAAGAATTCAATTCTCTGCCACAGCCCAGCAGCGCTGATCCACACTTCAAACCCCAAAGCCCGGGAGCCCGGCGGGCTGGTGGGTGCCTGGAGCCTGCAGCACCACAGATTAGCCTTGCTCGATATCCAGCAGCATTAAGTGTCCCCCGTGGTGTTAAAGCCCAGAAAAAGGGGCAGGAATGGAGACTGGGGAAGAAAAAAATTAGGAAATTCTGTGCAGGAAGAACTGCGGTTATCCAAAGCTTTGATCAAAGCACCATCTAGTGAAGAACAGGCTCCTTGCAGCTGGCAGCGCTCTGGGCAGCTGCACCAACATTTGCCTTTCACCACAGGTTTGCTGCTAAAAAACCCCAAATATCACCCAAATATTGCCCAGCCCGTGCTGGACTGAGCGAACAGGAACATGCCCCCAAAATTGCTGCCCTCGCTTTAAATCTTTCTGAGTGGAAACGCGCTCCTCTCCTCCCCTCATGTCCCACCTCAGCCCCCCTGAAACCCGCGGGGAACGAGGCACCACAGGAAGAGAAGGATTTCCACGTTGTAGTTTGGGAGCTGAGGAAAAGAAAAGGTAAGTGAGCGGTCCAAGGTCGTGCAGGAAGCCAGAGGCAGATCCGGGAATAGAGATCAGCCACCCTGGACCCAGGGATGCCTGAACAATAGCACAGCCTCTCCCTCTGTTGTCATTTAACTCCTTCCTGACCCGCCAAACCCCAGAGAGGGGTGGGCTCTCCACTCCTCTGCAGATGTGCCTGCGGATTTACAGCTCTTGGGGGCCCAGCCCTCAGCCCGTACCTGCTTTCCCCCTCCAAACCAAGAACTAAAGGCAGAGAGAAGGACAGGGTTGGATATCCTGAGAGCAGTGAAGCTGCAGGTAGGAAATACTTCTGTACAGTTGGCCTGAGCTGTCCCCTCATCAATTAAAACAACAGAATTAGCATCATTTTATGGGAATGGTACCTCAGCTTTGCCATTTCTGTGTGACAAAGCATCACTCTCTCCCCTGGGAGCATTCAGCTCCATGAAAATGACTGTGGAGTGTGGGGATCTTTAGCTGCAGGAGAGGATATTGCTGCCTCTCCCTCTTCCCCAGATTTTGGGTTATCTGCAAGGGTTGGGGATTTGCAGCATGATCACACATCAGAAATGCAGTTTCACTAAGTCTACACTGTTCTCACACTGAGCTCGGAAATGCTGCAGTGCAGGCTCTGGAGGAGACAGTAATTACAAACAAACCTTATAGAAAATAGCTGGAAAAGAAAAATAATACTCAGGTGGTGGAAAAAAACTGAACTGCAATGAACTGAACCTGCAGCAAAATTTTCCCAGAGACAACAGCTGAGAGAAATAGTGACCAAGTATCCAGAAAGAGTTCTCTGAGAGGAGTTTGATGTCCTTGAGTCAGAGCCCAGTTCCAAAACAGAATGATAACTGAGGCAAAAGTTAAGACAATCTTCTTGGGTCACTGTCTGGAAAGGGACACAGACAAATCTGCAAACAGCTGCAGGGGGCAAAGAATTGGAAAAGCCCTGAGGACAGAAACCCTTTTTTGTTTTCCATGCTAGGTCTGGTTTTTCTTTCCCCTATCACCTTAGAATGTTTTCATTGACTCCTATAACCCAGTTATGGGAGCAGGGAGGGGAGGATGAGAGTCTGCACCCTTGTATGGGAGGCTGAGACACAAAAATCTTTAATCCTGCCCCAGCCCTTTGAACATTTACATTTTCCAGCCACAGGCTCTGTGAAACTTGGAGCTCTCTGTTCAAACTACTTCAAGGATGTTTTCCCTGGGGAAGGGTTTTGTTACCCTAAGGGGATTTCTGCCCAAATCTTTGCTCTTAGGGTAAGCAACCAAAGCTTTTCTTACAGAAAGAAGCTACATCTTATACTCCCTGAAAAAAAAAAAAGTGACAAATAAGAGCCCAGAGGAACTAGGGCACAAAATTGCTGCCCTAGAGATTAGGGTTAAAAGGCTGCAGATCTGCACTCAGTGATTGCAGTAAAGCAGATGTCACCAAACACAAGTGCAAACTCAAATCCTTGAGTTTTGAGATTTTTTTTTCTTTTTTCCCCCCTCAAAAAAGAGCTCCTGCACTGCAAGAGGCAGCACTAGAACAGCAGGATGTTTGTCAAGGAAGTGTTAACATGCTGAAAGGATTCCAGCCCTCTGCAGTTGTGGCCTGAGAAAGAGAAGAGGAGAGATTTGAGTGCTAATAAAAAAAACAAGCACAGTTTTAGGTTATGCCAACATTTACCAGTTGGGGCTTGCACACTCTGTCCTAGATTTGGGGTAGAGCCTTCACTAATGGTTCTGAGAACAAAGACATCAGTAAATCATCTAATCCCCATGCAGTGTGTGATGTGTCAATGGGCAGCTTTAAATCAGAGGTGAATTTGTTGCTAATTACATTAGATTAACCTAAGAAAATGGATTCCCAATCAAAGCAACAAGATCAAGCTTTACTTCTCTGCCTTTCCCTCTCTGATTGCAGCTCCAGTCTGACCCTTTGCTGTGTGACTTGATGGGCACTTGGTTTCAATCAACTCTGCCAGCACCAGGGACAGACAATTCCTGCTAAAATAAACCCCTGGGAGATACCAGGTAAATGGCAGAGCAGCTTGGGCAGAGCTCTCAGGTAACTGCTGTGCATCAAGCTCCAGCTCTTGCTGCCCTGCTTGGGTGGGAAGGAAGGACTGAAATGGCTTTTTCCAGCTCTGATTTTCAGAACACTGAACCAACTACAGCTCCCAGCAAGGCTGCCATGACATAAACCTCCTTCTGGGTTTTATTTTTCAATTTCATTTGTGTAAATAAAGTTATTGATTCTTACATTTAATTACGTATTGTCCCTGAAGTCAAAAAAGTGCATTATCATCCTTCCTTTCAGACAGTAGATTTTAGGAAGATTTTGAATTATTTTCTCATCATTTCCCTGAAATATTGATCCTTTACTAATGATGAACCAGCACTGAAGCTTTGAATTAATTTCAGTGTTTTTCCTATTAGAAGAGAGGAGCAGAAAAAAGTTACCATAAAAATTGATGATAAAACCATCTTTCAAAGAACTGCTGCATAAAGCTGTCCTTTATCGCACTGCTGTCCACAGGAAAAGACATCCTGGATTAATTGCCCTTGTAAACATTTTTGATTCTCTAAATGTCCTTTCTGCTCACAAACACCTTCACAAAGAGATGGAGAAGCTCCCTGTGCCTTTCCTTCCTCAGGGGAAGAGTCCTGACACATTTGGGCTTTGGGATTTTGGGATCGCTGGAGCCAGGTCTGAGCCAGGGGATTTCCAGCAGCACAAGCAGGCCCCGAGCTCATGGGAAGGCAGAGAAATCGGGGTTTTTCCCCATCACGGATTTGGAAGAGGCTCTGCAGGAATGCCTTTTCTCCTGCAGGAATTTCCTGCTGTCCTGTGCCAGGGTCACTCTCAGGCACAGGGTGGGATTTTGGGGGTGCCCTGAGCTCGGTGACCCGTGAGGGTCCCTTCCAGCCCAAGGGATGGGATTGTTTCCTGTGATTCCTGGGATTGTTTCCTGGGATTCCTGGGATTGTTTCCTGGGATTCCTGGGATTGTTGCTGATGTTCAGTTCTCACGTGGAGATATCGGAGCCCAGAGTTTGGGCCGCTGCAATGAGCGCAGCACTGGGAACTCAGGAGGGGCAGACACGGACCGGGATCTGCCCCGTGGGGCCCAGAGTGGCACCAGAGGAACGGACACGAACTGATGGCCGGGAATTTGCACCTGGATTTGAGAAGAAACTTCCCCCCGCATCCCCCAGAACCCAGGGAGAGCGGTGAGGGCGCGGAGGCTCCCGCCCTGGGGACATTCCTGAGCTGCCGGGATACAACCCTGTGCCGTGCTCCTGCTGAGCAGGGAAGCTCAACCCACACCCCACAGTCCCTTCCAGCCCTTTGGGATTCCGGGATTCTGGAACTGAGGGCAATGCCCACCCGCCGGGGAACATCGAGAGGGCGGAACTCCCGCTTGGCAGCGCCGCTCCCCGGCCGGGCTGCATAGGCGGGCGGACAGGTGAGGGCAGCTGCCCTGCGGCGGCGGCTTCCGGTTGGCGTCACGGCCGAGCGGGTCCGGGCGGAAGCGGCGGCCTCACTTCCGGCGGTGGCCATGGTGACGGCGGCGGCCAGGTGGGGACGGAGGGGCCGGGAAGGGCCGGGGGACACCCGCGAGGGGCCGGGGACACCCGGGANCATTAAACCCCTAATTATGGATAAACCAGGGCCACAGCCCGCGCTCGTGTTCCTGCCGAGGTTTAGGTGGTTCTTGATATGGTAAATGTCTGCGAAATGCTTTTTTTGGAACAAGGAGTGTTTCGGTTTTCTAATCAGGCCACCTTTGTTTCTGCCCCGAACACCAACAGAGGAATTCCGCGTGGGAAGGTGGAATTGCAGTTTGTAACTGAGTAAAAGTGGCAGGAAGATTAATGAGAAGACGATTTAATAGAATCCTAGGCTGGTTTGGGTTGAAAGGATCTTAAATCCCATCTCATTCTACTCGTGCCAAGTGATACCTTCCACTAGACCAGATAATTTCTCAACTCCAGGCTGATTTTGGGTGCTGGAAACAGAATTTTTCACCTCGTGCTGCACCAGTGGTTGAGGGTGTTGTTTTGGGTAACAATTTTGGAAGAACTTAGGCAGGATGCACTGAATGACTGCTGACATCCAACAGAGGCTGTCCTCAGGTGATGCTCCAGGTGGCAGCTGGATTTTGAGAATTCCAGCTGGGCTCTTTTCCTCCTCCTGTTTCGTGCTCGGAATGAGGAGCTCTGTCCAGTTGCTGCGTTCCTCCTCAGGAGATTTTGCTGCTTTCACAAGTTTGAGTTCCCTCCTGTGTTCTCAGCGTGGGGGTTGAATTCCCCCCCTGCACTGGAAAGGTCAGAGCCTGTATTCCCAAGGTTTGTTTTTAGAGGCTGAGCTGGCATTGGCCACTTGCTTGGATCGCTGCCATTTCCAAATTTAAGTCGGGGCTGTCCTGCTCCGGGGCCGAGGGAGCTCCAGCTCAGAGTCACTGCAAGTGAGCCCCTTTCTCAGGTAGGACCTTGAGCTTTCTTCACACTAAAGTCCTCACTCGAGCCCAGAGGGGCTGTGCTTTTTTCCTTAGGAAAAGCAGATTTTTTGCCCTTTCCTTTTGTCCCCCCAGCCCTTGGATTTGGGAGTGCAGCTGCTGCCACCCGTCACCTAAAGGACAATGTGATTCTGGGAGCCTGGGGCTGCACAATCAGGGTGGTTTGGGGAAACTTGCAGGAGTTTGGTTCTTTAGGGCCTGGTCTCATCTCTGCTGCCTTTAGTGCACCCTTGACTTTATTAATTAATATCCTTGTTCCTTCAGAAACCATTGTTCTGGCTTTTATAGGAGAACATCCAGTTTTGGTTTAAGGGGAAAGCTCTGGGTTTATTTTTAATTGGATAAATGTGATTTATTCTATGGGAAGCCTTCAAAAAGTTTCCTATCACCTGTATTTGCTCACATTTTCAGTGTTCTTATTTCTGCTCTCTCATAACCTGCATGTTCCAATCCTGCCTTTTGGGATGGAGAATTGGGAATTACAGGGCTTGGTTTGCACAAGGTAATGAGCAGTGGCTTCTCCCACTCTGAAACCTCAGGGTTATAAACATGACCTGGTTAATAACAGGGATGTTTTTTTCAGTGTCAATACCCAAATTATATTGAGCAAAGGTGATAGTGGGGTCTCTCCTTTGAGCAGGAGGCCCTGAGACTGTGAGTTCATCTCAAATTAGGTGTGGGACCCACCCTCACCCCCCTTTTTAATGTGACATGTCTGGGGTGTCTGGCCACTTAAGTTGGGTTTGTGATGGAAGCAAGTCACAAAATCAAAGCACAACTCGTTGCTGTGGGTCTGAAGTGCTAAAAAAATTCTTCTGTCCCAAATAATTTATTCAGCTGGGTCATGCTCTCTCTCAAGTCTGACTGAACTGAGATTTTTTTTTTTTGTTTGTTTGTTTTTAAGAGGCCATTTGAGCACCTTGGAGGAAGGCACTGCACCTGCATGCCCCAATATAAAGGGATTTACATCCCTGATTGGCAAATCCTTCTCTCTCTCCCTTCTCTTCCCCATCCCACATTTCCCCTGCCCAGAGCTGGTACCTGTTGGTTCAGGCTCCAGCCTGGAAGCTGCCAGAGCAGGTTTTGCTTTGCTGCAGCTCTCAGGCAGGGATGCACAATCTGCCCAGTTCCTGTGAATAACATGGGGAAAAAGGAAAGGAAAACAATAAAAGACTTGGAAATATTTTTCAGCTCTTAGTGTGCTTTAGCTAGGAGAGGTGTCAGGAAAGCCCCCTCTTCCCAGTTACCCTTTCACCTGCATTTCACTAAAACCAGAGCAGGGCCAGATTTTTCCAGTGCCTCATGAGGGAAGTGCCACTGCAGCTGTCAGCTCCCACTTTGGAAATAATGGAAGGGCCTAAACGTGGGCTGAAGGGTTTTTATTGATTCCAGAATGTCCTGTAAGCCCAGTGTCAGCACAGCACCTGTTGTCCCTGCCCACACCTCGTGCTGTGAGTCTCAAGAGACCTTTGAGGGAGCAATAAAAGGGGAATCATAAAGAAGGCAGCTGCTTTCAACACCCAGCTGAGCATGAGCCAGTCAGGAGAACCTTCTCATGCAGCCTGAAAATCCAGAGGCCTTGTGTCAAAACATCTCCTGGAATTATTTTAGGGAAGATCCATTCTCTTATGTCAAATGAAGTGTACCAGTCCCAAATACACCTGTGGGCACTCCCTCAGCACAGGAATAAGATGCTTTGCAGTGGCCTGAGCTGAATCCTCCTTTGGGTTTGTGCTTTCCCACTCTGGGCACACTCCCTGTGCCTGAGGGAGCTGCTGTTCCAAGGTCTCCCTGCTTTATCCACAGTGGATCACACCAGGAAGGACTCCAGACACACACCAGTCAGTTTGGACCCCAAGAAGAGTTGTGTTCTAACTTGATGGCTTTGTTTTTAGACCTTGCCAAGTTTATTTAGAGCTGTCTTTATGTGTTATTTTATTGTATTCCAGCTGTACCCCCAGAAATACTTATTTTATTCAGTTCACTGCTATATCAGCAAGCTGTTCACTGAGCAGCTATTTGAGGAATTCTCTCCAAGCCCCTGATGGATCTCTGGAAGGGTCTGACATTTTCCACATTAGCTCTGTCCCATGGCATGCAGAGCCTCTGCCATCCCCTCAGTTCCACACAAGCTCAGTCCTACTCAGTGACACTCAATTCTGCCTTTGCAGTGTAGTTTTCTACAATGTTTTCTCTTGTTTTCTGCTTCTCACGCTGTCCTTTTGTTTGAAGGAGCACAAGTTGTGTGCCCAGAATTTCCCAGTGTCTTCCCAGTAAAGGCCTTGCAGTTCAGACTGCAAGAGTTCAAATCCTGCCTGCAGGAAAGAAAGAAAGAAGGGAAAATACCTTGATGTTTGGTTTTGTCTTCATGTGTGACACAGAAGATTTCAGGAATGGGCTGTAATTAACTTTATTCTTACACAAGCTTTGATAAAAGCTCAGGGATATACAGAGGGAAAATCAGAGGCCTTTCAGAGAAGTCCCACTTGCTCTTTGGCCCTGTAGTAAGCTGTCACATAAACTACTCCCTTGAAGGAATGGCTTAGCAAGGAGATTAGGGCTATGCCTTGGTATCAGAATCCAATTCCAGGATGAGATTTCAGTGTGTTAAGCAAATAACTGGCTCAGAGTGAAAACCTGGAGCCTCCAAAAGATAGACTGGCTTATATCCATGTGGGATAATACACAGTAACTGATCTCTGCCTTGTAGATACTCTGGTACTGGCTGTTCTAGAGAAATCTGAACAGTTTTATACAATCAGAAGAATGTGGAGAAATATCCCAGCCCTGAGGAACTTTGACACAAGAGGGTGAATTTAGGGCAAAACACAGGAACAGCATCCCTGAACCCAAGCTTGTTACGTGACAGCTGACAGGATGCAATGCCAAGTGTCCTGCTGGGATGTTCACTTTAATTTTAATGCTTAAAATTGGGTACTGATGTGAACTTCCCAAAGCCTAAATGAAGGGGTGGGAAAATCTGCTGAAGGCACAGAGCTGATCTTGGTGGTTTATTGGTGGTCTAAGGCAGGGTTAAGAAAAATCATTTCAAAACAATTTTCAAGCCTTTGCTCATTTTCTTCACGGTGCAATGCTCTCTCTCCTTTCATCCTGTGGCTCTAGGAAGACAGCTGAGAAAGGAAAGCTCATGGATTTCACAAGCACTGTCATCGTGCCTCTGCTTTTTGGCAGCCTGGGCATCTTCGCGCTGTTCCGGCTGCTGCAGTGGGTGCGGATGCGAGCCTACCTGCAGGAAGCAGTGGTGGTGGTCACAGGGGCCACCTCTGGCCTGGGGAAAGGTATGGACACAAAGCAGGGCACCAGGGGCAGCACAGGCAGGGGGCTGTGGCAGGAGCAGCCCTTGGGATGATGCAGGAATGAGCTGAGAGTTCTGCTGGTCTGAGTTTTGAGAGACGCGGCTCCCGAGTTACAGCCACAGTGGGGTCTGGATGCAAGAAAGTCTCAACATTTGGTACAGAAAATTTTAATCATCCTGTGTAAACTGGAGCTCATCAAAGCAAGGAATGAGATGCTGTTCTTGTGCTGTCAGGGTTTTTTTTTCCATAAATCCTGAAAAAGCCAGGAAGCCAAATTGTTTCTTTAAGACCTCCCAGAAGTGTTGTTCTGCATTCTTGTACCTCCAGGTGCTCTGCCAAGCCTTCCACTCCTTCTCCTTGTCCCTCACCCTCAAGTTAAGGTACCTTTCCTCTCATGGTACAAACCCCTCCACTGGAAAGTCAAACTCTTGGCATTATTAACACCAGGGAGTCATTTTTTCCAGCTGAAACTTATGTATTGCTTCAGTGGCTACATTCTCTAATTCTGCTTTCTATAATTGCTTTAAAAGCTGCTTGAAGAGAAGACAAGGTGCTCTCTGCTATCAAGGCTTTTCATTAGGATGAGTACATTTAGAGAACAAATAGAGCTTTAACTGATGCTGCCTTTGCCTGTGAGTTTGTCCCTAAGGACAGGGGGGTTCAGGAATTGGCCAAAGAGATGAACTGGTTCTCTCTGCCTGCCTCAACCAAAGAATGGGAGTGGTAAAGGATCTTGTACTCCTCATCAAGAAGAGAGGAAATTAGTATTGCAGGAGAGACCTTCCAGCTGGAGCTGTCTGTGCTCTGGGGTGTAGAGACTTCCACCACTGTACAGTAAAGTTTCCTCCATTACTGACTCATTTGCAAGATCTTTTACAACTCCCCTTACTCCTGGTTATCAATACACCAGACCCCCTCTAATTACTGTGTGCTCATTGCCATCCACTGTCACATCCCCTCTGGCTCCCAGAGGGGACAGGAACATGCAATGAGGAGGACAATAGCCTGGCCTCCCTTCTCCAGGCTTTTCCAAAGGAAAAGAATCACCTTGATGCAGCCATTAAATCCCAGGCTCCCAGAACCCCTGGAGGTGTTCATTAAAATTGAAACTCCTGGGAATTAGATGACACACACAAGGTGGCTGTGGTCTCTCTTAAGAAGGCCATAAAGTCAAAAAATGAAGAAGCACAGGCAAATTTGACCAGCTGAGGGGGAGGATGTGTGAACAGCACAATAATTATCTAACCAGCACAGGATCTGAGAGCACAGCAGCTGCCTCCCCACTGTCATGTGTGTGTCACAGTCCCAGGAGGGTGGGACGTGGCTGTGAGCTCGGGGTAAATCAGCCTGGCCACCACACAGCAGCAATAAAGCCACCTCAGACCCTGCCAGCACACAGCAGCTTTAGCTCTCATCAGATCTGATGTAGATCTTTGTCCCACTTTTCTCTCCTCCTTGCCTCCTCCACAGAATGTGCCAGAGCTTTCCATGCAGCTGGCTGCAAGCTGGTGCTCTGTGGCAGGGACAGTGGGAAGCTCAAGGAGCTGGTGCAGGAGCTGTGTGCTGTGAAGAATCACCGTAAGAAGGTGAGTGTGGCACAGGGACAGGCTCACCCCACCTGGCTTTCTGCTTGGCTTCTTGCAGAAGTTACAGAATTGCCTCTGGGTTGTTCTCTTGAGCAATAGGAAAAATGCAACTCCGTGGTCTGGGATAGATGTTGATACAGTACACTGAGCTGGCATGTCATGCCTTGTAAAAATCCCAAAAAAAGAAACACTATTGGCTAGAAAGGGAAGGGAAAGCACATGAGGGCAGAGTGTCCAGACCCCTTACACCTGCACCTCATAAACTGAATCTGGAAAAGTGACTTTCCTTCTGTTGGCTTTTATTTTTTATGTCTATACCTGCTGACAGTGGCTAAGGAAGCTACTGCTGACTTCTGCAGAAAATCACATGGGTTATGTTTTGCCTTTTTCAGATACATTTCCCCTAATAAGGCAACAGGAAACTTTAGTACTTGAGGAAGACCTCCCTTCTCCCTTGCCCAGGCTCAGGGATAAGGAACAGGCTACAGGAGCAGAGAAAGACAAGCACAACCTGCTTGTGTCAGGAATTCCTTCCACATGGAGCTGCTGCACTGTGTTTGCACAGGGTCTGCCTGGCCCTGCTCCTGTGCTTCCAGAGCTGGGCCATCCCATCATGAGCTGCACATCCAGCACTGAACTTTGCTAACTTTAGTTTCTTCACAGACACACGAACCTCACACGGTGGTGTTTGACCTCTCAGACACCAAAGCTGTGGTCAGTGCTGCTGAGGAGATCCTGAGGGCCTTGGGCCACGTGGACATCCTGATCAACAATGCTGGCATCAGCTTCCGAGGCACAATCGTGGACACGGGACTGGATGTGGATAAGAAAGTGATGGAAACAAATTACTTTGGACCTATAGCCCTCACCAAAGGTACCTGTGAGGCACAGGATTTGGCTGATGCCTCTGCAGGCCAGCACACCTGAGCACAGCTTCACTTGTGTCTGTCATTGCACTGCTGCAGCACAGGGTGAGGGGAGGTTTGGGGTTCTGGGCAGGCCTGAGGGGGAAATACCCCACTGGGGATGATCCCTGGTTCCATCTCCTGACTCTGGCCTGGCAGGGACTTGGGGAGAGGTCCAGTTATCCTGTGTGCACTGACAGGAGAACGTGGTGGGGGTTCAGTGGAGCTGCAGCTTTCCCAGGAAGCTTTGGTTACACAGAGAGCTCAGCCTGGAGCGTGTCAGCTGCAGGAAATGGGAACATGTGGTGGTGGCAGGAAAAACAAGTCCTGCTGCCCACCCCGAGGGAGATCAGAGCCACCACAGCAGCCCTTGTGCAGCCTCTGCACAAGGAATCTCCTCACAGGTCCCAGCCAGACACAGCTGCAGTCAGAGGCACCCAAGCACTGTCCCAACCCCTGCACTCAACAGGGATCTTGTAATTCCCTTCAGCATCTCTGAGTGCTCTGAAAGCTTTGATTCTTGACAGCAGCAATGGCAGCACTGGTGTCTGAATGGGTCTTTTCTGTCCTTTGCTAGTACTTCTCCCCTCCATGATCAAGAGGAGACAAGGCCACATTGTGGCCATCAGCAGCGTGCAAGGCAAAATAAGCATTCCTTTCAGATCTGCATGTAAGTACCTCCACAGAAGATGGGAAAGACATATTTGGGGCACCAGGCTGAATAAATACTTGGCTCCTGCTTCCACATTTAGCTCTCCATGGAATTGGCTGCGTGCAGGGAAGGCAGAGCTGTGCATCACCCTCAATGGGGCCACAAACCACTGACAGCACTCTTAAATACAAAATCTTAGCACTGTCCTAAAGTTTTTCAGGGGTGGGGAAGGAGAATATGTTTTGAAAACAGCTTGATAGTCCTGTCTTAACATTTGAGAGTCACTATAATTCCATAATTTTATGGTATCTTATCCTTGTCATTTGTGTGCATTATCTCCTCTAAGAAAGCAGGAATTTTTTTGTTTTAATAAATTACAAAGTGCCATAGTACAAACAATGCCAGAACAAAAGCCTAAACAATCTTGATCCAGCAAACTCTTCATGCTAAATCAGTTATGACAAGAAATATTGGTGAGATTACTGAAAAAAAAATAAGCCTTTTAGAAGATGGATGAAATAAGAGCATCTGTAATTCACTGAAAGTGAACACCAAAGTAGACCCATAGGGTGGGTCAGGAATGATGCTGAGTGGGGGAGAGGCTGTAATGTCTGAGCCATGGGGTTTTGGAGGTGATGTGGGTCCAATTGCTCCAGGAAATGTGTCCTGAGGAGCTTGCACAGGGACCAGAGCCACGTGGATGTGGCAGCAGGAGCTCAGCCCTTGCCTGGCTCCTTGCAGGGGGTGCAGCCTGTGCTGAGCTGGCTCTGGTGCTGTGGTGTGGTGGTGGCAGTCACAGGCAGTGACCAAGCCAAAGGAGCCACTCGGCCATTTCATGGGGGAAAACCCTGCCCTAGGCCACGCTTCCCTGCTCTGCCTGCCCTGTGTGCAGCCAAGCCCTGAACCTGCTCTGCAGGTCCCCAGTGCTCAGCACGTGCAGGGCAGCCAGCCCTGCCTTCCAAAGGCTTTGGGTCTCCTTTATCAGGAGGGAGAGGCAGCTGGGGTTCACCCTGCAGTGCTTTGGCAGGGCTGTCATAGTAAGCTCAGGATCCCAGCCAGTTTTCAACTTGAGTTTATGTTTTGTCTGCCTAAATTGCCTCTGACTCCCACTATCTCTTGCTGCCATTCACCAAACAAAAACAAACGTAGAGGCTGGAGAACAGCTCTTGGGTTCTTGCTGAGAAGTGGCTGCATTGCAGTGAAAATCCCATTTAGAAATTTTTTTCAGCCCTGCTCCTTCTCTTTGGTGCACAGCCTTTCCTGTTTTCCAGATGCTGCCTCCAAGCATGCTACCCAGGCCTTCTTTGACTGTCTGAGAGCAGAGGTGGAGCAGTATGACATTGAGGTGACAGTTGTGAGCCCTGGATACATCCAGACAAACCTGTCCCTGAACGCCGTCACCGCCGATGGATCTCGCTATGGAGGTGAGACACTCACTGCCCTTTCCAAAGCATCTCCATGTTATCAGAAAATGTGTTTGCAACACATGGCCTCTGGTGGGGACACAGCTTAGCCCTGAAGGATCAAAAACCAACTTTGGATGCAGGGTAGGAACAGCAAGCCCCAAAATTTTGCATTCCCAGACAGCAACTATTGCCTTCTGGGCCAACCGTGAGGGAAACCTGCCTGTGCTCCCACACACAGCTGGAGTAAAAACCAAGGCAAGCAGCCAAGAGCAGTTAGAGCATTCCTGGGAAGGGCACCTCAGTGAGGGTTTACCTGCTGGTCCTGGTGCTCACTCAGCTTTCCCTTGGCAGTTATGGACAAGACCACGGCCGAGGGACAGACGGCGGCCGAGGTGGCTCAGGTGGTTCTCAACGCAGTGGGACAGAAGAAGAAGGAAGTGCTTGTGGCTGGCCTGACCCCCTGCCTGGCTGTCTACCTGAGGAACCTCTGCCCCAGGCTCTTCTTCACCTTGATGGCATCTAGAGCAAAAAAGGAGAGAAAAGTCAAGGGCTCTTAGAGCTCAGCTGCTCTAGCAGGGAGAGGCTGAGCCCCTGCAGTTGGCTGGGACATCACTGGAGGTGCTCCTGCAGGGAAATCCTTTCTCAAAATGCTGTTCAGCAGTGCATGGAGACTGGGAAGTGGTTCCCCCACACTGCTGGAAGACAGCACCTAAACCTCATCTGGAGAAGGAAGGGTGCTTGGACAATGGGGAGAGCTGAGGCTGCAGGGGAGGGGTCAGGGGAACACTGCAGCTGGGGAGGCCCCTGGCTGGAGACTCCTCACCTCACTCCAGGCTTGCTCAGCTTTACTGGCCTGCTCCAAATAAAACCCACCTGTGCTGCCTTCACAGCAGACCTTGGCTGTCCCCACCCCTGTGAAATACAGTCCTCAGCTGGGAGCTCTCGTGATCACTGTCTCATTCCCACTCCCAGCCTGATCCAGGACATGCTGCTTGCAGTGGGAAACTTCACAGCCTCTTCTGTTAACGTGCCAAGTCATCTGATAGATAAAGCTCAATCCAGTGCCACTTTTAAAGAAGTAACTGATGTAAAATCTGGGTGTATTTGGCCATCATTTTACCTGTTTGAATCTTGTCCTACTGATGTATGGACAGTTAATGCTGCACTGACAGTGCTCTGTGAATCCCAGCCCAAGGAATGCAGAGGAGCACTGAACAGGTAGAACAGCACAGCAAGGCCAGGACACACTGCACAGGTGACAGCAGCACAGCTGGGCCACCTGCAGCACAGAGCAGGTGTGATCCTGGGGATTCCAGGCACTCTGTGGCACTAGAGAAGGATCCATGTGTGTAGGGTGCAGAGTGTAGCAGACAGAGCCTTTGTTCCCACCTGCTTTCAAGCAGTCACAGGTGCTAATTAGGATCACATCCAGTGGGGAATGACACCTGCCTGTCCAGGTATCACTCCAGGGAGCCTGAAGGGTGCCTTGTTCCATTCCTGAGCCCTTCTCCTCATGTGAGGAATACCAGCACCACTAGCAAAAAGGAACTGCTGCACAGAGATGGGACAGAAATAATCTTAAAATTGAAATAAACTCTATTAGTAGGAACCAAGGTGCAGACCCCTCCTGGCACCTCCATGCACTTGCCAGCATTTTCCATATGTCCTGCCTGGGAGTGCACATCTGATGACAAATAAATTACATTGCTATGAAATTAATCCCTTGGTTTCTCCAGCTCCTCACAGCACATAAGAGAAAGGGAAAGCAGGAGGGTTTTTTCTTATATCCCTGCAAGGTGTTATTGTACCTGTAGTAGCTGCAGAACAATGTGCTTTCTCCCAGCCCTCTTTATGGGGCCTGTCAGCTCACACAGTGTGAATCCACACAGGGGATTGGTCACACAAACCCTGATCCGACTGTGCAGGCTCAGGAGCACCTTCTCCTTCCAAAAGCCTTTTCTTAACCACTACAGATTTATAAATGATCTCTGAGAAGCTGGATGTGTTTAATGGTGACAATGCTGCTGCTCTGTCAGGACATCCCCCCTCTGCCACCTTCCCTGTGTCACAGAAAGGCCTGGGCTTGGATTGACATGTTGAAGCTTTGAGGTGTGTAGACACCTTTTTTCCTGTTAGGGTGGGAAAACAAGGCATTACCTTCTCTGCCTCTCCACAAGCAGAGTGCTGGTGTTAGTTGTGCTTTTCCTTTTGTGTCTCCCATGCTCAGATCTCAGTTCCTTGGTGAAATGCAATGCTCCTGCCAGGCTTGTTCAGCTGCTCCACGTTCTGGTGTTTCAGGTCATGGCTGCCCCAGAAGGAGCGAGGGGCTGCTTTGCATTTCTGTGTTCCCATCCAGGGCACTGA
Source organism: Thryothorus ludovicianus (assembly GCA_013397245.1). Taxonomy (NCBI): domain Eukaryota; kingdom Metazoa; phylum Chordata; class Aves; order Passeriformes; family Certhiidae; genus Thryothorus; species Thryothorus ludovicianus. Next base: position 747,502 of record VZTB01004663.1, read on the forward strand.
GGGTGAAACACTTCAGGCCTGAGGGAAAGATCCTGTGTGGGGAGTTACAGTAGTTACTGTGGGATCTGCAGCTCCAAGGCAGGGGTAGCTGAGAGTGCACCCATTCCCTCTGGAAGTGAATTCCCTCTCTGTGAGGAGGGGAGTGCTGCACACTCCAGAGCAGATCCACAGTGGGGATCACAGCAAAGTGTGGGGGCTGCTGGAGGGAGGTTTGTCCCCAGCCACTGTTGATCCCACTGAGCTCCTGGCACTGGGGACAGCAGATAAAGCACCATCCCAGGGGATGAGAATTTTTGGAAGTTGTTTTACCATGCACTAAAACGCCCCTCAAGACCCTTCTCATTCTCCCAGGTCACCTTGCACAGTTACAGCCCTGACTGACTTACAACCAGAATGTTAAAAAGCATTTTAGCTACATTATCACTGAGATCCCTTGGAAAGCAAACCCCTCTGCCCCTCCACCTCAGAACAGAGTAACAGCTGTGTTTTTCTATCAGCCCCACCCATTGTGACAGCTAAGCTGACTTCTCACCTTTCCTCCTGCAATAAGAGACCCCAGGAAATTTGCTAATTTTTAACTCAAGTCTCTGATGCCAGCCATGCATTTTAGGGAACCTGCCACAGTGATCATTCCAGACCAGGGGAAGCTTAACACAAAGAAGTACCAGGACCCCAGAGGTTTGGTGCAGGAAAGGAACTAACAACCCTGAGAATTATTCTGCATTGAGTTAAAAAAAGACCAGGAACGCCTTTGGTGTGGCCAGCACAGAGGTATTCCAGGACCTTGTGTAGCAATGAGCACTATTAGCTGTGGCAGATGTGCCACTGGCTTCAAAGCCACCCAGCAGGGACTCTGCAAACACGTCAGGGTGCAAGGGCAGCCTGCCCAGCCTGGCCTGAGCACTGAAGGATGAAGTAGTTGCATTTCTTTGCCTCCTCTCTGCCAAGGCAACTGTACATTGTTGCTATAAATAGACACTCTGGATCCCAGCTTCTTTCAGCCTTGGAGGCACAGAGAGCCCAGCCACTGTACAAAGGGCTGCTGCCACCCAGAAATGTCTCAGTGCCCCTGCAGCTCCTCCAGCCCCTCAGGAACAGCTGCCTGTGCTGTTGCTAAGGGCTGGAACACCCAGCAATCCCAGTTTGCCCAGCACACACAATGGGCTGCATGTCCTGCTCACAGAAAAACTGCCCCAGGAGGGAAGCACAGGTCGAAGAGCCCATGGAGGCAGGGACAGGGGAGTCCTTGGTGCCTGCTGTGGCAATTTGGAGAGATAAAGGCAGAAAAGCAGAATTTGGGGTCTGACCCCTGTCAAGGTCAGTGTTGCAGCTGTGAAGGTCAGGCTGCAGCTCCCACTGGAGCAGGGAGCACAGAGTGCACTGGCAGCTCTCAGTGCAGGCCTTTGCTCTCCCATTCCAAATGTAACACCTGGAGCTGTGCCAAGCTGGCCCTGCAATGCCAGCCACACCTATTCTCCATGTGGTGGGAGGAGATTACACACAGCAAGCCCCTATCTTTTAAAAATAACTGGCAGATCTCACAGAAGAGTAAACGCTCTCCATACTAAGAACAAGATTTTGAATTTAGAGCGAAAAGATGAATTAATGCACAGGACTGAATTCTAGAATTTCAGGTAACACAGTCACGAGATGCAGTCACGTGGGTGCCTTGCAGCAGGAGCAGGCAGCTCCTGTGTTCCAGGCAAAAGCAGTGGAATTGTGTGATCAGGGCACAGCACAAAGGCAGGACAGGTGGACTCCCACCTTGGCAGCCCCCAGCCCTGCACGTGGCTCAAGGCATTTCAGAGATGTATCCACCTTGGGAAGAACTTGCACAAGAACTGAGCAGAATGTGATTGCAGCTGGATGCTTAAAGTGATTATCACTATGATAACAGTGACAAGAGAGAGAGAGCATTTGAAATTCTCATCCTTTAATGGTCAATGATAACTTCTGGCTGGTTCTGTGTAATACAATTAAACAATATACTTAAATGTTTCCAAAAAAAAAAAAAAAAAAAAAAGGGAAAAAAAAAAAGAAAGCAGCTCTCACACCCCTTCTTTCTATTGTTTTCTTTCACTGACATTCTGCTGCTGGATTGGACTCCCCTGGCCTAACATACGGATCTCAAGTCACCACACATCCACATCTCAAGTGTAACGAAGAACTGAAAAACCTTGGTGCACCAGTGATGTGTTATTTGAAAAATAACAGCTCTATTAAACCAAATCCTTCCCAGTCTCCACCGCTTCTCAAAGAGGAAAAACAAAATGTTACTGTGGGAGTCTTAATACACTTGTCTTTGTGGGTTTCTCTCTTGCCTGCTGAAGTCATACAGCATAGAGTTCATAGATCTTCTTTACACAGTACACCAGGGCAGCGAGTGCTATCGTGTTGTGCAGTCTCTTTCTGTGCAGGTCGTCCTTCCTCACCAGCACCACGGGGGTGGACGAGGTGAGCGTATGCAGGGGCAGGCGCGAGAGTTTATAGGCATCGTACTCCACCTGGTACTTGCAACAGGGATCAAACTGCCACGAGATCCCGTAGAGGGTGCAGCAAGCCACGCTCAGCACTCCGGCGGGCAGCGAGATGTAGTGAGAATAATCTCCTGGCAGTGCCAGGGGGGTGAAGAGGCAGGTGGTGCCCGCCAGCACGGCCGTTTTGTGCAGGCAGTTCCCCACGGTGATCCAGCGCGCCGTCTCGTCGCCGATGCGCGTGGGCTCGATCACGATGTACTTGTACTGCGCCTCCAGCGCCTGCTCCAGCTCGTACTCAAACTGGTCCTGGGCGTTCTCCCCGTTGTAGATCTCGTGCACAATGTAACAGTCCGTGGAGGACAAGGTCACCCTGTGGTGAGGGGGAAATGAAGAATTAAAACGACAGGGCTGAAGGACAGGCCGTTCACCCCACCCGGCTGGGAGAGCAGCACAGAGTGCCCCAAGTGAGGGCGGCCCCTCAAGGTCACTGCCCCTGTTTCACAACCAGCAGCAGCTTCTCAACTCAAGCTTCATTTCGCATCAGCTGATTATTCCTGCTGTAAAAGAATTCATCTCAAAAGAAGGCAACGTATTTTTCTTACCTTTTCCTAACTTGGAGGATCTATAACAATTTGAGAAATGAGGTCTTTTAACAGTGCTGAGACGGTTTCTCACACTGATACCCAAGCAGTTTCTTTGGAGAGAGAAGTGTCGCTCACACCTTAGTGACCCCAACAAATCACTGAACAAACCACACAGACTTCAGGAGCTTACACAGAAACCAAGACAAGCAGCTCATTGATCAGAGGACAAGCTGCTCTGGGAAGTTTGGAGAACGGAAGCATCTCCAGATGAATCCATTTGCTGTTTAGTCCTCCATATTAACACAGCCTAGTAAATCCATGGTAAATCCAACAAGGATGGCCAGGGAACACTGCTGAAGGGAAGGTGAAGAAGGCAGCAGAGCATTCAGTTTGTGGCACATCCCTCTCCTGAAGTGGGATGCAGCAAAGCAAGACACGAATGAGTTTTTAACCTAGGCAGGTTTAAGCAGTGAGGAAAGAGCTGCTCACTTCACCTGGGAGCACATTTCCTCATCAGAGGATTCAGGGAACTTGTTCTGGACCAGCAGCTTTCAGCTACCTAATGTCTCATCATTTTCCACCTTCCCTCCACCCTCTTCACCACATCACCTTATACCTGCAGCTACATTCGTGTACAGACTGCTAAGAAATAGGATTATGACTGTTCACCTGCTCTGAGAAAGGGTAAAAACCCATCCATCAGAACCAGGCAAAATCCTCCCTTCTAAGCAGAAATGAATATTTCTGACATACTTGTGCTTAACCAGAGCAAAACTGAGCACGTGGCCTAGCAAAGATAAAAATATCTAGCAGATTCCTTTAGCAGAAGGAGAACAAATCCCACATTTGACCTAATCACAGCAGACAAAACAGCCTCATCCCAGCAGCATTCAGACCCCCGTGATACCAGGAGGAACACAGTGCTGATGTGCAGAACAGAACGAGCCCTTTTTGCTCCATTAGTACAGTGGTACTTATGTGCATGCACTGGAAAATAAGGCAGAAAAATACACATTCACAAGCTGCTGTTGCCAAACATTATCCTTAATGTGCAGCTCCACTCAGGCTGCAAAGGGGATTGAGCAGTGGCCAGCTGTAATCAAGAATATTGTTAAATTACAAGCTGTTGCAGACATGGCTGGGTTTGTAACAGCAGCAAACATCAACCAGCAGGACCTGAGAGGCACCACCCTCTCCCAAAGCAGAGGCATAAGCAGTTTCATTAAAAGTCCAGCTGGAATTTATATAACCTACAAGGAAAATTCAACTTACAAAGTAGTTATTGAGTTCCTTGCAGTGCATTTCCCCCTTGGCCTGTTTGTTGGTAGAAAGAAAAATAAAAATCCACCTTAATTCTGTGCATGTATGCCAAGGGCTTCTTTAGGGCAATGAGCTTGTCAGACATTGTTGGGAAAATTACCATTAACCCTTTCAGCATAGGATGTGGTGGGCTCTGATGTTCTGCAGAGGTATTTAGATGAAAAAATATAAGGACAGGACCTATATAAGGAGTTTCTAACAAGAAACCAGTTGAGCAGGTGTTCCACTGACACCAGGGACACAGCTGGTCATGGTTTCTGCCAAGGATTCTTCTCCCTGATAACAGCTGCTCCAAGGGCAGCTTCTTCCCAATCAAAAATTCCAGTTTCATTGCAAAATACATATATAGAGGCTTAAGGTAACTGCACACCACCACCCATGACTTTGTGAAACCACTTGCTAGGGCATCATGACTTCATGGAGAAGCTATTGCTGAAAGGCATTTTGAAGCTGGAAGCCAACCCAGTGCTAACACAACTCTCCAGACAAAATTAATATTTCCAACAAGGAGCAGTTTCAGTGTTTTGTAATACCTGGGAACATGCAGATGGGTCTGCAAAACAGAGAAGCAGAATCCAAATTGAACTGAACTTCCCAGAGGCTTAGGAACAGCACAGTTGTCATTCCAGATCTCCCTTCACCACTGGGAACACATGGATGAAGGGAGCCCATTCCTGCCCTTCCTGTACAAGAGCCATGGGAACTGAGCTTCTAACTCCAGGAATTCAGGATCTGCATTACATGGGATTTCTCCAGGCTCAGCACCAGGACGAACCCACCAGGCTCATTTCTTCCCTCTGATCATCCCTTTTTTCCTTTCACCATCATTGCACAAACAGCCACCTGTCAGCAGGAATCCAACAGGCTGGCCAGAGGCAGCACTGTCCATCTCCTCTGGAATTTTCTGGCTTGCCAGGCTCTGGGGCTTTATAACAATAAAGTCAAGAAAAGCACAGTCCTCCAATGCCAAAACAAGCAGAATTTAAAGTATGTTCTGCTGGGAAAACTAAAAAATCACTGGGAACTGGACAGCACAAAGGCTTTGTCCCTGAAAAAGTCTGCCCCCCAACTGGGCTGCTTCTCCCAATGAGTTTTCTAAAATCAGAATAAATCTGTATCACAGTGCTGAAGCTGCAAAGGGTAGAACAGCCAATCCAAAAATGACAAATGAAAAGATATCTGCTCCAATGGGACATGTGAAGAGTCAGCAAGGCAGGCAGCAAGTCTCCATTTCTGCACAGGGAAGTGAGGTTATCATGTATTATTTCCACACAAGAACTGTCTGTCCCTGGAGCACGGAGAGCTGAAAACTGTTTGGATTTCAGATGATACAGAAAGAGACACAGATATGTGAGCTTGGGGAGGTTTCAGCTGAGGACTTCACAGAGACAACTCTCCTGACACAGCCTTTCCACTGAACACAGCAGCTGCACATGAACAAATCCAGTCAAAGCAACTGGATCTGCTCAAACACTGGAGGCCGTGGAGTTTGCCTTTTGGAGCTTGTCACCCACCCCCAGCCATGACAAACACAACTGCAGAGCTGTGCAAGCAACTCTGAGCTGGCATCCACCACTTAGCAAGTGTGGGAATCTTATATAAACTCCATTTTACTTAAAAGAATAGCAAATAACCAGAGAGCACCCACCTAATGCCAGGAGACATAAAATGCTGCCAGGTGTTCAGAAGCCTGACAGGCTAATTGCTAGACAGGCCACAGCCTAAAAGCAGTTGTTAATATTATTCATGATATATATTATAAATGATTTTCCAGGCCACCCCTCCCCACTCCAAACTAGAGGGCACAGCTAAAAAGTTGTACAGCTGTTCTGTAGGAATAGTTCCAGGCCTTATATCCAAATATTTGCTCTGTTGTTGCTTCAGGCATTCTGTATTTGAGAATTTTTAGTGTCTCATTCCTGGTGCTGAATCAATGCCTGGATGAGGGAATGTGACAGAACTCTCAGCTATTCAGCACAGCAAGATGTAAATCTCTTAAAACTCAATGGTATCAAATTTTGGTATTGCCAAAGTTATAAATAAGGAATCCATTATTAACAGAGCTACAGCAGCAGGAGGGGCAGAAGTGTCTGTGTCAGCTATAGAGCAAGCTTCAAATTACATTTGGATTGTCTTCCTAACATGGGAATATGGGAGAGCACCAGGAGAGGGTGAACAATAGCAGCTCCAGCAGTTCATCAAATCCTGAAATGGTTGGGGTTGCACAGGACCTCAAAGCCCATCCAGTGCCACCCCTGCCATGGCAGGGACACCTTCCACATTCCCAGGCTGCTCCCAGCCCAACTGGCCTTGGACACTTCCAGGGATCCAGGGCCTCCCCAGCCTAACAGGGAAGAATTTCTCCTGAAGTTCCAGTCCTCAGAGCAGCTCCATTTCTCTGGGTCCACCTTGGCTCCAGCTGGCTCCTGAAAACAGCAGCCCACCTGATCAATGGAAAGTTCAATTGGATAGTCTTTATGGATGAAGAAATAAGTAACATTCCAAAGAGGAGGCACAGTGTCACTCCATGTGAAAAGATCTTCCGTTTTACCAGATGCCAAGAGACAAAATAAAGGAAATAAAGGAGCAGAGCACTGAGAACAAGGCAGGGGAAAAGATCCTGGAAGAACCCTCAGCATCCTCCCACCACTGCCCACCTGCAGGGAGAAGGACTGAGCCTCCTGAGCTTGTTGCCTTCATCCTAATGGCACCTGCCAGACAGACTTTTAGTGAGGGTTTCAAGTTACCCAGCTATCTCAGTTCTGCAAATGCTCAAAATTACAACTGGAAACAATCTTAAGCTTCACAAAGCTCAAGGATAGTTCTGGGCAAAACTAAAAGTCCTTCTGAGCCCCTCCCATAACACATAGGTCAAGTTTTGTTAAAGTTTTCTTTCTGGGCAAGAGTTTTGCTCGGAGCACCAAATAATCAGATTAACTGAAAATGAAGACCAGTTTGATAAGTAGTTAAAAAAAATTAGAAGGGAGAAGCTTGCAGCAGTGTGATAACACCTGGTCACAAGCAGCACACACAGTCCAGCTCAGCAGTGCAAGAGAAGTTTCGTGCTGGCTGTGCAAGATCAGAAAAAGGACTCTACAGATGGCCAGAGCATGGCTGGGAGCACTGTCAGCATCTCAGCCAAGCTGCAGGAAGCCAACAGAGTCAAGGCATGACAAACCCAAACACTAAACTTCACTCCCTCCAACATAAATCCTTCCTGAAATTAAATTAAATTTCAAGATAAAGGAATGAGCTGGGGCCTGGCTTTAATTCTCAGTGGAAATATTCCACCTCCCAGTCACACTCCCCAGTGTATCCATACTCAGGATATGGTGCACAGAAAGCACAAACACATCCCACCCTGAACACCTGGAGAAGTGTTTCTCTGCTGAAGGTCCCCACAATCTGCCAGGCTCTGCCAGGGCTGCCAGGCCTGGGGCTTCAGAAGGGCACTCGAGCAGAGGAAGAACAGGAAATGCAGGGCAATAAAGCAAGACTTGAATTCAAAAGATGCACCTTTAATTCAAATAGGAAAAAGGGAGAGGAGAACATTGGGAAGCTCTTCAAGCAGCCTAAGGAGGGACAACATTACCTGAACACTAAGGAAAACATCAGCAGAGCATTCCAACAAATCCAGCCCCCAGACAACCAAGGAGGTGTCAATTTTAAGTCAACTAATGATTAGCCAGGCTGATGGAAATAGGTCAATCATTGCTGCAAGCAGAGTACCAGAAATCTGAGCAGTGCAGGTAGAGAAAGGAGAGCTCTGTGAGGGCACAGAGGAGCCAGTGCAGGCAGTGGTGATGACATGAAAGCTGCTCTTTCCAGAGTTTGTCAGAACATCTCCCAGGGGAACAAACGACATGCTGTCCACTGCTAGGGCTGCCTTTTTTACAAAAACACCCAGCACAATCCAGTGTCTGTTCTGTATGAAAAAGTTGTTTTGGCCTACAGATTAACAATTCCCTTTAGACAGGCTCCATTAAAGAGTCTATCCAGAATGAAGAAAAACAAATATTTAGTTGGTTCCCTTCAGTGTTTTTTGGTTATTTTGTTTAACATTATTATTTCATCACCAGAGCCAGCTGGAGTTCACAGTCAACATCCTTTGAAATTAATGTCCTTACATTCACTCCTAGCAAGTAAAGCACTTTTTAACCAATTGCAGCTTTCTCTATATCAATAAAGTCACTTATGAAGGGACAGATATGCTGGTGTCTCTTTTTTTAAATAATTTTAAAAGAAAGCTGCTCTAGTCTAGCAGCAGACAGGATTTTATTCAGTACTGGGTCTCCCCACACCACCTCCGACACACAGATGCCTTTTAGAGCTGGCTGACAACTACAAACACTCCTTGAAGTAGCTCAGTTACCAGGAAAACTGCATCAGCCCTTCCAGTTCAAAGGAACGTGTCTGTGGACAAGAATCCTGCCCAGAGTAAGAAAACTGTATTCACCCTATAAAAAGCAGATGTCATCATGTTATGACATCAGGTCTGTCAGGAGCCCAACAGGACGGGCTGGTGTGGTTTGGGATGCACTGAGGGAGAGGCAGAGCCCCAGCATCCACATCTCCTGCTCTGCAACTGCCAGGAAGGAGCAGCACCTCGCTGACATCACCCAACACCTTCTGCAATTATCCTCCTGTGACACCTAAAGAACCAGTGGCTTTTGGTGGACGTTGTGAAACGCTGCTCAGGGGAGGAGCTGCTGTTCTGGCAAAGGAAAAACAATACATGCAGCAGGTTCGTGGAGTGAGTCAGGTTCAGGGATATTTTTGATCATAAGATCAAGAGCAATCACAGCTTTGAAAAAAGATCACCTCAAACAACAATTAGATTATTGTACAGGTTACAAATGAAGTTACACAGTAACAACTCACTTCTAAGTCTGCGTCAGTTTTCACCCTGGAAGAATAATTGGAGTTATTAAGTGTTCTTTTCCATACTCTGTTTCTTCCCTTCATGAAAAATCCTGATGAAAACTCCACACCTCCCGTGCTGGGGCAGTGCCAGCTCTGGGTGCAGACAGTTCTACCACTGTGGTATTCTCAGTTGTTAATTTAAACCACGCTGATGCAGGAATTCCATTGGCCCTTCCAGTTCAATTACTTTTGAATTCCCTGAACACAGGCAACATTCCTGCAATTCACATTAGCGCCAGAATTTTCAGGGCTACTTGTGGCTCTCCTTGGCCGTGTGGATTCAACAGCACCAAAGCAAACACTGTTGGATCACAGCAAGGGAACAAAGTGAAGCAAAAGCCACAACACAAATTAAGGGGGATATCAGAGTTTCTAATTAAGAGGGATATCAGAGTTTCGAGGCGAGGCAGCAGGACAAAGGAAAACTCAGAAAACACTGCAGCAGCTTTCAGCAGCTGCCGGTTACATCAGTCAGCCCTGGGGCAGAACAGAAAAATGCCAACGTCAGGAAATGCGGGATAAACCCAGACATTTTCAGCAGGTGGAGAGTTGTGCACACAGATTTTAAAGTAGTTCGACCAGACACTGTCTTAAGCTGTGCCAGGGGGAGGTTCAGGTCGGACATTTGGAAGGATTTCTTCACAGAAAGGATGATTAATACTGGACTGGGCAGGCCTGGGAGGCAGTGGTGTCACCGTCCCTGGAGGTGTTTAAGGAAAGTCTGGGTGGCACTCGGTGCTCCGGTCTGGGTGACGGGGGTGGGGATCGGTCACAGGTTGGACTCGATGATCTCAGAGCTCTTTCGAACCCAATTGAACCTGTGACATTTCCCTCGGTCTCCTTTTCCCATTCTAGAGTTGCGATTCCCAAACTTCCACCGCTGCGGGTATTTCCAGCCTGTGCCGGCCGCTCCT
>VZTB01004663.1:758311-774633 GCA_013397245.1 Thryothorus ludovicianus
TCCAGCCGGTGGGAGGAGCGCGGCGGAGAGTCCCGGCCTGCCCCGCGGCCCCGTCGGAAGGGGATGCGGCTACCCCGGGTGGGCGCCGCTCGGCGGGATCGGCATCGCCTCGCGTTCCTGATCCAAAAAACCCGGGAGGTTCCTTCCATGCGGGAGGATAGGCATGGAGGATGCCCTAGTGCAGCACCTCCCTGGAGGGAGAGGCTGGGCGGTTTTGGGGTGAATTTCGCCCCCTTAATCAATGTCGAAAGAGGGGCAGTGAATGGGGAGGCTCCCGTGCTGCGTCTCTGAGGAGGAATAAATCACCCAGTCACTTAGGGAAAGACCTCAAGATCACCAACTCAATATAAAGTTTATAACCAAACGCTTCTCTAGAATTACAATGCAGGTTTTGTACTGCATTGTACTGAGGTTTCTCAGCTCCTGTGGATCCATCAGGAGGTTTTGTGGGTGACCTGTGCCATGGATTGGTTCTCTCCAGAATCCTTTTGAGCCTCTGCAGGGCTCCCTCTTGCTCCGCTCTGGATTCCTCCCAGAAGAGGAGCCTTTTTCTTCGGCGTTTCAAGTTTTCCCTTATCAAACATCAGCTCCCTGTTCCATCCCCCCCCTTTCTCGGAGCCCTCCTCCAGCCCGACAGCGCTGGCTCCACATCTCCCGTTCCTAGACAAACCCTCTTTTTGACAGCATTATTCCCAAGTGATGTAATGTGACTGAAGAGAACAAACCCCTGGCTGCCTCCACCTTCCCAGGCATCCCGAGGCTGCTCTTCCAGCCTACGGGGCCCTCCCACAGCGCTGCTCTCCCAGCTGCATTTTGGGGGGGCAGCTGTTTCGGGGGAGGTGAACGCTGCACTCGCACGAACAAGGAGGTGTTTGGGAAGCGTGCCCAGCCCGGCAGAACGTGCGGCAGTGCCGGGACAGGCCGGAGCATGGACTGTCTGGAATGTGGAATGTAAACAGAGTGTGTTACCAGCAACAGCCCGGCTCCACATCCCCCGGGAGCAGCAAACCCCGCGCTCCTGCTGCAGCCCAAGGCTGCTTGTCACGCTGGATCAAATCATAACTGTTCTCCACACCAACCTTCCCAGCAGGATGAGTTATCCAAACTCCAGCCTCAGCTCTGTAGCCTTCACACAGCACTGGGAATGACACCAAGGCCCTGACAGGGTGCTGAGTGCCAAGCTGTGCTCCCAGCCCTGAGGAGTGCTGGCTCCAGGAGGGAAGTGCCTTGAGTCCCTCTGAGTCACCTGTCTGCCCACCTTGCTCTGGACACCTACAGCAGCTGGATATTTAAATATTTTCATGCCCATCTTTAAACAGGGGACATAAACACTGAGTCCTGCTCATTTGCAAAGACTGGCCTGAAATCCCAAGGAGGAATGATGAAGGTGAGCAGGGCTGGATCAGCAGGCAAAGGAGAGGAACCAGTTGTGATCCCTCTCACCCTGAGCTCTGCACAATCATCACGAGTTCAAATAAAACACAATAATTTCACCCCTTACCTACTGTTCATCTGCAATGGGAGCGTGGGGTCCCCCCAGTGCAGCACAGCCACTGCAGCTCAGTTAAGCCACACTTTTATTGTACTGTATTCCATGCATTATGTTCATGTTTTATAGTACGACAGAGGGAGGGGTCAAGATAAATGTTAAAACATAAACAAGAGCAGAAAGGTCGTTTGTAACAGGTCCTGAGAAGGAAAGGCACATCGTAACCACCGAATCCAACAGAACGGAAACCTTGGACAGAGGAAGACAACGCTGGAGAGCGGATGAGGGAGGGGGTGTTTCAAGTTGGGGGCTGTGCAGGCAGGTTTGACAGCCACCTGCATCCCCCACCCACCAAAGGTCTGTAGTTCAAATGGGTTTGGAGAGCTCAGTATTCAACCAAACCCCTTCCACGCTCCTGTGGCCCGGGGAGAGTCCAAGATCCCAAACTCCTCCGGGCTTAATCAGCACCAAGGGGCAGCACAGGACTCAAAAGCTCCTTTCTGCAGGGACCAGCTGGGAAAAGGCAGCTGGTGGGGAGGCAGGGAAGGGCTACCCAGCCCCGAGGGACCCCGAGCTGGGTCCCACCCGGCCGTGCAGGGTCACAGGAGCACCGCCGGTGACCTGCGGGTATTGCTATTCACTGGCATCGAGGAGGAGGAGGAGGAGGGAAAGCTGGGACAGAGCACGGACAGGGAGGAGAAATGGTTGGCACAGACACTGGCACACGTCTCTGTCAGGTCAGACGCCGGGGGGGTTGTAGCACCTCGAGGGGAAGCAGCAGCAGAACCGTGTGCTGTGCCTGATTTAAGGCAGCCATCGCTGCGGGTGATCCAGCGCCGGGAGGTTCCTGCCAGAGCAGCACGGGGGGCTCCAGAGCCAGGCTGGGCACTGGGACACTGCCCAGACAGTGGGCACAGCACACCCTCCAGCGAGCTGACACAGCTGGGAGCTGCTGGAGACTGCACACAGTGGAAATGAGCACAAAACCAGGACAGAGGCTCGCGGCACTGGGCTCAAACATCGCTCCGAGCACCCAGCCCTGCTGTGGCAAAGACACACACGTCTTATCTTGGCTGTCAGGGGAGAAAACAGTTCAGCTTCACCTTGGAATCAAGAGAAGGGATGGTTCAGTCATCACAGCCTTGCTCCTGTAACCATGTGTTGAAGTGTTTTGCATGTTAAAGAAGGAACATTCAGCAGCCCACATTTCCTCTTGAGCCCTTTCAGTTTGTTGCTTGCCACCCTCTCCCATTCCCTCGAAGCCACCCCAAAGTTCACAGCCTGGGTGAAATGAGCAGCAGGAGGGCAGAAATGAAGCAGAGGCAGGGCTGAGCTTGAGGCCTTTCCTGAGCAGCACAAAGCAGAGGTGGCTCTGCCCCCTGGCACAGGTGGTGAGCACGGGCAGGGGTCTCACAGCCTGCAGTGTGCAGGGCAGGGATGGAGTTTGGGAGGTTTGGAAGCCTGAGAGGGCTGCACTGTGCTGGTGATGGGCAGGCAGCAAGGGTTCCCCTCGAGCCTGTGGCCAGGGACAGCTCAGGCTGAAACCCTGGCACAGGGGATCCATCTCTGGCCACCCCAGCCAGGAGAGAAGATTGCAGGAGTTTTTGCCTTTGCTGCCATGGACTTTGTGCTGGGCTCTGGGAAAGGGCTGAGCTGCCTCTCACCTGGGGCTTCAGTCACTCCGTGGCACAGATTGTAAACTTTAGTCCCTGCTGAGCAAAGCAAGGTCTGGGTTTGGTCTCCAGGTGAGAAGCTCCCCATCTCCTGCCTGGCTGCAGCCCCCCAGCAGCTGCTCAGGGCTGGGGGCGTTGGAAACATCATCTTCCTCACCACAGCCCTGCCCTGGGACACCACAAAATCCTGAGAGCTCAGTGTGAGTTGCTCTGAGGTGTAGCTCAAGCCCTGGAAAACCCAGGCAAGGCAGGACAGGCAGCAAGCTGGAACATGGCAGTGCCCTGCCATCATGGTGTTACCTCTACAGCTGAGTGTGGCAATGCTGGGTTGTGCTACAGAATCATCATCCACAGAGGTAAGAGCAGGAAATGAGGGTGTTCCTGCTGCTGGCCAAGGTCCCCACGATGCCACCAGTGCCCTGAGCTTGGAGCTGTGAGGAGGCCACTGAGCAGACAGGTGATGCCATGAGCCAGGGCTTCTTTCCAAAGGCTGTAAGGAGAAGCCATTGGAATCCACATGGACGCAGGGGCCTCGAGCACTGAGCCCTGGAGGAGGGCCAGGAGCAGGTCCTGGAGGCCTCACCCCGCTGCTCTCAGGGTGTCATGACAGGGCTGTCCTGGGGCACTGACAGGGATGCAGAGATGGAGAGGGAGACGGGGGGAGCCTTCATCTTCAGCTGCAGGAAACCACCCTGGTGCCCTGGGGTGTCCTCATTGCTTAGGCCAGGGCTGGCTGTGGGGCTGGTCCCTCCTCCTGAGCAGGCTGTGTCCACACCAAGGGCAGGGAGACAGGAATAACAGTCCATGAGCCTGTGGGATGCCACTTCAGGGTTGGGTACAGAAGCTGGGCAGGAGCTGGCATCTCCAGGGAGCAGCATCTGCACTCAGCCACATTTCTTCCTCTGCACAGCCTCTGCAGTCCAAGTCCTCTCCTCACACGTCTCTTGTCTCTAGACTCGAAGGTGTCACCACTCCAGTGTCCCCACAGCCCCCAAGGTGCCACCATGGCCCACATGCTCTTGTAGTATTGGATGTGGGCTTGGACACGGCTCGGTGCCCAACAGGATGGATCTGACACAGGGCTGGGGCTCCTCCAGCACCTCCCTCTGTCCCCCAAAGTTTAATCCACAGCATCTCCCCAGCTGCCAGGAGGAAAGAGGGGCTGGTACCCCATGACTACCCCTAACCAACATCCCCCTGCAAGTTCAGAGCTGTCGCCAAGCGGAGGGGAGAGGATGAGGTGCAGAACAAATCATCCCGTGGCCTTGTGATGGAGTTTGGTGGAAAAGTCATCCTCTTCTATCCCCTGGCTTGGGAAAAGCACTGGGGGGCTCCACGTGTGCCCAGAGCCAGCCTGGCCCAGGGGCTGTAGCCATGCTCACACGTGGGCACAGAGGAGGAGGTCGTGCCCACACTCACTGCGTGGACACGCTGAAAAAAACCTGGGAATTGTGAGTGTGGAGAGGGGTTTCCTGAGACTGCAGAGAAGCCAAGGCCGCGTTGAACAGTCAGGGACAGGTGTGCTGGTATGGGAGCAGTCCTGCCTTAAGGCTGCAAGTGTTCCAGGTACTGCGGCAGAGGGTTCTCCTTGACGTATTTCTGAATGTACCAGCACGTCAGGTGGGCCTTCAGGTCCTCCTCCACCACGAAGTCCAGGGCTGCCTGCAGCCAACAGAGATCAAATGGGTCACAAAAAGCACCCCCAGCCTCTGCTCCCCTCTGAAGCCTCCTGGGAGCCCTGTACCCCTCAGCCAGGGGTCACTCAGGTACCCCCTGTGTGAGGCAGGTGGAGGGAGAGGCTTGAGGGGACAGCACAGCTGTCCTGCCACAGCCACCACCTCACCACAGGCCCAGTTTAACCCTTAACACATCCAGCCTGGTGGGTGCTACACTGCAGGTGACCCAGCCCACCTTCATTATCCCTTTGTCCCCAGTTACAGGGGCAGGGAGCAGCTGTACCCCAAAGCAGCACCCCACAGTCCCTCACGGCTCTCCCTGCACAGCCCAAGGTGGGCAAAGGGCTCCTGAGGGCAGTGAAGGTTTGAGAGAAGGGTTCCAGCTTGAGCTGAGGTGAACCATCAGCCCCAGCACAAGGGTGTTTTGCTGAGAGGAGGATTGGGCCGAGCCTGGGCAAGTGGATTTGCTGACACCCAGCTCCTCCTGCCACAAGACACAGAAATGTCTGATCCCAGATTTCCACCTGCCCCACCAGCCACCCCACCTCCCACCAGAGCAGTGTTCCCACAGGGCACACATGCAACTCCAACGTGCTGGGGGCTGGCTTCAGCTGGGATGGCAAGAGCTCTTGTCCTTTTGGGGCTGTACCTTTGCCAGGTGCTTGGCTATTCCTCTCCCTCGGTAGGCGTCGGGCACCTCCGTGTGCTGCAGGTCCACGATCCGCTTGCCCACGTACTCGTAGAGCAGCACGGCCTTGTCGTGGCAACCTGAGGGGAGGGAGGGAGTGGTGAGGGCTGGGATGCCCCTGGGGAACCCACAGCAGGGCATGGGAGAGAGGATTGAGACGTGCCCAGAGAGCCCACGGCAGGATGGGCGGTTTTGGGACTGCTACAGCATCCTGAGGGATGCTCTGGTGCTGGGTCAGAGACTTTGCCTTCAGTGACACCTGCATGTCCTCAGTGTCCCCTGAGGTGTGAGCAGAGCCAGGTCTGCTCAGCCTTTCCAAGCAGAGCAGGAGCAAGTTTTTAAACCAAGCCCTGAATCACAGCACAACACATTTAGGGCAGGAAAGCAGCTGTGGGCAGGGAGGGGATGTGTTGATGGTGGGGGAGAGGAAAAAGAAGAGGGGGGAAAAAACAACAAAGCTGACCCAGGTAACAGCCAATTAATTTCTCCTCCAGCAGAGGGTTTTTTGTTGTGGCACATAAAACAGGATGAGACTCCTTGGTCTGGTGTTGCAGCGTTGTCTGGACACGTTTTGGGGAAGATTCTGGGGAGGTGAATGCCACAAACACACAGGAAAGCACACACAGGTGTGCAAGGGGGCTGTGCACACAAATTTACATGTACACACACACAGGCTTCCTGTTTCAACTCCCTGACCTTTCTCACAGCAGCTCAGTTACAGGAAAAAAGAAGTTTCAGCTCATGTATAAATCAGAGGAGTCAGAACACCCCTCTGGTTTCATCCACAGAACCTGAGCTTCTGCTTTCAGTGCAAAACCAAATGGTTCATTTCTAGAGAGTTTCTGTACTTAAAAGTGAGTTTCAGAAATGCAAGATCCCAATCAAAGAGACAAGTTTGATCAAAATAATGGAAACTTTTTCTTCTCCCCCAGTGGTTTTTTAAGGCTGAAGGGCTGCAAAGTCCACCTGCATTCAGGATCTGCTTTAGCTGAGCTCAATAAACTCTATTTCTCTGCATTTCAGCTGACAACTCCAGCCCAGTTTGCCACATTCCTGTATTCAAGAGAAACTAGAAATGAGCCCATTGGAATTTTGTGTTTCCAGAGAAGCGGCTCAAGCTTTTATTCCTGCTCCTTTTATGCAGACACTCAATTCTCCTACACTGGATGGAAACCTTCACATTTCCAGCCCGAGTTTATTCCTGCTGGTTTCTGCCCACTCCTTCTTCTGCCAACATTGTTCTTGGGTGGACATAAATAATTTTCCTCCCTGCCATTCCCCCAAAGTATTTATAGGCTGCAGTCCTGTCCCTCTCAGCTCTGGTTCACCAGAATTCCAAGCCCTTGGAGTTTCCCCCAGACAGAAAAGAGGGAGCACTGCAGTGTTTCTCCATGATCCAAGCACCCCAAAAAAGCCAAGGGAGCAGATGAAGCCATTCCCCAGCGGCACAGACCTGTCTTGCTGGAGGGAAACCTGCCCTAGCTGGGGCATGAGGTGCCCTCACCCTCACAGAGCATTTGGTGGCAGCTCTCAGGGGTGGCAAGGGCAGAGCTGGCAGCACCAAAGGCTGTAAAATGATCTTATAACAGCAGCTTTCACTCATTCCAGCCCTTCCACACCACTCTCCTCCCAGGCTAAAACTTTCCATAGACTCTGCCTGAAGCTTTGAGGAGTTTAAAACTAAATTGACAACAGAACAAAAGATCTTTTTTTTTTCTTTAAATACACTTTTAAGATTTATGATCTGTTTAGAAGTATCACAGACACAAACGCATTTTAAAGAAGGTGATGCAGTGTTTGGAGGCTGTCAGACATGTCCTGGACAGGCTTTTCCTCGATATTCCCTGTGCCACAGCAGCAGCACAAACCCCAGCCAGGACAGGAGCTGCAGAGTGCCACCAGGGCACAGATGAACACACACAGAGAGGATTTTACAACCAGCCTGATCTTACAACAGAGAGTGCTGCTGGAAACTGGGCCCAGCTCAGAAAAACATCCCAGTTCAGCCAAGAGCATGATCACATCCCCACAAACTCACCTCAGCGACCCAGCACGAGGGCACTGGTGCCACAGGGAGTGGTGTGGGCCCTGCAGGTCACAGCCACAGCTTGGAATAAGCCAACCCTGGTGCTGGGTGCTACCCTGGCCATGGGGGGCTGCTCCCAGGAGAGCTGGGGGAGCTGGAGGCAGCACTGACCCTTCCTGGGAGCACCCAGCCCCAGTTTGGTGCAATCCTCCCCCAAAGAGAGGGGGCACAAGCAGAAACCCCACCAAAACATGGCATGAGAGACACCTCCTGCCAGCCTCCAGCCCTTGGAGCTCCAGGCCAGGAGTTTATCAGCCTGCACAGCCACAGCTTGGCACAGCAGAGCCCCAGGAGCCTGCCCTGGTGCTTGGCTCACTGACACTCCCCTCGAGGAAGTGGAGTCGATGCCAACCAGCACAGCCAGAGAGGAGCAGGGTGGCAGCAATGGCAGCACAGCTGGTGCCCTGCTCACCCTGTGTCCCTCCTCCACTCACAGGGGCACAGGGAAGGAGAGGCTTTTCTGGGAGCTGGGCAAGGCACCAGGGCTGAACTTGCTCTTCCATGGGGGATTTCCACTGGCAGCAGTGGTGGGCTCAGCCAGACACAAGTGCCCAGGCTGGGTGGGGAACAGGAGCCTGGGGGAATAAGCAGAGAGCTCAGTCCCAGCCCAGCTGAGGAAGGGACACGTCAGGAAGGCATCTGGGAAAACACAGGCACCCCACTCCAGCCCATCCTTCACTGCCCCCCTGCCACACACAAAGTACCTGCCCAGGGAGGGGAGGCTACAGCACTGCAGGACAATCCCTTGTCCCTTGTCCCTGCCCCCCTGCACCAACCCCAGCCCACCATGCCCCTTTGTGTGCCCAGGACCTGGCAGGGCCCTGGCTGCTGCCTGCGAGGCCAATTTCTGCACCCCAGCCTTTGGAGCTGCCCCCTTGGGACCCTGCTGCAAAGCCATTCCCTGGGAGCAAGGGGAGGGAACAAATGCCAGCCCCATCTCCCAGGAGCAGGGAGAACAGGAGGCAGCTCAGGTCTTCTGCTGCTGAGCCAAAGAGCGGGGGGGAAAACAATCAAAAAGCTGCGTGTGGGGTGAGCTGAGAGGACGAGATGTCCCGAGGAGCTCGTGCATCCCAGGCTGCAGCTCGCTGCCTGCCACGGGCTGGCCTCACTCCCCAGGGAGCTACTGGCACGTTACTACGGAGAGAAAACACAACAGAGCACAACAGCCAGAGAGGAGACAGCACAGCCCTCGTGGAGGGGCCTCACTCGCAGGAATGGCAGCGGGGAGGGCTCTGCTTTGGAGTATTTCCTGTTTAGGAGCTCTCTGGAGGTGCCTGTGGCACGGGAGGAGCGGGGATGTCTTTGATGCAGTGTCTGGTGACAGCTCCCTTGGTCCCTGCTGCAGCCTCAGCACCTTCCCCTCTCCTGGAGAGCATCTGCCCCACCAGGGAGGAAAGCTCCAAGGCATGACCTGCTCCAGTTCTCCCAATAAACCTGAGCCTGGGCTCCTGGGCGAGGAGCTCCTGAGACTCAGATCAGCAGCGGGCAAAAGCAGGAGCTTCGAGCCAAAATGCTGCCCAAACCCAGCTGGGGAGGAGTGGGAGGTTTGGGAAGGGTGGTGTGCTGCAGCCAAGTGCTGGATGCACGGCAGTCGGAATGTGCGAGAAGCCCGCGCATCCCTGAGGAACTGGAGCTGCTCCACGCACGTGGAGAGCCTGTCTCCTGACTGGAGAGCCTGATGGCTCTGATGGGCACCAAGAAGTCACAGAAGCTGCTGCTAAAAGCTCTTCCCCTGCCCCAAATATCTGTGCCAGCAGCAGGACCGACCAGCCGGCTGCGCTGGAGTGGGGGATCCCTTCAGGCTTCTTGTTTTGACCTGAAATTTCATCTCAGATCCAAAGAAATATCCAACTATTCCCGACAAAGCCAGGCTAGATGATTCCCGTGGAAGCTTTTAGCTTTGACAAATTGATGTTTTCCAAGACAGTCTCTGCACAGGGAGGTTTCTGGCTGGCTCAGGCTGTTAGTCACATCCTAGCCCATTACAAATCCAGTTGGGCGTCTTTCTGCCCTCCTCTCGAGGGATAACGAGGCTCAGTGAGGTCTGGTTATAATCAGCTTTACTTTCAGCTTCTAAATACTCCTTCATTTGGGATGCAAGGGAAAAGGGAACGTGTTCAAGTGAAGCAGCTGTTCCCATCAGAGTTTTAGGAGCTACTGCAGCAATGAGGGGAGGAACCAGCAGAGAAAGGAAAGACAGGGCAAGCCCCAAAAAAATCGACTGCAATTCATCTTCCTTGTGCACAAGGAGGAAGTCCTGACACGAGGTCATGCAGGGGCGCAGAGGCAAGCACAGGATGATGCTGAAAATGAACACTTTCACAACCAGTTCACAGCTTTCACTTTCTCAGGCCTCCTGCTCCAGGGATTTCCAGAAATTCGTCACCATGGAAAGTTTTCCACCCAACATCACACCACCATAAACCACCAGCTGTCAAAGTCTGGCTGCCTGGTCCACATGCCTGGTGCATCCATGTTTTCCCAGGGTATCATCCACACTTGACATTTAGCAGAAATTAGGACATCATAGGAAAGCTGACCCCGGAGCCCACAAACTGCTGATCACCTCTGCTGCAGCGCAGTGACATGGGACAGGAGTGCTCTGTGAGGGACACGGGGGTCACTTGGATGCCAAAATCTGTGCCTGACCCATTTCTTGTCATTCCCTGCACGCAGCAGGGAAAACCTCCCGGAGCATTCCACACCACTGACGCTCACGGTGCCAGGAGCGGGAGCGACAAAGAGCAGTGCAGGAAATAAACACCCTGCCACACACTCCCACAGAGATGTTATCTCCTGACCATCTTCCAGGGCTTGGCTGCTACCAGCGAGTGCCTAACAAGGAGGAGGAGAGACGGATCACCCACTCCACAGGGATGTTAGTCAGTGCACCAGGATGCTGCTCAGCTCGGCTGCCTTGAGTGGCCAGCGCTGAACTCACCAAAAAAGGGCTCAGACTCTCTGAATTTCCAGAAAAAACACAATCTGGATCATGGGGATTCACCTGGGTGGGGCCATGGCCAGAGTGGATGGGGCTGGGAGCAACCTGGTCCATGTCTGGACACACAGGAGGTGTCACTGCCCAAGGCTGGGATGAGATGAGCTTTAGGATCCTTCCAACCCAAACCATTCCAGGACTCTGTGATTCCACGACCCCCTCCTGAATCAGGAGGTTCTGTGCTGATTCACACACGACTCCCACAGCTGATTCTCTCCCTCTCAAAGTTCACCCTCCCCAGTCACGACTCATCCCTGCTCAGCCACCAAACGCTACTCGGCCCATGGTGTGGCTGGCAGAGCTTTTATCCAGAAAAACCACAATAAAAGATTACCCTGCCCTAATAATTGCTGACCCCTGGCTGTCCCCTCTATTTCCTGCACACACCAACTTCACTGACGGGGACAATGCTCTGGTGGTGGCAGTGGGGACCTGGCACCTGGGACCTTGTTTGATCTCAGGCTGAAATAAGCAGTTGGTGAAATTGTTTTCTCTGCAGCCGTCTCCTCCTTCCTCACCCCACCACTGCCGAGCCTCCAGCCTGCACTTTGTAATTAGTGGTTGAAATGAAAATGGGGTTGGGGGGGGAGGGGGGAAGGAAGAAAAGTCTAAAATAAAAACCAGACTATTCCTGTTGTTTTATCGATGAAGCCTCCTGCATTCCCTGTGATTTCTAAACTACACATTTTATTTATTTCTTTTTTTAAGAAGGGCAGCTACCCTGCAATTTCTGCAGGGCAGTGAAGCAGTTTTATCCGGAGTAGTTCTCAGCATGACAAATGGATGGGGAAGAGATGCTGGGATCATTGAATATCTGTAATTAACCATTAAGATGAAGGCTGGGAAAGAATCAGCGCTACACAGAGAAATTTTAGTGGCACCTAGTCTTTTTTTCTTTGTTCACTCCACCAATATGTGGCAGAGCTTTTGGGGTGTCACAGTGTCACCAAGGCTCCACAGTCCTGGTCCCACAGGTGGCTGTAGCAGCCTGGATCAGTGTCGTTGGTCCTACAGAACCGTGCCGGAGCCTCCGAGGGGTTTCCCTGAAGGAATCTCCCCGGAGGTGCCCCCATTCCCAGCTGGCACCACACCTACACATCACCCAAAGGCTCCTGCTCCTGGGGGGCCCCAAACCCGCCCGTGCCACCACGGGGCTCCACACACCGACCCCATCCGAGAGCCCCAGCCCTCCCGGGAGGAGGTTTCAGGGTGTAGGAGGGGAAGGGGGGAGCATCAGCAGGCACCGGGGGTGCTGGGGGGGCTCTGAAGAATATCGGGGTGCACGGGGGGGGTGTCACACCGCGGCAGGGTGGCGATCCAGGGGAAGGTGCCGCGGGACACAGCGGCNNNCCACCTGGATGGGGCAGCCCTGCTCCAGGAGGCCGAGCGGCGCCGAGTGCGCCATGGCGGGCGGGTGCCGGTGCCGGTGCCGGTGTCGGTGTCGGTGTCGGTGTCGGTGTCGGTGTCGGTTCCGGGGCCGGTGCCGAGGCGCGGGCGGGCCCCGGCCGCAGGAAGCCCCAGCTGTGCGGCACGTGCCCGCCCCGCAGCCAATGGCCGCGCCGCGCTTTTGTTTTGGTACGGCCGCGCGGCCCTTAAAGGGGCAACGCCAACGCCGCCGTGGGGCCCGCACGCAGCGCCCGGCGCCCCCGCGCGGGCGGGCACCGCCAGCAGTGCGGCGCTGGTCCCGTACGGGTCCCGTACTGGTCCCGTACTGGTTTCTTACTGGTCCCGTACGGGTTCTGTGCTGGTCCTGTACTGGTTTCGTACTGGTCCCGTGCTGGTTCTGTACTGGTTCCGTACTAGTCCCGCACCGGGTCTGTACTGGTTCCGCGCTGGTTCCACACTGATCCTGTACTGGTTCCACACTGATCCCGTACTGGTCCCGCACGAGTTCTGCACTGGTCCCTTACTGGCTCTGTACTGGTTCTGCACTGGTCCTGTACTGGTCCCGCACTGGTCCTACACGTGTTCTGTACTGGTCCTGTACCGGTTCTGTACTGATCCCGCACTGGTCCCTTACTGACTCTGTACTGGTTCTGCACTGGTCNTGGTTCCGTACTAGTCCCGCACCGGGTCTGTACTGGTTCCACACTGATCCCGTACTGGTCCCGCACGAGTTCTGCACTGGTCCCTCACTAATCCTGCACTGTTTCTGTACTGGTCCTGTACTGGTTCCACACTGATCCCGTACTGGTCCCGCACGAGTTCTGCACTGGTCCCTTACTGGCTCTGTACTGGTTCTGCACTGGTCCTGTACTGGTCCCGCACTGGTCCTACACGTGTTCTATACTGGTCCTGTACCGGTTCTGTACTGATCCCGCACTGGTCCCTTACTGACTCTGTACTGGTTCTGCACTGGTCCTGTACTGGTCCCGCACTGGTCCTACACGTGTTCTATACTGGTCCTGTACCGGTTCTGTACTGATCCCGCACTGGTCCCTTACTGACTCTGTACTGGTTCTGCACTGGTCCTGTACTGGTCCCGCACTGGTCCTACACGTGTTCTATACTGGTCCTGTACCGGTCCCGCCCTGGGTTTCCGTTCCGGGCCGCTGTGCTGGTGCTGCCCGGCGGTGCCGCCGGCTCTGCGGCAGTTCGTGGGCCGGGTGCCCTGCCCGTGTGCGGGGCTCTGCCTTGGGGCTCTCTCTGGGGTGGGAGCTCCAGCTCACGGCCCCTGTCTGGTGCTGGGACCAGCCCCAGCGTCCAAGCTGGCCCTGGACGCTTCCAGGGATCCAGGGACAGGCACAGCTGCTCCGTGCCCCCCTGCAGGGCTTCACCACCCTCACAGGGGAGAATTTCTTCCCAATATCCCATCTGACCCTGCCCTCTGGCAGTGGGAAGCCATTCCCCCCTGTCCTGTTGCTCTGTCCCTTATTCAAAGTCCCTTTCCAGCTCTCTTGGAGCCCCTTTAGGCACTGGAAACTGCTCTAAGGTCTCATCCCCATGGAGCCTTCTCCAAGCTGAACAGCTCTGGCTCTCCCAGCCTGGCTCCAGAGCAGAGGTGCTCTATCATATATCAAATACACATCATGTATCACAAACACATCACATCTTGGACCCCAAAGCTCTCAGTGACAGGAGCTGAGAGTGCCTGAGGTGTCTGAGCTGGCTGTGCAGTGGGACAGGCTGGTAGCTGCCTGTGCAACAGGAAAGGCAGCAACCCCTAAATTAACCTGGAACTGGGAACAGTTCACCAGCAGCCTCTCTGCACCTAAACACCATCTCTTGTAGCTTGGCCTTTGTTTCCTCATCCCTGCAGCTCCTGCTGCCCGAGTTGCAGCCCATCAGCTGAGGAATTCACTGGATTTGGTTGGTCTGTGCTGCTCCGCTGGCTGCTGCTGCTGTTCTGCTCATCAGGTCTCCTGTTCTTCCCCCATCCCATGGAGCCCTGGCCCAGAGAACTGGGTGTCTGCCTGGGGAGAGGGCTTCACTCCCTTCCTTCTCCATGAACAGCAGATGATGTCCTTCTCCTCACCCCCTCCCTGGCAGCCTCTGCTCCCTCACCGTGTGGTGCTGCAGGGAGATGCAAACAGCAGAACACCTGAGCAGGGGCACGCAGGGAATGCAAACACTGCAGCAGCCAGGCTGAGCACTGCTGGGATGTTGCAGGGGGAAGGGGATCACTGGCATGATCCCGGAGCTGTGAGGGAGGGCTGATGTCCCCCTGCACCCAGGGATGCTCGGGGGACAGTGGGTCTGGGAAGCCTTCAAGGAGGAGAAGCAGGTTTTGCCCAGACGTGGGTGAGCAGGTCCTTATTGCTCTCTTGATCGCCCTGATCCACAGCCTGCACAACCAAAGGTTCCCCTACAGCCCCCGGAAGCATGGAGAGGCTTTCCACGGGTGCCAAAAATCCAGTACCCTTGCCAAAATCTCTGGGAGCACTCAGGCTCCATGGGGATCCTGTGCCTGTGATGATTCCCTGGGAGTCTGCAGGGCCCGAGGGCAGTGGCTCAGATGAGGAGGTGCAGGCAGAAGAAGCCGTGCCAGCAACACTGGAAGCTGCAGAAGAAAATGAGAGGTCTCCCAAGAGATCCCCAAGCCCTGCCTTGGCTGGGAGGTGACCACATGGCTGCTTCTGGTCCCTTCCTTGCTGCTCGTGGGGATCTGTGTGCTCCCTGCCCTCCCACCCTGTTGGATTTGGATTTAAGTGCATCCCAGTTTCCCCTTTTGCTTCTGCAGCTCTCCTGTGCTGGAATTCCTGGCAGCAGGGGACACTTGTGGAGCACCCAGGGACTAAGGGCTGTGGACTCAAACCCAGGCAGCTGCTTTATCCACCCCTGCATCCACAGCTGGCTCTGGCCTCCAGCTGTGCCCGGGGATGGCACACACTGGGACGTGCTTGGGGACAGCAGGGTCATGTCCTGCGCCTGCAGGGACACCCCAGGTGCTGCCAGAGCCAGTCCCACAGGTCCCCACAGCTCCACGTCTGCTGACGTGCTGGTGATGCTCTGCTCTGCCACAGACCCCCAAAAACCCACAGCCGAGCACTGGCTCGGCCCAAACCCGTGTGGGTCAGTTCAAACCTCGCTGCTGATCCCAAGATCCGTGTGGATCAGTGTCAGGAAGGTCCTCTCAGCTCCTGCTTGCCCAGCCCTGCAGTGCCATCCACAGCTCTTGCGCCAGTGCCAATGACCCGTGGCTCGGCTGCACAGCAGATTTGTTTTTAGATTTGTTTTTTCTTTTGGAAAGACTCCTCCTCGTCTGTGTTGAAAGACTTGAAAGGTGGTGAATCTGCGACGTCTCTGGGGAAGGTAATTGCCTCTCCCCATTAAAAACCTGTAATTTATTTTCCATTTGAACCCTTCCACCCTCAGCGTGCGGCTGCCGGATCGGTGCTGGATCGCAGCTCTGCTCGAGGCACCCGTGCAGCCACAGATCCCAATCCATCCAGCTCCTTGCCTCTGGCAGTGATTCCCTTCTACTGCCTGCGTTTGAGGAAGTTTTTCCAGTCCTCAAATTTATCCTAAATGCTCTGTAAAGCTGCGAGCTGGCTGTGGCAGAGCAGCTGTGATCTCACAAGTGCTGTCAGCAGTTGCCACCCCTCTGACCTCTCCTTTGGATCTTTACAGATCACACTAAGAATTCCAGCCCGAAAATGGCACTTGGAATCTTTTTTTTTTTCCCTTGTTCAACTGCATCTCTCACATCCTGTCCAGCACTTCTGCCTGCAGCCCAGCTCAGCTGTTTGTGGGAGCATCCTTACCCTGGGATGTGCCACGTCTAGGAGGGATTGATTCCTCAGTGACTTAAAGAGGAATTAATCACAGAATCACAGAGCATCCTGAGCTGGAAGGGGCACACAAGGATCATCCAGTCCAACTCCAGGCCCCAAAATCCCACCCTGGGCCTGGCAGCGGTGTCCGAACACTCCTGGAGCTGTGACAGCCTTGGGGCTGTGCCCATTCCCTGAGGAGCCTGGTCAGTGCTCCAGCACCCTCTGGGGGAACAACCTTTCCCTAATATCCAACCTAACCCTCCCCAGGCACAGCTCCAGCCCTTCCCTTGACCCCCCGTCCATTTTCCAGCCGGCCCCACCGGTGCCATGGCGCAGGACCCGCGGAAGATGTGGCGAGTTCGCAGCCGACAGGTGAGGTGCGTGGCTCGACGAGCAGCACAGGAGGGGGTTCCGCGGCGGGGCCACACCAGTGGCGGGGACACCGGAGACACCGACGCCACCTCTCCCGGCGAGGAGCGGCGCCCGCCGCACTTCT
>VZTB01004663.1:774677-803252 GCA_013397245.1 Thryothorus ludovicianus
GGGGAAGAACCGTGAGGAACCGTGGAGACGGGGCTCCTAACCAGCCCGCCGCGCGTGGGCTCCCCGCGGCGTCCTCTGCGCGGGCCCCGGTGGTTCCGCCGCCCGGAGCCGCGGTGCCCGGGGCTGCAGAGCCCTTGGTGGGGATGTGAGGGGGACGGGGCGAAGCTGCGTTTGGCGTGGGGAGAGCGATAAAAACAGGCGGGTCTTGTTTGCTGCTGCTGCTGCTGGAGGCTTTGGCTGTCTTGAGTTTCCACTCCTCGGGAATCGTGCGCTCGGAGCCGCGGGCGAGCGGAGCCCTGGCCGGGGCTCAGCCGGGTTGGAAGGAGCGGGCCGGGGTTCCAGGCGTGGGCCGTGTCGCCTCGTGTCGCCTCGTGTCGCCCTGTGCCGGTGTTCGGGCACGGCCAGGTCCCGGTGCCGGCGTGTGCCGGGGATGCCCCGCTGGTTCCCGGCTGTGCCCGGCCGGAGAACGTGACCGTGTGTCACAGGTGTTATTTATAGAGCGTGGCCGTGACTCAGGTGGCCTGTCCCCATGCCGAGGTGAGCGCCGGCCGGCAGGTGTCCGTGCCGGGATGGATGGGGACAGGGAAGTGGCTTTCTCGGGGTCCCGGTGCTCCCCGGAGCGGCTCCGGCGGCGCCGGGAGCGCACGGAGCAGCGGCTGCTGCCTCTCGTATCAGCGGAATAAAATCCGAGGGGTTTTCCCTGTGCGGGAGTGATGCGCTGGAAACTTGAAGTCAGGAGCCATGTGAGCAGATGAACGCACCTCCCGTGACTTTTTTTCTTTCTTCTGCCTCCCTCCCCCCGTTTTTAAATGATCCGTGTCTTATCCGGAGGGAATGTGGACCTGAGTTTCCTGTTTGCTGTGTAAGCAGGGAGTGAATCAGCAGCGATTTACGGAGCTGCTGAGCGGAGCTGCTGACTCACAGGTAGGAGCACATGCCTGCAGCCATCCAGCCTGGGAAGGGATCATCCAGGCTGCTTAAAAGGTTGGGACACCTGAGCACGGACCTTTCCTGGGCTGCTGTGCCGGACCGGCGGATGTGTGGATGGAGGGACGAGGTGAGCGTGGCCCAGGGACAGCTTGTGCCCCACGGGAGATGAAGCCCGAGCTGGGCCTGGAGGATTTTGGGGGAAGCAGCGTGGCTGACAGCAAGAGGTGATGCCTGGAGGAGCACCTGGCAGCGTGGTGCTTTCCTTGGAGGAGGTTTGGAGCCGCTCTGTGTCTGCGGGTTGCTGTTGGTTGTGACAAACTGGTTCATTCATGCAGTTGTCCTTGGTGTCCTGTGCTGGAGGTGTCACACTTGTGCTGAGAGTGCCTGGCCTGAGCTCCTTGGCTCCCATCAGGGCAGCAGCAGCAGCAGCAGTACGAAGGTTGATGCTGAGTGTGTGTGGCACATCTGCCTCCTCCCAGCCCTCTCCTCTCATCCTGCCTCTCCTTCTTGGCTTGCAGCTGCCTCCGAGCAGATTTTTCCAGGGATGCTTGCAGGTCTGAGCGTGTGCACCTGCTGCTCGTGGCAGCCACTTCCCTCTCTTTCAGGCAGCCTGAATTGAAGCTAAATTTCCCTCATTTTCCTTAGGGGATTTCAGGGAGCAGTCTCAGGTTTCCTTTGCTGGTTCTCCTTGGGTTTGTGTTGCTCAGGGTTGTAAACAGAGGCTGCTGTGTTGAAGCTCTTCGTGTGCCAGATGCCTTCCAAAACTCACCTGCCATCACTTTGGCTTTGTCACAGGGTTGTCTCCTGCCTCGGGAGATTTTTGGGATGTGTGGCTGGCCGTGACACCGGTGACAGGAATGGTGCTGGGCCGGGGCTTTGCTCTGCACTAAACATAGCTTGGGAGATAAACACCTTCTGGGGATTGTGTGGAGCTTAGGGAGGATTTCAACTTTCTTTCTTCCTCTTCCCATTGCTCCTGTCTGCTTGATCCAAGTTATCTCTCAGGATCTTGTATGTGGGAGAACGTCTCTTGTGTTATCTTGTACTGTTGAGGCTGATGTTTACTCATATATGCAAAAGCTCCCTGTTTTCTCAGGTCACCCGAGTTCCCTTGAGCTGTGTCTCATGGCATGGGGTGACACTGGAGGAAGGAGTTGGGAACAAAGCTCTGGAGCTTTCTCTGTGTCCTCCTTGCAGAGCCTTGCAAGGGACACAGCCTCTGGCTGCAGCTTGCAACATGTGGCTGGGCTTGGGTGTGATTTCCCAGCAAGGTCTTCACTTTTTTCAGTGAATGGACACTGTACAGGGAGGGTGTTTTATCCCAGAGGTTAAAGCAGGAGAGGATGAAGCCTCAGAATTTTCAGCCTTTGTTTGAGTGCAGAAATGCAGGAGAGGCTGCAAGGTCTGAGCCTGGGGATACAAATCCAAGCAGTTGCCTTTTCCCTGGGACTCAAGGTGTATCTTCTGCCTGCCCTGCATGTGGAAATCTCTGTGCCCAACACTGGGGCTGTTGGCTGTGACTTGAGTGGCCGCTGGTGCCTGGGAAGACCCTCCTGGAGGGACAGGCAGGAGCGTGCCAGTGGGGAAACAGTTGTTCCCCAAAATTTTGGAGTTTGTTGGGAAAAGCAGCTGTGGGGAGGGAGGAAGGGAGGGTGAGTGCATGTGTGGGATCTGGAGGGAGAAGACCTGCTCGTCCTGTCCTGGCTCACCCAGCACTGGTGCCTGAGTAATTAAAAAACAAGCGTTTTTTCTTTTGCTGGGAGATTGTCCTTTGGGAATAGAGGTGCTGCTGGGGAGAGGGATCAGGATCTGTCTGGAGCCAGGCTGTGCCTCTGGGGAGGCAGCTCTCCTTCGCCACAGAGGCTTGGAAAAATCAGCAGTGAGAAATGCCAGGACCTGGGGATGAACTGGTGCTTGTTCTCGTGGCACATCTATTCTGGGTGGGTAAATAAGTGGTGGGGACGTGTCCCTGCCATGCCCTGGCCGTGCCCTCTGTGGGAGCACACCACTGTTATGCAATTCAGTCTGTGAATCCAGCACTGTCTCATCTGCCATTCACACTTTTCCAGCTGCCATCTCCAAAAAAAAAGGCAGCTCTGCCAAAAATACACGTGTGGGTCGTGACCTGCTGAAACAGGACTTTGGCTTTGGGCTCCTGTCGTGTCCAGGTAGAGCAGCCCCCAGCCTGGTGTTCCCAGGGGTGTGAGTGGTTGGAGGGGTGGGAGCTCTGATCCCATGGAGCCATTATTTAATTCTAGTTGAAGCATCACAGAGCTCAAATCCAATTAATTCTAACGATCCTAGAGAAAACACAGCACTTTGCTCCTGCCTTCCTCCTCTGCTGGCACATCGGTGGGCGCCTGGAAAATGTCAGGCTGGATGTGATAAATATTTAGCTGTGCCTCAGCAATCCATTTCCCTCCCTGGAGGGATGCTTCCCTGCCTTTCTTTTAGTGGATAATGAATCTTGCTGAAGGCTGATCCCTTTATTTTCCAGCTCTGAGCTGTGGTCCAGGGCTAAGCTGGAGTTTGTTTGCCCCTGTTGTTTACAAAAGTTGTTGTTGCTGGAGGAAACTCATTTGTGCTTTGTGGAGGCTTCCTTTGGGAGCAGCTTTCTGGTACTGATGATTTTATGGCCCAGAATGACACCTCTGCAGATGTGGGGCTCTGTGGGTTTTTGGACAGAAGATTAAAAGATGCTTGTGTTGGTTAATAGGGCACAGCCTGGGCTGTCTGTTTGCTGGGGAAAGAGCTGGGAGAGGAACTTGTGTTGGCTGGGGAGGTGATTTTACTCTATCAACAAAAAGTTTGGGGTTTTACTGGCATGACTCAGGATGGCTTGTGGGTACATACAGAGCTGGATCTACTCGCTGCCTCTTCTCTGTAGCACAGGTCAAGTGTTAGTCAGGGATTTGGAGTGGGGGAAAGGGCAGAGAGGGTTTTTTTTATGATGGAAAATGGAAGTTTCTGTTGTTTTTTTCCACCTGAGAGATATTCCATCTCCTCACAGCCTCCCAACTGTGTGTGGGCACTGCTGCAGTGGTGCTGTGGCAGCATTGTGAGTGTCAATGTTCATTTTCCTGAGGAGCACTGGAATTACTGGGCACAACTGCAGCCACCTCAGATGTCACGGTGCTGCCTTGTGGCCCCAGTGGGCCTCAGGTTGCCGTGGATCTGAGTCTGAGTCTTGCTCCCTTTTTTGGAGCTGGGACAGGGCTCCCTGTGTGCTCCTTTCTCTTGCAGCCATTTCTCTGCCCAGCAAAAGGCTGGAGCAGAGGTGCTACAGCTGTGGAATGTGGTGGGTTATTGCTTGGCCAAGGGGAAGGGCAGGATTTGGGGGTCCCAGTGGGTAGGAGAGGAAGGAAATCATTGCTTGTGCTGGGGACCTGCAGTGGGGTGAAGGTGAGGATGAGGTGGATCCTCTCCAGCACCCACTGAGCTGCCACAGCCTCCATCCTCTTGCCTGCACTGTGCCCTGGGAGGGGCACTGCTGAGTTGATCTGTCCTGTGCACTAAGCCTTAATTTCATAATTTCAATGGAAATTATTAAAAAAAAAAAAATTAAAAGATAAATTTCCACTAAAACCATAACTTGAGTGTAAGAGGAGGCAAGATAAGGAGACAACACTTACCAGAAGTTGTTTGTGGAGCATTCACCCTTCCTTCCCCTTCACCACCACCACCAAAGACAAATCTGAGTTTGGAAATAAAGAAACCTCCAGAGTGCTCAATACAAGTAATTTCCCATCAGAGGCTGCTAACCTTAGCTGTGGTTTGGCACTGGCATCAGCCAAGCTGCTTGTGTCTGATGGAGCTCTCTGGGAATGGCTTGGTGGATCCTTTTCTCCCTGGGATCTGCCTGTTGAGCACCAAGTGCCCCTTGTCACCTGTTCATCCCTGCTGCCTCCTCTCCTGCCGTGATAGTTCCTTTTAGGAAGCGTAAAAGCAACTTTTAATTCTTGTATTTAATTCCTTAAGGTCTTGGAGGTTTCTCCTTAAGGAATGCACAAATCCCTGCAGCTGGGACGGGGCCCTGCCAGCATCTCTTTGCTGGTGCCAAGAGCCACATCCTCCCTTAGCATCCATGGGTGATGGATGTGCATGGGACCAGAGGTGCAGGACAGAGGGACAGGAGGGGGAGAAGCTGTCCTGCAGGGCCTGGCAGGTGACAGTCACATGTGTGACAGGTCATAAGCACGCAGGGCTGGTTACGTGGATGGGCTGGGGGTGGTTTGAGGGAGGATGACGGGGTTATCTAGGGTGTGTCAGCTTGTCTGGGCTTGCAGGCCAGTTAGAAACTGCTTTGTGGTGTGTGAGTGAGTGTGTGTGTGTGTGTGTGTGTGCATTCCCCCCTAGCTGGGGTCTCGTGGGCACAGTGACACAGCAGCCTGGCTGTGCTGCAGGGCTTGCCTGCAGTGGGCTGGGTGCCGTGGGTGTCTTCACTGGGGTGTGTTAACAGCAGCTTGGGGATGGCAGCATCCTGACCCCGCTGCCTGGAGGGCTTTGGGCACAGCTGGAGCAGATGTTCCCTCTTGCTGCTCTCATCCCTCCCTGCAGGGCGCCGTTTCCTGTTCGAGGTGGTGAAGGGCAAACACGCTGCACGGCTGGGGGAGTTTTTTTGCTGTAGCTCTTGGTTTGCTCGGTGTGGGAGTGGGAAAGTTGAGGCTTGAGAGGGAGATGATGAAGCAGCAAAGTGTGCAGCCCTTGGGATGGCCCCTCTGAATCAGCCCCGAGCGTTCCGGGCATGGCTGCAGGGGTGTGTTGTGCTGCAGACTGAGGATGTCTTTGCAGCTTGTCACTGAAAATGACGTGGCTCCTGTGCTGAGGGCCAGATGTGCTCACGGGCAGGGCTTTTGAGGAAAGCTGCTCTGCGTAGTTCCAAATCCCCTGCTGCTCTGCACCGCTTGGCTTCTCTCCTGACGTGCTGCCAAGTTGCACCCCGGCCAAAGCTGAGATGACCTCGTGCTGATAACGTGGCTTTGGCTGCTCTTTGTCATCTTCCAAACACCTCTGAAAGGTGCTCAGGGGTAGGTGACAGGCTCAGCCCCACGTGGCTGTGTGTAAAACCCCCAGAAAATCCCAGCTGGCACAGGGCAGGGCAGTGTGAGACACCTTTGTGTGTGTGCACGTGCACTCAGCTGACTTCTGAGGTTTCCATGGTCTCCCCAGAGCTAAAATCCTCCACCCTGTGCCAAATCCTCACCTGTTTCACCTGTGATGCTGACTGCCACCCCTGTGGTGGTCAGGAGAAAAAAAAAAAAAAGATATAATTGTGGAGAAAGAGGGATGAAGGTGGTGGTGGGTGTGATGCTGCTGGAGGACCAGCCTGGACCTGACCAGCCCCTGTGCCAAGCTCTTTCTGTCTCTCTGCCAGCACCTATTTTCTTTCAGGCTGGAAGCAGCTCCACACTGCTTTGAGGCTGCTAAAAAGAGGGATGTCGTGGGTGTTTTAGATGATCTGCTGGTACAGCTCCCTGTGTTCACTCTCTGTTAGCATCTGCAGCCCGTTTCCCTCAAGTTTTTGGTTGATCCCTGCAGTTGTTTGGCTGTGAGCATTGTCCTTGAGCATCAGAGGTGACCACCAGCCAGGGCTGGGGTTGTCCTTGGAGCCCAGGGTACCTGCAGGGCTGTGCTGTGCTGGAGCTGCCTCTTGTGCTCTGCAGATTCTGCTTTCTTGCCCAAGAGCAGCTTTTTGCAGCTATTAATTACACCTGTCCCTGCCTGGTTTCTTGAAGGGTGGTGAGAGTGAAGCGAGGGCTGGAGGAGGTGCCTCCAGAAATAACCAAGCAGAAATTGTGTGTGAATTTCTAATTCTTATCAGCCTTGTGTGTGCTGGGCTAAAGTGCTCGAAAAACCACTCAGCTTTTCCTCCAGCAGCTCCCCTGTAGGTGTGATTTCTTTGTGTACATTCCAGGTAGCTGCGAGAGTTTACCCTTAATTTTGGATCCACAAAGGGGTTTTTGTTTGGTAATTGTGGGTTTTCCCCGTGGGGCTTTACAGCCTCAGCTCAGTGAGGGAGACGGTGTGTAACCATCCCAGGGCCAGGAGCCAGGGTGTGTTTCCCTTGATCTCAGATTTGATGTTTCACACATCTCCTTCCAGCTCCTCTCCACACGTCACCCCGCAGAGAGAGCGCAGCTCCTTTCCCCAAAACACGGATGTGAGGCTCGCTCTTCTGAGAGAAGGGGGATTCTTAAAAATTGATTTTTCTCTTACTCAAATGGAAATGGTTCTTGGAAGCCCTGAATGTGCCCCAAGACAGCTGCAGCTGCTGAGTCACTGCGAGCTCTTGAGCTGGGATGGGAGCCGGATGCGTCGGGACCAGCCCAGCTGTGGAGACCTCTGGCTTCCTGGGATGGAGAGGCAGCTCTTTAATCTGCCTTTACCAGGAAAAACCTGCACCTCTCACTTCCCCGAGGGCTGGAAAAAGTGCAGTGTGATGGTGGATATGGGAGAGAGACAGAAGGAGGGGAAAGAACAATCCCACCCAGAGGAGCAGCTGTGCCCTTCCTGCGGGGGCCACGTGGGACCACGGTGGCAAAACCACTGAGCTGTGACCACGTTTCCTGTGGAGCCCCTGCTTTTCCTCGTCATGAATCAAAGCTGCCCTGTGGCTACTGGGCAAAATCCACCAGAAAATAAGTGTTTTCCACACACAGACTTGAAGCAGCCTTTGATAAGAGGCTGTGGAGATGCTGGGCAGTGGGGCTGGTGCTCCAGCCTTTAACTGGGGGGCATTTTTTAGGCTTTGCAGCAGAGAGTGTGAAGGAACAAAGGAGAGAAATGTTCACAGGTGGTTTCTCATGGACCAGCTGAACATGGGGTTTATTCTGTGAGTGTGGATGTAGTCTGTCCTCTGGGGCAGAGGAGCAGTGATGGGAGGGAGAGCAGCAGGTACAGGGTGTGGGCCATGAGGATGGTGTGGATAATGCCAGGAAAAGAGGCTGCAGGTCCAGCTTATTAGGGCTGAGCTCTCTCTTTGTATTTATGTCTCTTGACAGTTTCCCTGTAGCAGAGAAGGGATGGTGCTGAATATGCACCAAAATGAGCAAAAATTTGGTGTGGGACAGCAGGATGTGTAGGGAATTGTACTGCTGCACCCTGCTCCAGAGGAAATAATCCAAGGTTTTCTCTGCTCCTGCACCACAGAGATGTGGTGCTGGCTCAGTGCTGGAGGTCAGAAGTTTTCCTCTGAAGGAGCACAGGCTTTGTCTGCCCGACCTGTGGTGGCACCCTGGGAGTGGGGAAGCATTCCAGGTCACTGGGGAATAATGATGTCCCTGTGAACCCTCCGAGCAGCTGCTTGGCCTGTTCCCCAGTGCAGATGCTGCTCTTGAAAGTCTTGTCTCAAGTCTGTGGGCCAGGGAAGCACCTGGGTCAATCTCTTGTTTCTGCTCCTCTCCCAGAGAAGGCAGCTGTGAATGTGAAGGGGTTTTTTTTCCCCTCCATAAATTCCATTTTTTTAGCAAGTGCCTGCTCTCTTACATCATTTGCAGGGATGACATCACTCTATCCCTGCCCAAAGTAAATTGGAGGATGTTAGAAATATTTTTCTTTCCTAATTTTTCTTTTTTTTAAGAACCAGAGAGGGGAATACTTTGCTCTCTTCATAAGTTTACAAGGACACCTGGAAGTACTTGAATGTTTGGATAGAAAAAGTGTCTATTGATGCTGGAGTTGAGTTACTGCTGACAATTACAAAGTCAAACTATTCCCTTTCCCACTGTGCCTCCTGTCAAGCTGATCTATTCCAAGGACAGTTTGAGTTTTCTCTCCCATCAGGAAACTGTCACTAGTCGGTCACATCAATTCCAAGCAGATTTTGTTTTTTCATGGCTTAGCCTACGGAGTGAGAAATCAAAGGAAGGAGTGATGCTGGTACCTGCTGGCAAGGAGATGGGCACAGGTGACGATGCTTCTGCCTCTCCCTTTTCTTCTGTTTTTATTTTTCTAGCGTGTTCTTTGCTTTTCTTTAAGCATTGTCTCCTTTGCCTTCCCCTGACAATCCCAGGGCATCAGAGCTGGGATTCCTTCCAGACCTTTGTCTATCATCACAAAGCTGAATTTTGAAGAGGTGCAGCCTCAGCCACTGCTTTTTTGGTGGAAAAAAATCCAGTTGGAGCAGAGGATGCAAAGGAGGCAGTGTCCATCCCAGAGGATGCTCAGTGCCTGCTCTGAATGGGTGCCCCAGTGCCACCACCTTTGCACAGGGTTTTTGCAAAGCACCACAGCTCTGGGCACATCCGTGGCGTGTCCTGTAATGTCACCCTGTGAGTGTCAGCCAGACTTTTCAGCTTCCTGAGGGGAATCTGGCCTCTGGTCACGTGTGGATTCTCAGAGTGGAGCCCGTGTGTTCCATTGTCACGGGGCTGGGTGGGAGCAGGCTGACACACGGGGACAAAATCAAACGTTTTTTCCAGCCCTCGAGGTTGTGCAGGTAACCTAAAAATACAGCTGGAATGTGGCAGGGCGGTGACATCCTCCCGGGGCTGCCCCGCTCTTATCTGGCCGGTGCACGGAGCCCGGGTGTGGCTGTGAGCCCCGGAGGTGGCCCTGCCAGTGCCTCTGCTTGTCAGAGACTGTGGCTGGAGTGCCCAGCCCCAAATTCCTCACTGGGCACCCGGAGGTCACATCCTTCTCCCTTTGCACAGTCCCATCCAGAGCTGGTGACACTGCGGGTGTGACATCCTGCTCTGCCTGAGCCCTCTGTGGTGCAATGATTGACTGTCCCCAACCGTGGACGACCTCATTCCCCATCCAAGGGGATGAGAACGATAACACTGGATCCCTTTCCAACTGGATTCAGTTCAAAGGCTCTGTTTCAAAACAGTTTCCAGCCTGTGTGTCCCGTGCAGGGCTCGAGCACGTGGAGTTTCCCGTGGGATGTGGGGAAAGGCGAGCGCAGCCCGGCTTGGGGCAGTGGCTGCAGCCCTCACCAGGGGAGATTCACCAGCCTTCTCCATCCCTGGAGAGATGTGGGGACATCAGGCAGTGTGTTGCTGGGAGAGGACAGCCAGCTGGTGCATGGGCTTGTCTCTGATCGGAGGGAATGAAATATTCCATGAAAATCACACTGTCCCCGTGGTTAGACCGCAGCTATTCTTACGGGACAGGTGGAGCCATTAATTTTGTGGTCTATCCCAAACAGGCCTGTAAAAAGCTCCTTTCCAACCCCAAATGGGACACTTCTGCTGCTCATGGCAAGGCAGCTCATGCCCTTCTCCACTCCCTGGCTGTGATGGTGACCCAGCCTTAACCGAAGTGGCCTCGGGAGGGGCTGTGTGTCCACAGGGGAAGGGTGGGGAGAGGGGCCCGGTGTTGGCAGGGCACTCTTTGAGCTCATTGCTGTTTTTGAGGGTGTGCTCTTCCCCTTGTTCAAGCCAGCCCCCTGGCAGGAGGCTGCTGGGAGGGATGGGAGCCATCCTTGTCCCTGGCTCTGCCCTGGTGTACCCAACCCTGTGCAAGTGCCTGAATTCTCCCTCACCTGTTTTGGGGTGACATCCCTCGTGAGGAGGCTTTGTTAACACCAGTAAAACACCTGGTGCTTTTTGTTCCCTTGGGATTACCTGTGCCCTATAAAGGATTGGATAATTAATGGAAAACAGTGCACATCTTTCCAGGCTGGGTTATTCCTACTGCAGCAGCAAACCTTTGAGAGAGCTCCCAGTTGTGAGACATGAAAGGATGGTTGGGTTTGGTTTTGTTTCTTCACTTTTTTTTTTTTTTTCCTTGTTTGTTTATTTTTTAAGATGCTTTTGAGATGTCAGGAAGCTCAATTTTACACCACCCCTGGTCCTCGGGCGCTGAAACCCAATGGGACTAATTCAAAGGAAATCTTGTTTCCCATCCTACCTGCTGGGTTAGGGACTTTCTGCTCCAAAGCAGCTCTGACTCTGTGGGTGTCTGTAAAGATCCTTGGAGTGTCTGTGTCTGGGTGAGAGGGAATTAGCTGTTTATAACAGAGTTAGTGATGGGAGGGCAGCACAGCACTGCTCTCCCCAGGAGACGGGTGCTGCTGGTGGCTCTCAGTGCCATCTGCAAGAGCAGCTCCTGCGTCAGCATCCTTTATGTGCTGATGATCTATGCCTGAAACTATACCCTGGGAGTGGAAATGAGCCTGAGAAAATACCTTCTGCAGTCCTTCTGGGGCTTACATAAACACTATTTAAAATTAGAGCCACTCATT
Source organism: Thryothorus ludovicianus (assembly GCA_013397245.1). Classification (NCBI taxonomy): domain Eukaryota; kingdom Metazoa; phylum Chordata; class Aves; order Passeriformes; family Certhiidae; genus Thryothorus; species Thryothorus ludovicianus. The sequence continues at coordinate 785,794 of VZTB01004663.1, forward strand.
ATGTTGGTATGTGCGTTTACCTTGACCTCTGACTTTTCAGCCTGCAAATGTGCCTGGTCCAGCACAGCCTGGAGTTGGGAGAGAGCTCAGGAGCAAAGCACTGGTAGATTTTCTATAATTAGTTGAAGGTAAAGAATCTGGTACAGTATCTACCCCTCCAGGCTGACAGGGAAATCGAAAACAAAACTGCTGCCTGTCAGAGCTGAGCCTGGCTTTGATCAGGAACATCAGCCTCTGCTGGAGTGGTTTTGAGGGAAAGGGGAAGAGCAGCAAGACTTGGCCACGGCTTTTCTTGCACATGCTTGCAGAGAAATGAATGCTTTTATTTTCCCACTCTCCCTTGCCATTTCCCAGCCAAGTGCATGCAGCAATTTATATTTTGCTACCAGAGATGCCATCTCGGTTGTCACCCTGGAATAGCTTCCAGAGAGCTCCGTGCTGGCATTGTCAGGGTACAATATTTCTACTATTTGTTGTGGTAATAGTCGTTAGTGGCAGAGCAATTAACATGTCAACCTGCAGCACGACGAAATGTGACCTCTTTCCATCCCAGCACCCTTTTGGTGCCCAAACCAAGCCAGCCTGGGCTCCCCTTGGCTCTGCTGGTTGGGTGTCCTGGAGCAAAGGTCACCGCCGTGGGATGCCTGGGCCGGGCAGGTTGGCTGGGAATGGTTGAATTTGTGGGAAGGGAACGCGTCCCACCGGGATGCACTGTGGCAATCCAGCACTTGAGCAGCTCCCGGAGCTGGACTTGGCTCCCCACCAGTTTCCTGTTGACGTCACCTGCTATTTCTCTGCTGCAGTTTTTACAACTGTTGAGCTTTCAAGGGTAATCGGAGCCGAGCCCGGCCAACCTCGGCAGCTGCCGATGAGGGAACGCGGCTCTGCCTTCCCCAGTTCCCCCCGCTCGCCTCCGGTGCTGCTCCCAGCCTTGGGGACCCCTGGCATCTGGGGACACCCGGCGAGGAGGGCACTGTGAAGCCACCGGGTGCTTCGGGCCATGCATTCCCACTGAAAAGAATCCTCGCTGCTTTGCAAGAAGTGCCGTGCGCTGGATCCTTCGGGAATTTTTTTTTTTTTTTTTTCCCCTCCCTCCTCCAGTCCGCCCCCATCCCTCTCTTCTGCCAGGCGTGCCGGCTTTGCTCTTCATTTCTGGGAAACCATGGACAAGAGGCAAGGTAGATGTTGCAATTTCCAAAACACGTGGTAGGGGGTGGTTTTTGGTGCTAAAAGGGGCTGTGTAACTTTTTGGGGTCAATCCACGCGGTTTTGTTTTGTTTCTCCTGGCTCGGGGCAGGGGGTCGGTCTTTGCAGCTGGGGCTCTGTTTTTAAAGCGCTGCAAAAGTTGCACGATTTGTGGGGTTAAAACTCTGGCGTCTCAATTGTGAACAAAAATTGAAAAAAATATTCAGATCCAGCACGTCTGAAGGAAAATATGCAGAGGGTAAAGCTGGCTTCTGGCTGCTGTTTGAGTCGCATTCCTGGGACGCAGGCTTTTCCAGCAGCTCTTTGTGGCTGTCCCCTGCCTGTTGCACAGGAAAGGTGGGTGCCCATGGCCTCGGCAGTCAGGAGTTCTGATTCAGCACAGGCTGAGCGGCTGTTTTGGGGCTGCAAGGGGCTTTTTGTGCAGCGTGTTTTTTTCCTGCAGCTCGCTGGCAGTTTTGCAGAAGTGAGGAGCCCCTGTGCAGCGGGACCTCGGTGGGCTGATGAGTGATGGCTCTGGGCAGGTTGAGAGCCCTTTTTCCACTTCCATGCACAGCTTTTTCCACTCCCACCAGTGGAAAACAGCACAAAGTGTGCCTGTGAGGAGCTGGCTCTCATGACCAAGCACCCAAATTCCCCTCTCTGCTCTGCACCCTGCCTCCCGTTTATTTCCTTTTTTTCTTTTGTTTTGTTTTGTTTTGTTTTTCCTTGATGCTTTTTTTTGTTCCAGCTCTTTTCTTGCTGGAGGGATCCACCCTCCAGCCCTATCCATGGCATTTGCCTCTCCTCCTCAGATCGAGGAGAGCCGGGATGCATCCAAAACATTTCCCCCAGCACTAACAAAGCAGAGCAGCCTCCCGTGCCCAGGACTTCACCTGGGGCTGCAACCAGAGCCCCAGTGGCGAGGTTTAATTTCAAAGGTCGACTCAGGCAAATAGTTTTATTTGCAGTTCTTTAGATTGTCCTGCTCATTTCTCTCCGCCCACACCAGCGGAGTGGGAAGGAAAAACCTCCTGCAGAGGGGTGCAACTTAATAGGGCTGAAGTTGGTGGTGGCAAAAATGAGGATTCCGGTGTTGAATTAGGCAGTTCCAGGAAATGTCTGGCGGCTCTTAACTGGTGGTGGTTATAGCATGAGAAAATATCTCGTTGGGCTTTTTTTTTTTTTTTTCTTTAGGAGGAAATGGTTCCTTTCTTAGCATAAAGGATGCAGTTACGTGCCTGTAGCATCACGTGGGTTGCAATTTCATCCGCACCAGGAACTTCTGTCAGCTAATTTTCCCCTGCCTGGGGTGCAGGGCACTGTGCCGTGTGTGCCTGTGGCTGGCAGCCCTTTCCTGTGCCCAGAATGGTGCCCTGCCATCCCGTGGGTTTGGGGCTGGCAGCAGAGCCCTGGAGCTTGCAGGGATAACCAGGACGTGTCCCCAGATCGCCTCGTCCTGCTGCTGCCTTTTGGCTTTGGCAGAGGGATCTCTTGAGGGGGACTTGTGCTTGCAAGACACCCCTCTTGCAAGAGCCCAAGGAGGCTGGAGTGTTTCCAGGATTTTCAGGTGACATAAGCAGCTGTGCACATTCTAGCAATTCCTCCTGCACCGACCCTCCCGGGATCCCAAATGTGGGAGGGATTGTGCTGAGTCTCAAGTGTAGGAGAGACAGTGCCAGGGACTCTCCAGTGGGAAGGAGCTGACAGCAGCTGCCTGCGGGGGCTGAAGGCTGAAGCTGCCCTGCAGCTGAAGGGCTTGAATTGCAGGGTCATGTCATGCCCATCCCACTGCCTTTCTGCTTCTTTTTCCCCCTTTTTTTTATTCCCTTCCCTGGTTTTTCCTGCACTCTTGTTCACCCTGAACAGGGCATGGGCTCTCCTTCGGGAGAGGCACTGGTGTCACAAGCAGTGGGAGCAGCTTGCAGCAAGGAGTGGTTCAGGCCAGCCTTTGGGAGGTGGAAATCTCATGTCAGATTTTAGGAGAGCTGTAACAAATGCATCCAACCTCAGCCTCAGCTCCCTGGCTGCAGGGCAGCATCCTGGCTGATTTTATTCCTGCAGGCGTGGGCTGAGCTGGGTTTTCTGCCCTTCATAGGTGGCCCAGGCAGATCCTGGGAGTGGTGGTGTAATACCTCTGGTTTAGTCAGTGCTTTTTCACGTTGGAGCTAGGAAATGCTTTTTGGGGCTAAGCAGGACAGGCTGGGAAGGGGATGGTTGCTGACTCCAACTCTGGGAAGTCAAGGGTCGTAGTTTGGGTGTGCAGGGAAACGTGCAGGGTGCCTGTAGCAGCAAAGTTCATGGCCAGTGCACATCAAAAGACTCTCCTGTGTGGAGCAGGGAGTTAGGAACAGGGAATCTCCGTGTCCCATGCTGCAAATCCTGCCTGCAAGCTTGAGCTCCACTGGGTAACACACCCTGTGACTCCCAAGCCCACACTGGGTGCTCCCAGCTCCCTCTTCCCTCCAGCCTCAGCCAGAAGGGCCGAGGAAGGACTGAGGCCATCCTGCAAGAGGCCTGGCTTGGGTGCCTGTGGACCCTGCTCCTGCCCTGTGAGTCACAGCCACGGTGCCAGGGGAGCTGCTGGTGGCACAGAAGGCGCTTTGTGCCGGCTCTGCGGGGTTACTATGGCAATTGGGGAGAGGGAGAGCAAACAGATGGAGCAGAATCCCAGCCAGCACGGGGGGATTTCAGGGCTCTGTGTAGAGGTCTGGCTGGTAACTGCTGGGGGGAGCCTGCGTGTGGAGCAGAGACCAGTCTGAGTTTTGGAGCAGGTCCTGGGGGTGAAACACTCAGCACGGAGCTAAATCCATCCCCTGGGACAGGATGGGTGCCCACAGCAAGCTCCTCAACTTGCCTGAGTGCAAAAGGACTTAGGGGACCCCAGTTTCTAGATTCTGTTCTTGGCCTCCCACGCTGAGCAGCCAGAGGCTGGGAGTGGGAAGGGGAGGCATTTCTGAACCCACAGACAGCATCTTTCCTTTGGCTCCGTCCTGCGTCTGCTCCCGTCATTACTCAACTGGGTATTTTGCAAAGTGCCATCAGTGGGTGTGTGGGGCTGTTCACAGTACCCCTTCCAGCCCTGCTGGGTGGGTGATGGCAAAGGGAAACTCTGCAGGCTCACAAATTAGAGCTTGTGATTGCTCTGACACGGTCAGGTGGTTTCCATCCGAGCGGGATGGGTTTGGGGTGGTGGCTCGTTGGCTGATCCCACTGAGCTGGAAGTTCACATCATGGAAACTGTGCTGGTCTTGGAGCTCATGGCTCAGCTTTGATGCAGGAAAAGTGGCAGATAAGGTGGAGGTGTGGACTGGTGTGTGCTGATTCCCCCAGCAGGGAGGGATGCTGCTGGTCCTGCAGCTGGCACCTTTGCAGTGTGCTGCAGGCCAGCTTTAACCCACAGCCTCGGTGAGGTTTGCATTTGGGGAAGGACAAGGCAGGAGAAGTGAGTCCCAGGCACCTGTTTTGTCTGGGAGCTGGCAGAGCACAGGGTGTCAGTGCTGGGGACATATTGGGCACGTGTCACCCTTCTGTCCTGCTGCAGCTGCAGGAGCTCTTGCACGGTGCTGTGTCTCCTGCTGACATTCCAGTTCCTCATCTCCCCTCCCTTCCCTGGCAGCCTTTGGAGTGCTGGACTTTGTCCACACTCCCAGCAGCCAGGCAGGTAGGAACTGTTCTGAAAGGCTGTCCAAGGCCACGCTGAGCTGTCTGCTCCCAGCCCCATGCCTGGAGCACACCTTGATATTCCTGCTTTCTAATGGATCTTGCAGCTCTGTGCAGCCACAGCACCTTTAGCTGCAAAGTGCAGCTGCCCCCTTGTCTCTCCTGGGGGCATCAGGACCTTGATGCTCTCAGCTGCTGCAATTTCAGCCCCTTGGGGTCAGTTTATTTCCCCAGGGAGCTGGGATGGAATTTTCCCCTGCAGGTTTCTGGCCCTGCCTGAGCCCCATTTCCCTCTGCAGCAGTGGGTGTTGTTATCTCAGGGCTGCTTGGAGTTGGGAGGAGGGGGACAAGAGCATCCTCTTGCCAGTCACTGCTGGTGCCTTGTCCTGGTGCCTCAGCCTGTGCAAGCCCAGATTTGTGAGGGGCTCACTGCTGGCTGACAGTCAGCTCGTGTCTGTTTTTTCCGTGTTTTCCATTTGTTTTGGATGGGGTGTCCCCTCTCCTGCTGGGACTAACCCCTTGCTTTTGCTGGATGTCTCGTGGCCATTGCCCTCCATGCCAAATCCAACTCTGGCTCTTCCCAGGAGGGCCAGGCTGGGGCTGTGGCCCTGGGGGTCAAGGAGCCTCTGGGCAGGGAAGGTTTTTTGGGAGCCCTGCACATCACTAATGGCATGGGGACCTCTTGTGGCTGGAGAAACGGGGATGGGGCCAGGCTTGGCTGTGCTCCCAAAGCCCAGCTGCCTCCCTCTCCTGGAGCTCTCCTGGCTCCATGAGCCAGGAGGGGTACAGGGCTGCTCTCTGGTTTGGCTGGAGCATGAAGGCTGAGCTGGTGTCTCATTTTTCTCTTTCAGATTCCAAAGGATCCTTGGAGCCACACAAACCAGGTAAGCACCCAGCAGAAATTGCAGCTTTCACCCCAGAAAGGGTTTAAATCCTAAAGAGAGGGGACTGTTAATGGCCATGAAGGGTAAAGAGCACTTTTAGGGTACAGTGCTTGGCTGCAAGACCTGGAAAATGGTCTGTTAGTGCACCCTTGGCTACTTCTACAGAACAATGTTCTGCAGTACCATTGAGACCCACTTGTGCTCTGGCTCTTGCCTGAAATTTTGGTCAAGTGGTCACTGTGTGACCTTCTTGGTGTTTTGCTGACCATGGTGAGGGGTCCAAGCCCTGCATTCCCTGCCTAGTGTCTGCTGGGAATAGGGTGTTTGAAGGAAAAAATCAGAAATCCCATTTGCTCACGTGTGAATCTCCTCTTCCAGTGAAAAACAAGAAGAAAAGGGATCTGAGGATAACATGTGTCCCCATCAAACCACCCGTTGCCAACACAACGTGAGTATCTCTGCTGCATAAAGAGGTTCTCCAGAGCTGGATTTGGCACTTCCTTGAGAGGAATGGCCTGTGAAGACTTCCCAAAATCAGCACAGTTATTCTTTTCTCTTAAGCTGTGGCTCGGGGGCGATGAGAAGGAATTGCACATGTGTGTGCAGACATGTGCACAGCGTGTGTCTCTCTGGGAGGTGCCTGTTTGATAGGAAATGTCCTAAAGGCAAAGACTCTTGAGTCCTTTGAGGAGCCCTCCTCAGTCTTTCTGCCGTGGCTCTGCCAATGCCAAAGGGCAGAGATGGGATAGAGAGAGTGAATCTCCCTGAGGGATGAAGAGGGAAAATTTTTAGTGAAGGGGAAGAGAAGAGGTGGTGGTAGCTGGACCATAACAGAAACCAGAGGCACAAAGGTTGGGGAGTGTTTTACATGACCTGAGTATCATGTTTAGGTTGAGTTGTTTGCAGCTCCTCACCCTGCTACAAGGACACAGACATCTTGCACTGCTGTGCTGTTTGTGCCGGGGCCAGTGCCCAGCAGTATCTCAGGGCACTGGAATTTCTCCCTGCCCTGTTTGCTTCGAGCTGCTGATGCTTGTTATGCCGTGGGGGAGAGCCCAGGGTAGCAGTGCTTGGTTTGACAAAGAGCAGACTGCTAAAATTCCACTTCCATGGTGCTCTTCCAAAACACTTCGGGCTGCATTGACACTGCTGAGCCTTGTTTGCTCCAGAAACCTGTTCTGGAGAACTCTCCCAGCTCCAGGAGAGCAGTGAAGTCCCCAGAAGAAAAATATCACTGCAGAAAACCCCAGGTAGAAAGGGGGAGGCAGGGGAACTCCCCCACTGTTGCTGTGCAGCCTCGCACAGCCCTGCCCTGTGTGTGACAGCCACCTCCTTCCCCCACGGGCACATTTGTCTCTGCTCCTGCCAGAGTTTGAATTTCCCCTGCAGAAGGCCTCATGCTGGATGATTCTGCAGGGCTTTGCATGCCCAGAGGCTGGTGCAAGCTGTCCACAGCTCCTTTTCTCCCTGCTTTTCAAGCTGCAGTGCAAATATTTGCGCAGTGCAAGGCTTTTGCTCAGAGCCCAAAGTACTTCCTTGAAGCTGGAGGCTGCTCTGATGGGAATTGGGACTAAACCACTTGGGCAATCTCTGCTCTTAGAAGCTCTCAGGGGATGGGGAGAGCCCAGAGTGAAGCACGAGGGGCAGAACACTCACGGTGGCTCTGAAAGTACCCTGCTGCCCAGAATGGGAAGTGGGCAGCAATAAGGAAAAAAGCCATAAAGGACAACTTTCACCTGCCTGGTGTTGTGCAAAGGGTGACACCAAAGTGCTGCCTGCTCTGCCTGCCTGGAACAGGCAGCAGTGTGTACACAAATGACTCACAGGGGAGGAATTACCTGTTGTTCCCTCGCGTGCGTTTCGGGCTACGTGGCTGTGCTGTTACAACACCTGCCTGTCAAAACATGACAGCTGAGCTGCTCTGCCACAGAAACGGCTCATCCCACCTCTCTCGGCTCCTCAGGCTGCTCTCCCAAGCAGGAATGGTTTCACAGCCTGGTGGTTTGGTGCATGTCTCACCTGGCTGACTCCCCGGGGTTCTCACTGTGCTTCGTGGGTGTGGGGTGAGGTGTTGCTGGCACGATTTAAGCATTTGTGGGTGTTTGGAGGGGGCTGCTTGGAACCTGCAGCGAGGCATGGGGGGGAAAGCAGCAGCTGGAAGTGCTCAAAGGAATGTGAAACCTGGGTGAATGAAGCTGGGCTTTCTCCTGACTCTTTCTTTTCTTGCAGGCCCCCGAGGAACTTGGACTCCAGGGCGTTCATTACCATCGGAGATAAAGTACGTGTCAGTGGGGTTTCTTTCTTTGCTTGCTCCCAGTTTGGTTTTCCCTGGGCATGGAGAGCTCTGTGGATTGTGCCTTGCAACCTGTCAGATCAGGAGTGCAGCCTCATGGGATACAATTTCCAATCTAAACCATTCTAGGATGATCCAGCTCATCTGTCCTAAAAGCTCTCAAGCTGCCCCTAACAAAGTCCCTTTATGCAGCCTACTCAAAGGTCTCTGTTGCTGCTTGAGGCCCAGGAGGAGCTGGGCACAAAGTTTCTCTCTGGTTCTCCAAAGTCTTTCCTAGTGACCTGATGAAAAATGCTGCTAGAAATAGCCACTGTCTCTCTTTTATTTCGTTCTCTTGTTATGGGCTCTCTTGGGGCTGCAGAAGCTGTTTGCAAATGAGCTAAAAATACCCTGCATTGGATCAGCCCTATATCTAGACCCTTCCAGGCTGGGAGGTGGCTTGGCTGATGGGATCTGGGTCCCTTGGCCTGAGTGCAAGGATTAGGGTTGAGGAGAGGAGGCTTTAGCTGGGTGTAGGGTACAGCCCTGCTGCCTGTGCTGTTTTCTGGGCCTGGTGTCTTGTGTAGCAAGAGCTCTGGGAGAGATGCTCTCTGTGGCAGCCTGGGCACTGTGTGTGCAAGGGGTCAGTGCTGCAGCTTAGGGAAAAATCTCTAGAGTCACTTCCATACCTGCTCCAGTGTTTGCAGGAAGGGTTTGGTCCGGGTATTTTGGAGTGACATGATGGAGAAGAGGACTTGGGCAGAAGTCCAGCTTCAGGAGTGGAGGTGGGTGGTGACCTGGGGTGTGTGGGGTCTGCACAGGCCATGCCGTGCATCCCATTGTCCTGGGAGGGCAGCGCTGGCTCCGTGGGTGCATCCATCACCTCTTGTTGCTGGGCAGGGCAGCGCTGGTTCCTGGAGTGTGCTGGGAACAGCCAGCTTCTGGGGAAGCCTCGGGGCAAATGCCAGGAAAGGCAAAACACAATAACCTGGAACAACTGCAGAACACGTGTCCGAAAAGCACCACCAGCTCCTTCCTGGAGGCCCCTTCGAGCCCTCACTGCTCCTCTGCCAGCTGCCCGTGGCAGGAGGTCAGACACATCCCCTCAGCCCTGCTCTCCCCATCCCAGGATCCACGACCTGCCCAGGAAAGGGCCGGCACCTTCCTGTGCTGAGCTCAGGCACAGCCCTGCCTGCCACATCTGGCTGCACTCAACAGCCACATCTGGCTGCAACCAGGGCTGGCAGGAGGGTCCAGCAGACCTGGTGGCTGCTGCCTGTGCTGTGACCAGTGCTGAGGGGACAATGCTTGTCAGGGGCTTGGCAGCCACATCTCCCAGCCTGGCTCCTCCACACTCCAAAGGCCGTTTCCTCTCTCCCTGCTCAGGGCGTGGCTCTATCCGGAGCTGTGCCGTGCCTGTTTCCCACCCTCGCTGCCTTTGTGGCCACTGGGGCAGTTTGGCATCCTGGTATTATTTTCATTCCCTGAGACCAGAGGAAAACTGGAGGCTGGATAAAGCCTGGCTAAAAGGAGGCCTGTGACTTATTAGGAGCAATGAATGCAGCATCCAAAAATAGCCCGTGTCTCACTCGGTTCGTGCCCTGCCCAGCAGAGCCAGCAATTACAGGGGAACGTGTCTTTAGGGAAACTTGTTTGTGGGTTGTGCAGGAGCTCGCTGCCTCCCTGCTGTGTCAGGCACTGGTTGGGGTGAGCACTGGCCATGGCTTTTTTCCCAGCTGGAAGCAAAGCTTAGGTAATTGTTTTCTTGGTGTTAACTCAGGTTTTACCTTGCTGGCAGCTTTTTGGTGGTAGGAGAAAGTATTGAAAGCCTGTAAAACCTGTTTGAACTCACTGATCATTCGAAATGGAGTTGCTGTGTGCATCCCATCTGGGAGAGGTTTTGTTAGACACACACGGGTGTATTTGGAACTGAGGATTTTTGGGATGTAGGGAGAGGTGAGGGATCCCTGGCTGCACGCAGGGGTTTGGAGCTGTGGTGGAGGCTCCTGACTGCTGTCCACGTTGCACAGGAGCTGTTAAAATCCTGCAAATAATTCAGCAACTGCAGAGATACCCTCGTGTGGGTAATCCCCTGCAGGCAGAGAGGCACCAACCTCTGGTGTCCTTTCTAGTGGCAACATTCCCTGGGCTTAAAGGATGAAAGTCCTGATCTCCAGCTGCAGAGGGGGAATTAAATGAACCCTAGTGAGTGTGAGGTGAGAGAGTTTGGGCTGTGATTCAACAGAGCCAAAAATACCCCCACCCTCTCAAAGCGTGGTGCCTCTGGAGTCCTGTAGCTGCCATTGTTTGAAATGCTCTGCTCCAGTGAGCTGACAGTGTTGCTGCTGTCCTCGTTGGTAAATGTGCTTGTCCCTGGTGTCATTTTGTCCTCTCTCCCTGCAGAACTTCGAGGTGGAAGCTGATGACCTGGTGACCATTTCGGAGCTGGGCCGTGGGGCCTACGGCGTGGTGGAGAAGGTCCGGCACGCGCAGAGCGGCACCATCATGGCCGTGAAGGTGAGGGCACCTGAGTGGCCAATCCAGGCCAAACCTGGGCAGATGGGCACCAGGAGGGACAGCTCCCAGGGAGCAGAGGAACTGCTGAGCTCCACTGGTTGTGGCAAAATATGGGACGGGCTTATCTGGGTTTGGCAGCCTGTGGTGTTCCTGCTGTGGTTTGGCCAGTGAAGGGGTTGAGCTGATACTGGGATTGATAACAGGCTTGGAAATCCAGGATTGGTGCCTGCAGTGCAAGGCTGGGATGTCAGAGGGCCTGTGCAGGCTGCTGGCCTGGCCCTGCAGAGTGTGCCAAGGGGTTGGCATTCGTTAAAGTTCTGTCTGGCAGAGGCAATTTGGGCGTCTCCTCCTGGTTGCTGCTGGCTGCAAAATAAGGATAAAACACTCTGGCCCCAGAACTGCAGGTCCTGAGTCAGGCTGGGGGGTGATGGTGTTACCTCACTGACACCAAACCCTTCTTCTTTCATATCTGTCTCAGAGGATTCGAGCCACTGTGAACACTCAGGAGCAGAAGAGGTTGTTGATGGACCTGGACATCTCCATGAGGACAGTTGACTGCTTCTACACAGTCACCTTCTACGGAGCCCTCTTCCGTGAGGTACTGACCTGGTGGGTGCCTGGGGGCACCTGGGGCTGTGGGATTGCACTGGAGCCACCAAACTGTCCCCAAACCCCTCTGTGAGCTTCAGCCCAGCTCTTTACCTCCCTCGGATTTCCAGGGAATTCCCTCTCAGCTGCTCTCTCTCCATCTGCAGGGTGACGTGTGGATCTGCATGGAACTCATGGACACCTCCCTAGATAAATTCTACAAGAAAGTACTGGAGAAGAAGAAAACCATCCCTGAAGACATTTTGGGGAAAATGGCTGTGTCTGTGAGTGGCTCTTGAGTTCTTGGATGGGTTTTTGCACACCCTGAGCCTGCTGGAAGCTTCTGCTGGGGCCTGTGGTGTGTTTGCAGTGAGAGGCTGCTGCTGCCTGTGACTGATGGGTGCTTTTTTTCTCTGTTTGTCCCCAGATTGTACGAGCTCTGGAGCACTTGCACAGTAAACTGTCTGTAATCCATAGAGGTAAATTCTGGATGGGGTTTGTGGAGTGTGGCTGGAGATCCAGCCTTGAAATAAGCAAGGGGAGGACTCCTCTCCAGCTGTGCTGTGTCCCTGTGGGATTCCTAACATGGAATCTGCTGCTGCTTAGGGCTGTGGTGAACAGATCTTGCTTGTTCCTGAGGTGCTTCCCTTTTTGCAGGGTGTTGTTCTCATCCTCCTTCCAGATGAAGGGTTGAATGTAACAACAGAATTCCTCATTACTTGTGTTTTATGAGCATCTCTGTCCCTCTTGGAGTGCAGAAGTGCCTTGAAGGCAGCTCTTGCAGATAAAATCCCCAAATCCTCCTGACTGGGTAGTTTTAGCAAAGTGAGGGCTGAAGGAGACCTTACAAAATCACAGATGGGAGTTTGAACTCCCAAGTCTTGCTCTCCATCCTGGTAAAGTCCCTTGTGTAGTTGTGGACAGATCAGGATGTGCATGAGACAAACTATCCTGAAGATTTAGTAGAGCAGTGCTTTTAAGGCTATGCTGGGCACATAAATCTCTCCTAAGGAGCTGGGGAAAAACTCCTCAACATTTTATTTCACTCTTTTGACCTGCCTGGTTGGAGAGGGAATTTGTTCTCCCTGAAGGACATGGTTGTGAATGACTTTTATTGCAATAAGACTGGTGGGGGTTTTGTCTCCCTTCCCCTGTGTTGAGGCCTGCCTGGTCCCTCCCAGGCCTGCAGGGAATTAATTGCCTGTTTTGTCTCACTCTTCAATACCCCTAAAAATGCCTAATTTGCTCTCTTGCATTTCCTCTTAGACGTGAAGCCTTCCAACGTGCTGATCAACAAGGAGGGGCACGTGAAGATGTGTGACTTTGGGATCAGTGGGTACTTGGTGGACTCTGTTGCCAAGACCATGGATGCTGGCTGCAAACCCTACATGGCTGTAAGTGCAACCCTGTGCAGCCTCTGCCCTGACTGTAAGAGGCTGCTGCTTAGAAATCAGTCTGTTCCACCTCCACCCTGAGATGAAAGCCACCCAGGAGTGCTCTGGTCTCCCTGACTCAGCAGAGCTTCCCTTTAAGCCCAGCTTTGTGTGTTAATCTCCCTCTGCCCCTTCCATTTGCAGGAGGATACAAAACTGGCTGGTGCTGCTTGTGGCACTGCTCCTTGTTGGATAGAAAGTGCTGAGGCTTTTCTTGGCAGGATCATTTAGTTTCATCCTCAAGTCAGTATGAATTTCCCTTTGCCATCTGTGGCATCCCTGTGGGAAGTGTGTGCTCCTGAGGCAGGGATCCTGCAAGTCTCCCTCTCCTGCAAAGAGGGAGAGTTGATGTGAGTTGTGTGGAGCAAGATGTGGCTTTCATCAGAGCTAGATTAAACCTCAGACCCTGCCTCCCTGGGGACATGAGCCAGGGAAATCCACCCAGCCTGGCTTTTGGAGACAGAGATTTGCTCCCTGGGGTTTGCCCTGGGAAAGCAGGAGTGCTGACATCTCCCATTTTTCTGTTACAGCCAGAAAGAATAAACCCTGAGCTGAACCAGAAGGGCTACAACGTGAAGTCAGATGTCTGGAGCCTTGGGATCACAATGGTAACACTGAGGGATCTGTTTCTGCAGCCCTGGGGTGGGATTTGGGCAGGTGGGGCTGTGCCCCTGCTGTGGCTGGGTGCCCACCAGGCTGGACTCAATCTGAGCATGACAGCTCAGGGCAATGAGGATAATTACCCAGGGAATTCAGCAGACAATATCAGGATGACAATGAGTGTCCAAGAGTCTGGTTTTTAATTGCCCTGCAGTTTCCTGCCTGCTGGCTGAGGGGTGGTCAGTGGAGCAGGGTTTGCTGCAGCTGGGGCTCAGCCTTCCTGCTTCATCTTCTCCCCCCATGTCACCAGAGCCTTGCAGGGGATTCCAGTCCTGCTGCAGTGAGAGCTGCTGTGTGTGTGTGGTTTGCAGCAAATCCTGCCTGCGGGGAAGCTCAGAGCAGCCAACAGGAAGGGGAAATGCTTTCAGTTCCAAAATTGCAGCTGCTTGGGATGGTTTATCTGCCTCCTGCAAGCAACAGATCCTGCAGAAAGCAGCTGAGATCCTCTGGCGCCAGCTGACAAAGGAAATCCCAGCTGTTGGCTCCAAGGGATGCTGCCTGAGAAACAGCTCCTGCTTTCCAGGAGACTCTCTCTGAGAGAGTTGATTATTTTCAGGATTTTTTTCCTGTGCCCTCTTAGCCGTGGCTTTTGTTTTGGGGGCTGCATCCCTGTGTTTGTGCAATATTCCCTCTTCCCCAGCGTGGTCTCATCCACAGTGCCAAACCCAGGCCCCTCTCCCTGTGTCCTCAGAGCTGGTCTGGCTGACTGGAAATGTCATCAGCTCTGAGCTGCAGGAAGCTGTGGGATGGGAGACTCTTGAGTGATGGAATATCCAAACCTTTCCAAAGCTGGAAGGGAGAGTACCTTGCTGAAAGCTGGCCAGCCTGCAGCTGAATGGAGCCCCAGAATATTTGGGTCCCTCCCTCTCGTGTCTTCCTCCTGGGCTGGCTTCCTGGGGTGTTTTTTTTTTTTTGTTTTATTTTCTTTATGAAGGGGTTGGATTGCTTTCAGACCAGACAGTTTGTGGGCCATTGAGTTGCAGGGCTGGTGGCTTCATTCAGTTTTGCAGCAGCAGGAACTGAGCTCCCCTGACCTGAGCCAGAGGCAGGGAGGGACACTGGGCTCTGTCCTTTCAGGTTTGTTATTCTTGCCAGCCCATCATAGACCAGGCAGGTCTCAAGGTTCTGTTCCATTTTGAGACATGATCAAAACTGATCCTTGGCATGAAGAGACTGCCCAAAAGGTGTGACAGGCATTTTCCTGCTTAAATGAGGGATGGAGCAGAGGTAATTTGTAGGAAGAACCCAGTAATTGAGGTGGTTTTGGCAAAATGATGTTCCAGCACTTAATATTTCTTGAATTTGTGGGTTTTTTGTGTGTTTAGCTCATGCAGTGCCAGCCCAAGGCCCAGAGGCTGCCTTAGGGCCAGCAGAGCACTTTGGAAGCCAGTGCAGAAACTGTGTGCTGTAATCATTATCTTTTTAAATAATCCCATTTTACATATCTTTTGTGACTTCCTGTAAATGCATTAATATGCTAAACCAGCCTCAAAAGGAAGTATTTTTGGCCTCTGGGTCTTTGTATTTAAAAAAAAAAAAAAAAAAGGAAAAAAAAAAAAAGGTGGTATGACCCAAATTGAAAATGGTTTGTAAGGAAAGAGGGTTTTCCTTTGAGCCTGGGCTGGCTGAGCGTGGTGGGGCTGTGCTTGGTGTGTGTCTCACGTTGCTCTGCCTCCACCCCCAGATTGAACTGGCCATCCTCCGCTTCCCATACGAGTCCTGGGGCACTCCCTTCCAGCAGCTCAAGCAGGTGGTGGAGGAGCCCTCGCCCCAGCTGCCCCCTGAACGCTTCTCCAAGGAGTTCGTGGACTTCACAGCACAGTGGTGAGGCTCCAGCAGGGGCTGCTGCATCTCCCAGCCTGCCTGAGGAGGGGCCCTGATCCCTGGGGGTTGGAGGGGAGCGTGGGGCTGGGTTTGCTGTGCTTTTTCTGTGCCCATTTCTGCCCTCCTCGCCTGTACCTGGTGCTCAGCCTGGCAGGAAGCTCTGCCCAAACTGGTTTTGCTCTCGGCCTGACTCACCCTGGCTGGCTGTGGAAGGTGCAGAGGTTTCTCTTCCCCTTTTCCTGTCACTGCTGCTGAAATGTTGGTGTTTTCTGGCAAAGTGGCAGTGAAACCAGAAGCAAGCCTCTGGGTGAAAGCTGCTTTGTGGTTTTGTGGGAAGCTGCTCCCCCAAGGTGTCCCCTGCTCCCTGGGTGCTGCCTGGAGCTGCCAGGCAAAGGCAAGCTCACCCTGCAGGTGCTGGGGAGCCATGTCCTCTCCTTCCCAGGTGTTCTGCTCTGTGTGGGGCAGGCTGCAGAGCTGCTTGGCTTGTGCTTTTTGTGGCAAAACACTGAGTTGTCCTTCCCCTGTTACCTGCCTGGCTGCTTTGCTGGTGTTTCAAACCTGCTCAGCCAAGGAGGGAGAGGGATGGGTGCAGCCCATGGGAAGTATTTCATGTTGGGTGGGAAGGGAAGATCCCCTATGACAGACCATGTACAGCAAAAAAAAAAAGAAAAAAAAAAATCCTACAGCCTTTCTCTCCCATTTTTTTTTCCTTCCAGCTTAAGGAAGAACCCAGCTGAACGAATGAACTACTTAGAACTTATGGTAAGTGCAGAGCTGTTTCTGCTGGTCTTTATTCCCAGTTTTGAAACTCACATCAGTGGGTCAGCAGGGAAATGGGACAACGTGGGTGATTTTTCAGGCACAGAGCAGTCTGGGTGTAGTGTGTCAGAGGTGGGAGGTTTCATGGTTGGTTTCATGGGTGTAAGGTCAGGGTTTCCAGGTGTTTTCTCCCTCTGTCCTGTCTGCTCTTGGAGAGGTTAGACCTTGAAGGATGGTAGTACAGCTGCCAAAGTGGGGTGTCCCACTGAGGCTGAGCCTAGCATTGCCAAAATCCATCTTTTAGCTGCAGAATGTTGTCCATGGGAGTGTGGGGAGGAGGTTGGACTCCACCTCCATCTGTGTGACATCCCCCGGGGTCTGTGCTTGGCTTTGGTGTCAGCTGACGTTTTCTTCTATCTCGTTGGCAGGAACACCCATTCTTTACCTTGCACGACACCAAAGAGACTGACATGGCCTCCTTTGTGACAGAGATCCTCGGGGAGGACTCCTAACTGCCAGCTCCCTGCAGCCCCTCCTGCCGGCTTCGAGCGAGGACTCGAGTTCAGGGTGGTTTGCACGAATCACAAATCGAACCTCCCCAGCCTGGGGGCATCTCTGGCCCCATCCGGCCTCGAAATCTCTTTTCTCTTTGCCCTGAGAAAAAAAATCCCCCCCAGGGGGAGCCTTTTGAAGCCAGCACCTTCCCAGCCAAGCCAAGGACTCTGAAGGATGTCCCGGGAGAGGAGCAGTGCCTGGGCAGGCAGAGAGTGCCAGAGGCCACCTGCCCTCCCCAGCACAGCACAGGGGGTTGTGTTTCTGTGCTGCTGGGGGAAGCCAGAGAGAATCAGTGCTGCTGTGCTTCTCCCACTCCTCTCCTGCCTGCCCCAAGCCCCTTCCCTGGAGTCTGGGCTCTCTTGTGGCTCTCTCTGGCCCCAGGAGCCCACGCAGCTTCAGGGGCTCGTGGGGCTCCCTGGGCTGCTGCTCACACCAGAGGCTGCTCTGATACCTGGCTCGACACCTTAAGGACCCTTTGAGGCAGCACCAGCTCGGGCATCCCTCTCCCTCAATCAGTGCTGCTCCCTTGATGGAGGGGGAGGAAGAAAAGGCATTTTTTCCACGAGCCCACTGTGACACAACTGCAGCCCACGCTGTGCCCACACCTGACTTCACCCAGCATCCATCCCTTCCCTGGTGGGCACGAGGGGATGGACACAGGTCCCCCTGGCTGCCTCCAGCTTGCCTGGCTCCCTGAGAAGTCTCTGCTCCCTCTGCTTCCCAGCCTGGAGCTGGTGTCAGCCCTCACCCTGTGCCACCCGCTCGCTCCAGAGGCCAAACTCTCACCCCTCGTGTCCCAAACTGTCCCCAAGCCCTGTGGCTGCCAGCGAGAGCCAAACCCCAGTGCCTGGCCCGGGGCTGTGGGCAGTTGTACATTTGATGTCTATATATAATGGACTTTGGAACGTGTTCCCTAGGTTTGATCTAACTCGCAATAAATCAAATCCCTTCTGCGTGGGAGGAGGGAGGAGCAGTTCCTTCTCTGCTGACAAATCCACTGTGAAAACCTGAAGTGTTTCCCCTGCTCCCAGGAGCCAGGGGAGCAGGAGGGGTTTCTGGCTTCTACTGTACATGATCACAGATAAACGCACCGGCTGTGGATTTTGGTTTTGTTTTTTTTTT
>VZTB01004663.1:805416-839024 GCA_013397245.1 Thryothorus ludovicianus
TCCACCGGCGGCGGGACCCGGCGGAGTCTCCCCCTTTCCATCCCAGCCTGCTGCGAGCCCCTCTCGGTACCTCCCTGCCCTCCCCCGAGGCAGCGCGGCCGGGATTAGGGCTGGGGGCTCGGGGGATGGTGCCCATGGGGGATGGAGCTGCAGGTTCAGCGGCGGACTGGGAGTAAGGAAACTGCTCCTCTCCCAAATACTTTCCCTGTCAGCCCTCTCCAGGCAGGATCAGGCCGGGGATGCCGGGTCCCTCAAGCACCGGGATCTTGGTGGAAATGCTTTGCTTGGAAATGAGGCCAGGGGAGGGTGTCAGGAAGAGCAGGGACCCCAGGAACACTCATCCATGTGGTGTGGGGACATGCTTGGAGGGGGCCCAACCTGCTGGGAGCTGGAGTCTGCTCTGTTCCAATTACCAGCTTAATAGCTACATCGAGACCATTAAAAATGCATCAGTGCCTCCGAGGAAAGAACTTCAGGAGAAGTGGAAAATTCATCACTTTGAGTTCCCTTATTAGGAGAAAAGGTGTTTTTTTTCCCCCCCATTTGTCTCAAACAGAGGCAAAAAGAGGTTATTTCTGCCTGGTGAGTCCCCCATGGGACTGTCACGAGGTGTGAACAGGCAGTGCCCAAAGCTGGGTGAGAAGGACACAGCTCCCACTGCAGAGAAGGGAGAACTCAGCACATCCAACACAGTCAGGGGCATGGGGACCACCAGGGCTGCAGCAGCTCAGTCCCCCTCAGATGAAGGAAGGGCCAGCAGCTTTCCCTGCCCTGTGCTGAGAACACTTTGGGATCATGCTGTGATAGTGAGCGATGCAGGGACCCCAGGCAGGTGCCCAGGAGAGCTCTCCATTGCCAGCAACCCGGCCTTTTCCAGCAATTAGCTGGTTACCAGTTTACACAGTTTGAAGGCACAGCAAGCTCAAGTCAACCAACCATCCTACACCACGATGTGGACACGAACACATCTCTCACCCCTCTCATGTCTCTACCGCTATTCCAGCTGAGTTACCCTTCCATAGTTCCCTTCTCCTTAGCCTAAGGAACAGGCCAGAGCCAAGTTACAAGGCCTTCCCTTTATAAAGCTTTACCTATGAGTAACAGGAGCAGTCCTAAAAGGGCAGAGCCCAGTACAGTGCAGGTGTTTGTACTGGTCACACTGGGCCTTGGCAGGGGTGGTTCATCAGGAACTGTAGTGTAGGGCAAGGAGTCATGGGTTCAAACTGAAAGGGGGAAAATAAAAGTTCGATAAATGTAAGAAATTTTTGGCTGTGAGGGTGATGAGGCCCTGGCACAGGTTGCCCAGGGAAGCTGTGGCTGCCCCATCCCTGGAAGTGTGTAAGGCCAGGTTGGATGGGGCTTGGAGCAACCTGGGGTAGTGAAAGGTGTCCCAGGCAATGCAGAGGGGTTGGAACTGGGTGATCTTAAATGTCCCTTCCGACCCAAACCGTTCTGTGCTTCCATTCTATGGTGGCTCTCTCCAGGAGCTCCCGAGCTGGAGCTCACGCTGTTCCTAAGAGCCGTGTGCGGAGGAGGGCTGGCTAATGGATTAGCAGGGGGTGTGATGATGCAGGCAGTTTTCTGGGGATGAGGGTTATTTATTTTGCTTAATTTTTCTTTTTTGTTGGTTTGTTTTTTTTTTTCAGACAGCGGCTGAGCCCGTATCTAGGACAGGGGTGTTTTTTTTGGTTCGGGTGGCCTGTGGGCACCTTGTCGCTCGATAGTGTAAATTAGCGAGTTCAGCCAGGCCAGGGGTTTGTACGAGAAGTGTTCAATCCTCCCCTAATAGCTGCCTCGCCCAGAAACTTCCAAAGCTCTTGTAGCACCTAAGCACTAATGAGCTGAAGCTGCAGAATAGCAATGAGGCCTCAGGAATATGGATCAGCCTTTCCTGGCCCAGCCAGAGGCTCTAAAATCGTTTCAGCTGGCACCCAGAGGGACCAGTGCAGCCCAGCTGGGAGGGAAGGGTTTAAGTGGGGTGGATGGGGTGGAGAAATCTTTGCTGTTCATTAGGAGCTGCTGGGGACGTTTCCCAGCTCTCGTCTCCAAACAGAAATGTAGGTGGCTTGTTTTGAGGTGAGGAGAGCTCAAACTCTGCTTTAACCTCTGGTATCCAGGTGTTTTGGTTGTCCTGCCTTTTCCCCCTAATAACTGATCATCCCTGGCTATGAGTTTCTCTGTTTTGCTTTGCTTTTACCGGTGACTTGGACAAAGCATCTCCAAGCACTTCCTGCCTGTCCCAGCAGCCTGGTTTGCACATCCAGCCCCAGAGTGGGTGTATTTATGGAGTGACTTGTGCCACCAGTCCGTGCCCAGCTGCTCCATCCCCTGGGAATCGCACAGGACCAACAGCACCCCCCCATCAGCAGGGTGCTGGAAAACTTGGGGTGATTTCTGCTGAAGCCCCAAACCAGGGGGGAAAACTCCTGCCTCGCCCAGCGAATACCAACCTGCAGCCTTCCCTCTCAGCTTGAAACTCCGATTGATTTTTCGGCGGCGGGAGCGCTGGCGGGGGAACGTGGGGGTGGGAGAAGGAAGCCTCAGCAGCGCATAGCCTGAAAATATCAAAGCTTGACGCCAGCGCTCCGGGGGTGACCGGGCAGGTCACCAGCCCCGCGGGGAGCCCCGGTCCCCCGGCGGCATCGCCGGGAGCCTTTCCAGCCCCGCGAGCGGCGGCTCTGGCCCCTCGCATGCTGCGCTAACCTTTCTGGAAATACCAAGCGGAGCTGGAACAGGCTGTTTATTTCCAGACTCCGGGCGCTGCAGGCACGTGGGCAGGGGGCTGAGAGGAGCCTGGCGAGCCGCGGTGGCTTTTGCACTCGATTTACATCGCGGAGCAGCCCGGGGTGGAGGAGGAGACGGGAACCTTGATGAGCCAAAGCTGCCACCTTGATACCAGTGTTTTCCCCAGTGTCATTCCCCGCTCAGGGCCGCTTGTCTCTCCTCGAGTCGTACAACTCCTTTCCTCTGCTTGAAGCTGAGATTTCATAAATAAACCCCAAGGTTTCAGACAAAAGCTCTGGCTTGGGGCTGACGCTGCCACAAATGGTGTGTGGCTGCTCCGAGCATCTCTGCTCCGCTCAGCGAGGCAATTAATTAGCATTTCCCAGGTCATCCCGACCCTCTGCACGGGCCCTGCAGAATATCACCGCCTGCAACAGGTCCCGCTCCGTGCGGGCAGCGAGGAGCTGATGAACGATCCTGAGGGTCCCCCGGGATGTGCCTGTGGATCGGGAACGCTGCCGGGCAGCCCCGGCTGTGGCTGGCTTTGGCTCCGGCGCTGCTGCCCCATCCCCGGCAAGGGGAGCCCCAGGGATGCTCTGAGCTCGCAGCCCTGGCAGGCTCGGAAAGGCTCCGCAAATCCTCGGCAGCTGCCGTGAATCGATCCGGGCTGGCTCCGCACGGCTCCCTCTGCCCCGGCCGGGAGGGATCGGCAGCGCTCTCGGGTGGAATTTTGGGAGACTGGGGGAGGGTGCAGCGGGGCTGGTGGCTCCCAGGCTGTGCTGGGGTGAGGCACTGGGACTTCTCAGGCACTGGTGCCTCCAGCTTGTCTTCTCACCCCAGTGTTTTTCATCGAGGGTTGGGGGATTTTTTCGAGGCTTTTGCCGTGCCTCATTTCAGTAGCCTCTCCAAAAAGCCCAAAAGTGCTCTGGGGATTCTGGTGACTGCACCCCACTTCCCAAAGGTTTCCTGGGCTCTGACCTGGCCCCTTTTGGCTCAGAGGGGACTAGCAGGGGTCAAGACCTTCAGCTCTGAGGACCCTCGGACTTCTCCCTCACCTTTGCCATTAACTCAGAGTGGAATCCCCAGGAATTTGGGTTTGCTGCAGGCTCAGCACCTGATTGCCTTGGGGAGAACACCAGCCAAGACTGGAAGGTTGTTTTTGGAGGTGCAGAGCAGCCTCTGTGACCTGCCTTTGGGGGATCCTTCCCCTCGGTGAGAGGGACAATGCCAGTTCCACAGGGCTTTGATGGGGGTCTCCCCTTTCCCTGCCCTCCCTGAGCCCCAGCAGCAGCAGCAGGACGTGTCCTTCCTCATCATCCCGCCCCACCCCGAGTTTCTTTAATTACAGCTTTGAGAGACATCTTCCCCTTTATTCCCCCAAATCTTCTCCTTAATTAAAATCCCCGATCTGGGCCAGTGGGAAGCAGCTGTTGCCTCTTTGCTGCGGGCTCGGGTGTGTTGCAAGCTGCCAACCTGACCCTGGGCCATACAGGGACAGGATGGGGACAGGGGGCACTGCCGTTGTCACCGTCCCACCCACGGGGTGATGCCGAGGGGAGCTGGCTGCCGGGACCCGAGGTGGGGCTGAAATCATCTGAGCTGAGAGTGGGGACCGAGCTCTGGGTCCCTGTGCATCCTTCCAGTGGGGATGAAGGTGGCCTGAGGGCAGCGAGCCCAAACCCGATTTGGGTTCGCCCAGCTCCCGATCTGGGGAGGGGCTGGATGATGCCGGTGAGGATGGGGCTGTTTGTTGGTCCAGGATGTGTCTGGCAGCTATTTCTCATTCCTCCTCTCATTCAGAGGAGCCCTGCAGCCCCAAATCCATCGCTGGCACCTCACAGGGCTCGTGGGACACCCCTGCCACCCCCGTGTCCCCATTCTCGCCGCTGGAGGGACATTCCCTGCCGTGGCCTCTGCAGCATCCTCGTGTTTTCTCCCAGAATTAGCGCAGGGAGGTGACTTCACCCCCTCCCTGCCTGCTCGGGGCGGGCGTTTCTGCAGCCATCCATCGTCAAAGCAACAGGGAAGCGTCAGGGACAATTAGTGAGCTGGTGGTGTCAACTTTATCACAGCTGATGTGTCTCTTCTTAATGAAACTTGTGGAAGAGAAAAGTGGGAAAAAAAAGAAAAAAAGGAAAAGGCTGCTGACAACAGATGTATTATTTCACCTCAGATTTACTGGTGCATGCATTTTTCATTCATGGAAGAGGCTGATATGCAGATTTATTCAGAGCAGAGCAGGTACAACCCTCGGTGGATCAATTCCTGCAGCAGGATTAGGAGAAAAGGACTTGGCTGAGCAAACAACTGTGCAGGGCGCTGCCCAAAGCCAGCCCCAAATTCTGTGCCTGAGATGGGCTAAAAATCAAATTTTTTTTTTTTTTTTTTTTTTTTTTTTTTATTCACCCTNTTTTTTTTCCAAATCCACACACTTCAGCCCCAATTCTGTTCCTGTTTTTGGCCAGGGGAGACTTCTACCGACTGTTACAGCTTGGGGTGGCCTGGGTTGACTTTGTTCTTCCAGCTCTGCTTTTCTGGGGGCTCAGTGCTCAGTTCCCCCAGGGTGGCTTCACCCCTACCCTGTTTTGGAGAGGCTGAATTTATATTATAACCAATATATATATGTATTATATTAGAAAATGTATTATTTATATTGAGATGGCTTCTTCAGGAGACCCTTCTTTGTTCTGGCTCCTTGGTCACCAAAGTCACACCTTGAACCTCAACACCAGAGCCAGGGGTCTCTTACTGGTAACTAAAATTTGGCCTCCAGATGTGTCTGAAGCTCTTCTCCTTCCATTCACAGCTGTCTGTGGTTTCTCTGTGATTTGGGGGGCTCTGCTCCCCTGGGGGACAACACCCTCTGGAAGCCAAGTAGAATTTAATCTCCCTGCAGTGATGAAAGTGAATCCAAGAAAAGTATTTGAGGTGTTTTTCCCTCTCATTAGAAATGGAAGACAGGAGTCTTCTGTCTTCTGGGTACTATACAACCAGCATGAATTATTTAGGACCAAGCATCTCTCCGATAAATAATTTTTTTATGTGGGGAGATTAAATCTGAATTTCTTTTTAAAATATAATAACAAAAGCAATTTCTCTCTCGTAAGTCCTCATATTTCACACAGCAAAGAGATCCCAGGCATCCATTCCTGTATTGATCAGCAAATAGGTCCTTGTATAGATTTAGTTCACCCAACCTTGTTTAATTTTGGATTCATTGATTCAATGCAAAAATCTAGATGAAAAGCAAGTGGGCTGTTTCCAGTGCTGGTGATGCTATTTTTAAATAAATCTAGTGCATGCTAAAATAAATATGCAAAACATTTTGTAAGGCCGTGTACGGGTGGGGAGACCAGATGTACTAAAATATTTAACAAACTTTTTCCTGATTTCTCGAAATGCATGTTTTATTTACCAAACACCAGTGGAATTTAATCTCACCCAGTGTTTGCTCCGAGGCTGTCCCGCACCCATTGTCTGGGGTGAGCAGGAACGTGGGACCTTGGAGGAACTGTCTGTGCAGTGACATTGGTGGCACATTTAAATGCAAAGCTCATTAACCGTGTCTGGGATTTTTTGTTTGTTTCTCCCTTTTTTTTATGTTCACGTTCCTTACAAGAGCAAGAGATGAAATACCCATCTACAATTCCCTTTCATCTCCAGGCATGCTTGGTTGGGTTTTTTTTTTTTCTTTCCCCTCTTCTGTTGCTCAGATGACAAAGTTTCTCATTTGGAATTTTATTTGATTTCGGAAGATGAGAAAGAATTAAAAGCATCTTCAGGAGGTTGGGTTCACCTTACTCTATCCAGGATCCTTCAGAAGGAGGATGAGTGACTTGCCAAAGTCTCCTGCCCCCAAAGGATGGAGTTCATCCCAGGGTCAGGGCTGCATCCTGGCTTTTCCTTCACCTGGGGAGACCATCCTGCAGATCCTACAGATCCCAGCCTGCTCTCCTGGGGAATGGCATCCTGCTCTGGGCGTGTGTGCCTGTCTCCTTGAAACCCTCTGCTTTCAATCCAATCCAAGTTAATTGAATTGTGGTTTTGATCACATCTGACAGTGGCAGAGATCTTGCTGATGATCAGATTCCCATGGGCCACGTGGAAATGGGGCTGGTGGAGGAGGGAGGAGAGACAGGGGCTCGTGTGGTGCCACTTGGTCCTTATGTGACACCTGGGAAGTGACACAGCAGCTGGGCCCTGGGGTCAGGTCACGTTTTGGGGACAGGTGAATTAACTGGATGTCTCAGTGGGGGCTGAACCCTGCAGGTTGTGTTGGTTTTGGTTTAAAAAAGGCAGTTTCCTTGGCAAAGCCCTCCTCCTTGCTGCAGGTTGGAGCAAACCCAGCATCCCCCAGCACTCCTGGTACCTGGCTTGGCCTCATCCCGACCTGCCTGGGGTCTGTGCAGGGATGTGGCTCAGCTCTCTGCACATCTGCCACTGCTCACACACGTCTGCTGGCGGATGGCAGCAATTAATTACGGGGATTCATGTGTCATTTACATGAATTCAGCTGGAAGTGCAGCCCCTGCCATGGGGGATATTCCTTGTAAAACCTGCTCCAGCCTTTCTGTCAGCAAGTCTTCATGGGGTGTTTGTTGTGTGTGTGACTTGGGGGTAATGAAACAGGAGGGGAAGAACAAGCAGCAGCCTCTCCTCCACCCCTTGATCCTTGGCAGGGGCTTGGGCATGGCAGGGAAGGCCTTGGATATGCTGAGACATCAGGAATTTCCCCCCAGATTGGGATGAAAACAATATCCTCCACCCTGATCTCAACTTCTCCCCTGAGATTCTGGAGGGACAAATGTCCCCCACTGCAGTGCCAGTGCTGCTGACCCCAGGGCACACGGGGGAGAGAAGATGAGGCTCCACAGCACAACCCTGATCCCTGCAGGGCTATGATGTGGTGTTGCCATTGCACGGCACCACAGGCCTTGCACTGAGTTTTCAGGCTCCCTGGACCTGCTCTGCCTAAACTCCTCCTGACCTTCCACAGCCCTGCTTCCCTTGGTTTAGGTGTCACAGCAGTTCTTCCCACCGAGCAGGTGGCCGTGGCTCATTTACCTCATTGCTCTCTGCACAGTGCAGCCTTGTGGTTTTAATGCACCCAATCTTCTTGGGTCAGAGAATCCCAGAATGGTTTGGGTTGGAAGGAACCTTCAAGATCATTCACTTCCAACCCTGGGACAATGATCATATTGCTCCAAACCACATCTAATCTGTCTTTGAACACTTCCAAGGGTGGAGACAGAAGAGATCTTTGACAGTGAAATGCCAGAGGAGGATGGAGGGTTGTGGCTGTGAGTGTACATGAGGAAAGACAGAATCCTGCAAGAACCCTGCAGTGTGCTGACTTGGTCCAGGAGAGATAGATCAACAAGCCAAGGGGCTCAAATATCCTGGCCAGAAGGATGGGAGAACATTGCCAAGACAAGCAGGTGTCCAACAGAGCAGCTCTGGGCCTGGAAGAGACAGGGGGAGCCTGGAAAGGAACGGTGAGGAAAAGAAACTGAGGTGTAAGGTGACAGCTAGAAATAGAAGGGAGCAAGTAATATTTGTATCAGAGGTATCCTGGGGAAGGCATGAAGGAATCCAGCCCTGAGATCCCCTTGTGTTCAAGCCTTCCCTGTCAAACCCAGCATAAACCACCTCAAAGGCTCAGCTCAGCTCACCACGAGAGAGGATGGAGCTGGCCATGGCAGCAGGGCACTTCCACTGGTCCACTGGCTTGGTTCACACCTCCACTGGTTTGCTTTGGATCAATAATGAGCTAATTAGTTGCTATGGAAATGTAATGTGGGAGAGCTTTGGGGAGGAGAAATTATAGGTAATTTTTATTTGTTTGGGCCCTGTTCCTATAGCAACAGGAGAACTTGTCACTGACTACCAGTTGGTTTCCATGGAGTTGGCTGCTAGTTCTGGGTTATTAATGCCTCCGAGCGTAAAACAACTTACCTAGTAGGGCTGGTGGATTGTCCTCCATCATCCATGGGAACTTTGCACTTTGCCAAAGTCGGGGCCTGGCTCTCGCGGTGGAATGTGCACGCCCCCAAAAGTTGGGCTGGAGTGTTCGTCACCAACAGACGTAGTGCTGGAAGGATCGATTATTCCACCCCTCTCTTGAACTGAAGACATCGTGGAATGAATAATCCATCACTTCATAGCTTGTTCTACTCACAGCATTGCCTGATTTTTAATTGGATTTTCTCCGTCTTCGGCTTCCAGATGCTTGGCGTTGATCTGCCTTTCTCTGCTAAATTAAAAAGTCTTTTAGCACCTGGCAGTTTTGCTGTAAAGGGACTTACTGTAATTAAGTCCTTTCTCATCTCACCAGGACGGGTTCTCCTGAATGAAGCCGTTTGTTTTCCTCCAGCCCCTCTCCTGATGCGTCCCCCGTTTTTGTGCTCCTCCGAACAAAAGGGATGTGGTGTCTGCTTTGCAGAGGGTTGGAGCTCTGTCGAGGGACCTCTCCAAACTCCTCCAGAAGCCGAGCCTTGGAACCAGACCAAACACTCCTGAGCACTGAAGAGACTGGATTTGGGAGAGATTGGTTTTATGATAGGTTGTAATTTCCCTCCCACCAGCTAACTCCTCAGCTTTCCACGGGTGATAATTACCCAGTAGGAGCTAAAATGTTTCTCCCCACTCCCCTCTTATCAACCCATTCTCCACTTTGAAGGCATCGCCACCTCTTTCCAGAATGTCCTGGCCCATCTCCTCAGCCAAGTGAGCTCGGAGTGCCTGCACATCCTCTGTTGTTTTGGAAGATGGTGAAACATCCACCACCTCTCCCCGCCGAGACCGATCTCGCTCCGGCTTTGAAGGCAAATAAGTTGATCAGCGTGTGGATAAACCTTTAATGGTATTTGGCTGAGCACACCACGCAGTCAGAAGGGAGGCACGAAGCAAAGGGCAGCTCCTCACAACCAGCCCTTCCTCGGATCTCTTTGGCAAGCTCTGCTGCTGGCCCCCAGCTCTGCATGCTGTGCTCGCAGCTGCTCCGTCCCCGACGGCGAGGCACAGCCCAAATGTCTCAAATGAGGGGGCAGAGGGGGATGGAGGATGAGTCTGAGGATGAAGGCTGGCTGTGGAGATGGGAGAGGAAAGTCCTGATCCACTCAGGTGGGGTCTGGCTGGCAAAGCCAAGCCTTCAAGATGGAAGAAAGGCTTCATCCAAGAGTTCTTGCATTTCCTTGGTGCCACTGGATTTGCAGATAAATTTGTGAGAAATGCCTCTGCAAACTCTGAGTTTGTTCTTCCATATGCTTCTTTCCAAGAGTGGTGCCCATGGAAGGAGAAGTTCTGTATTCAGGCAGCTGGCAATGATGGCTTTAGCACAGACTGGCTGTTGGGTGGAGAGTGTTAGCTGGGTGAAGGTGGCACATCCAGCACACCAGGGACCCAGCTCTGGCTTGGGAATCCAGGCTGGGCACCCAGGAGAGGAGGGCAGTAGGTGCCCAGGAGGTGACCTGCTGGGGGTGCCCCGTGTTGTCCCTGCCTGGGCACAGCTGCTGGGGTCTCTCTGGCCCTCCCAGTGCCGTGGCTATAAATAACAGGGGTGTTCTGGTCACCTCCAGCCTGGCTGTGATCTGTGACTCACCAGCTTCCTGTCCACAGCAACGCTGCAGATTGACTCACGGCTATGGGAGTGTTTCACCCCGAGCCCACAGCCCTTTGATTTCACCCTTGTGTGTTTACAAACGAGAGATCTCCATCTCAGGGCTGTGAAAACTGGTGACATCCTGCAAAGCCACGCAGCAGATGATGCTTCATCCTGAGCTTCACCTGGTTCTCCTCCTCCCCTTCTCTCGTGTGTGGCTGGGAAGAAATGCATCCTGGTTTGAGCTGCAGCTTTCCCAAGCTAAGCTTTGATTCACCTGTGTTGCTGCAGCCCTTTGGAAAATCAGAGTTTTCCCACTTTGTGTCTCGACCTTCCTGAGCCTGGAGCAGCCACAGCTCTACACCTGAGCTGGCATGTGGCCTCATGGAGGTGTGGGATGGCAGATGGTGTGGGCCTGGTTCAGCCACTCAGAATTTGTTTGAAACAGCATCAGAAGAGGGGTCTGAGCATTGAAAGTACCCAACACCTGGGAGGGTGAGACCAGCCTTTGGAAAACGGCTTTGAGTCACAGAATCATGGGATGGTTTGGGTTGGAAGAACCTTAAGAATCATCTAGTCCCAACCCCCTCATCATGGGCAGGGACTTTGTGTCCCTGGTGGCAGTGGAGCTGTGCTGCTTCGCTCTGAGCATCTGCCACCATCACGGCCCAGCAGGGGAAAGGATGGCGTGTGCCGTGCCACAAGGTAAGGCTGGTGCCAGCTGGGAGAGCCACCCCCTGGGGATGTGATGGCTCCTGGCACGTCCGTGTCGGGCTCCTCTCCTGCAGCCCGTGCTCTGAGGGACGTGGTGGAGCCACATGTGATGGACAGGGTGGCGTGGCTGTGGTGAGCCCTGGAGATCCCGCCCGGCTCTGCGGGGACTGTGGTGGGAGGAGGAAGCTGAGTTTGTTTATATGACACACGAGCACATGCTTCTACTCTGAGTAACCTTCTCCTGCCAGGGAATGGAGCCTTCTGCCATGGCCTGTGCTCCCAGGGAGGTTCATGGCAGAGCTGTGGAGCCGTGGGTGTCGTGTCCTGGAGCAGGGCAGCCACATCCAGTCCCTGTCCAGCAAGAAAGTGGCCATGGGGGAGCTCCATGCTGGAGCAAGCCTGGGTGGCTACTTCTTGTCATCCAGCAGCTCTGCCATGACTGTAACAGGCAGGTTTGGGTTGTTCTCCACAAAGTAGGCAAGACCTGTTTGGGTAGATGTTGTCCCAGTCTCCTGCTCCAGGTTTCTGCTGTCCCCAGTGCTTTGTGACACCTTCAGCCAGCTCTCCTGGGAGGTTCTCTAGTGCTCAGGTGTCCAGATGGGATTATGGTGAAGCCTAGGGTCCTTTCCAACACTTACCTCTGCCTCCTGACACCCCAGGATTTGTCCACACCTTAAAGCTCAGGCAAACTCTAGACCAATTGAATTAACCACAGAATGGTTTGTGCTCCTCTGGAAAGGATTCCAAAGACCCTCTCATTCCCACCCACTGCCACAGGCAGGGACACCTTCCACTGTCCCAGGTTGCTCCAAGCCCTGTCCAGCCTGGCCCAGATCACATCTTCACAGTTCACCCATTTTTCAGCCTTGTTGTTGGTTTTAACCAGCCATGGCTTGGACTTGGAGCACGCTGTGAACCTGCAGCTCCTGGTCCTGGAGCAGCTCAGGAATGGGTAGGGAGAAGAATTTCTCCAAAAGCCTCATGTGTGACCTCACAGCTTCAGTCTGAAATAAAACTGAGGAGCACAAAGGTGTATTAGAACATCAGACAGCAGAGCTGCACTGGAGCAAGCCCAGGCTGGATTAGTCGTGGATGAGAAAACCTTTCTGAGGGGCCACAGCAGACCCCATCCTGCACAAAGGACTTGCTGGCAGCCTCCTCTCCTCCCCAGCCGTGGCCAAGAGGAGGTTGCATGTGCCAAGGGGTGGATCTCCTGCAGCCTTGCCCCACTGGGAACATGTCTTTCCAGGTGAGCATGGCAAGGTGTTTCCTGTGGAGCCACTAACCAGTGGTTGAGCAAGCGTTGCTGGCTTGAAGGAAGGCTTCTCCTCCTTCCCCAGTCCTTTCCCTGCTCTGGATCCATCCGTGGGGAAGTGTCCTCTCCGAGCTGCCATTGTTCCCCAGCTCCCCAGCCTCACCCACAGGAGGAGTGGAGATGTGGGAGCCTCCTCTGGGCTCTGGCAGCAGAAGAAGGTGGTGAGGGGTGGCTCCAAAGAGGTGAGATCTTCCTCCACCAGGTTTTGGGGGGTAGGAGCAAGAAGAGAGCTCCAGGAGCCAACTCAGGAGCTGGCTGAGTGTGAGTCTGGGATGGGATGGGATGGACATATGCAGCTGCTCCAGCCTTGTTTCACCTCTGNGCTTGGGAGGTAGGAGCAAGAGGAGAGCTCCAGGAGCCAGCTCAGGAGCTGGCTGAGTGTGAATCCGGGATGGGATGGGATGGGATGAGCATATGCAGCTGCTCCAGCCTTGTTTCACCTCCCACTGAGGTCCAGAAGGCTCCTCGATTGCCAGGGAGGGTCATTGGGAGGCTCAGAGCAGTGATCCACAGCAGTTCTCCTCTGCTGGAAGTGTTCTGGAGGCCCAGGGGATGAACCAGCCATCTCCCATGGAAGGGTTAAGAGGAAATCTGGGTGTTTTTCTCCAGGCCTGGGCCCCTCATCTGCCCCCAGATGAGAAGGGAAGAGTGGATGTGGTGGCCTGGGGCTTGAAGGGACTCAGGGTGATTTTTGGTCGAGCTCAGGGTGCAGGAACCTGCTCCAGCCCCAGGTAGGGCTTTTCCTCCCAGCTGGGCAGCAAGGCCAGAGCAGGTGTTTGTTCTTGTAGGACCTGTTTCTGCAAAGTCTATCCTTTTTCTGTCCTTCCCCATTTCACCACAGGATTTTCCATGTGTGTTCCTGGGGGCTGTCTCTGACAGGACTCCCTGGACTTCTGGACACTGGCAGGGATTTTGTTCTCAATGTGTGGACAGATCATTTTGTGTCTCCTGTAACCTGCAGGACAGGTTGTCCTGGGGCTGGTGGCCTCTGGGGATGCCACCCTCTGTGTCTGTGCCAGTGAGGTCCCCACAGTGTCTGGGGCTCAAGGGGTGCTGCCGTGGGGATCTGGCTCTGGGTGGGACCCACGAGGCTGTTTCATCCCTAGGACACCGTGCTCCGTTCTCCCTTCTCCATCCTGTTTAAACTTTCATCACCCAATCAGCTTCTGCAGCAGAGCAAACATCGTCTGCTAATTAATCTGCACAGATGGGCTTTGTTTGAGCAAGCTGGTGTGCCCTGGCCTCAGAGGAGGGTGCAGCAGGGGGCTGGGGTGGGGGCACCTCGCCACACCCTGCCCCAGGATTTTCCCGTGTCCAGGAGATTCCTGAGATCACCTGATCTTTCCACCAGTTCTTGGAACTGAAGGTGGTCCAGGACATTTGGTTTTGTCGAGAGAGACACGAGAAAATAAGTTTTGTGGTTGTGAAACTCTGGTGGAGCCAGGGAAGGAGGGAGGGAGGAGACTCCCACTCCTCTCTCAGAGGCTTCTTGTGTTCTCTTGAGCTGCTCCATGCCCTGTGACCAGAGCAGCCAGGTTTGGACATGGAAAATGTTAAAATGCTGTCAGAGATCTCACCCAGAAAACCTCAAAGTAAATGGGAATCTGCATCTCCCAAGGAAAAAACCTTCTAGAAGTCCTGAAGTGCTTCAATACCCTTGAATTACTTTTGCTCCCCTGATAATTATTTCCTCAGTTTGTGCTGAATTGACAAAGTGCTCCCGTTGCCCCAGAACCTCATTTTTCAGGTGAACCACTGTTAGCTGATGTTTTTTTGCTGCAGCACTGTGGCCACAGCTGAGGGAAGAGGAGGCAACTCCCCAACCCCATCAGCACTGGGTCCAGCTCACTGGGAACTCAGGGCCCTGCCTGCCCCTGCCCTGCCCAGGGAGTGCATTTTGGGGAACAAACTGGAAACACGGAGCTGTGTCCTGAGCCCTTTTGTGGCTGAGCCCAGACAGCCATGAGGGAGGGACACATCTCCCCCACCTACATCTGCTGGCTGCAGGTGACAGATGCCAGGGAGCTGGGCAGCTCCATTTATTTATAAACCACAGGAGAGCAGAGCAGCCCTTCCCAGCCTCAGAGACTTCCCCCTACCTGGCAGCCAGATCCCAACCCGAGCTGCCCTCCTCCCTGGCCTCGATTCTGCTTCACTGCCGGCAGCTGGGGCTGCTCTTGTTTTTAATAGAGCATTTCTAGATTACAGCAAGTGACAGGAGAGTGATTTGTGATGGGTCAGGTTTCCTGCCCTTTCTCTTATAGCCCTGGCTTATAAAAATATACTCCCTCTGGGATTGCTTCAAGTCCATCTTTGTTGGCTCGCTCAAATCCCTCTTTTTTATTTATGCTAGGAGGGCTTGGGAAAGCTTGGTGCCTCCTGGTACCAGTGCCCAGCAAAGCCCAGTCCTTGCCACGGCTCCAGGATGGGGAAGGCTGATTTCCATCTCTGAGGAGATGAAGGGAGGTGCCCTGGGACCCTCAGGCAGGGAAGGATTCGCCTTGACACCACTGGAAAGTGAGGCCTTGGCCATCACAAGGTCCAGTTTCACCAAGACTCATCTCATGTGCCCTGTGTGTGCTCTGCCTTTATTTAGAGGTCCTGAACTCACTGCCTTTATAGAAATCCCTGGCTGGAAAGGGAATCTGTTGGCCTTGGTGTGTGGCACGAGGCTGGTTTTGGTGGGGATTGATGTCTCAGGGGCCTGAGGGAGCCAGGAGCTCCTGCAGATCCCAGGGACATCAAATGAGCAATGAACTGAGGCTGAGGAAAGGATCTGAGGGAAGAATTCAAACCAGAAAGCAGCAGAGATCACATCCACAGCTCCCCATCACCCTGTACTGCCCCAGTCTGCCTCCCTTGGCTTCTCCCTGCTTTGAGACACCTCAACGGGCCTCACAACCATCACTGAATGGAGATTTTTATTTCTTTTTTCTGGGCAGTCAAGACTGGCCCTTCTTCCCAGACAGGGAAGCAGGATGGGATGAAATGAAGCTGTTCACCCAAGCCCATGCAAAAACCTCATCAGCAGATCTGAGTCCCAGCCTCCAGCTTGGCTGCAAATCCTCCTGCTAATCTCTGCTTTGCTGAAGAGCTCCAGGGGATTTTTAGTGGTCCCGTTGAGATTACTGTCATTTTTCTCTCCTTACTTCCTCTCCACCTTGACAGAATCGATTTCCTTTATTTGCTTTAGGCTTTCACTGTGGCAACAAAACTATGAGAAGATGGCTTTCTTCTCCAGGACCCCTCTTAAAAAACCTAAGGAGCCTCCTTAGCACGTAGGAGTGGATGCAACTCTATTTCCCAGTGCTAGAGGTGCCAGTTCTTCCCTTCAAGAGCACTTCAAGCACCTCCACTCCAGCTTGTAAGAGGCACCAGCACAGATCTTGCCAAGAGCAGAACCTTTCCAGAACCTTCAAGGAGCCAAAAGCACGGCAGGAGAGGCAGAGGAACCCCCTGGGATATGCAAGGGAAGGAGAAGGCACCTTGCAGGATGAACCAGTGCTGCATCCATCCCAAACAGGTTGGGTGTGCTGGTTGCTGGCTGCATCCCTGTGCCGTGCTGGGGCTGGGCTGCCGAGCTGGAAGGAGCCCAGGGAGAGAAAATTGGCTGGCAGAGGAGCCGGTGAGCAGCAAGGAGCTTGTTGCTCAGGCAGGAAATTGCTGAGCAGAGCCCCAGCCTGTGCTCAAAGGAGCTGGGGATGGTGTGGGCAGAGCTGTGGTACCCAGCCCCACAGGACCTGCAGAACCACAGCTAAAAACCAGCTGGGAATGGTGGAAATGCAAGTCCTGGCTTTTGCCACCTGCAAGGGGACTGTGCTGCATTGTCCCAGCACGGCACAGCTCTGAGCTCAGCTCCTGGTGGGCTCCCAGGGTGGGGAATCATCCTCTCTTGCAGCCCTTTGGGTTGTGCAGTAACTGGCTTTGAGTCTGATTCTGACCTGACAAACCCTGCTAATGCAGCTCCTGGATCAGAGCCAGCAAAGCTGGGGTGGAATTTCACCTTTCTCCACGGAGGGAGATGCTCAGACTTGGATATGTGCAGGCAACATCTCTCTCCTGCTCAGGCATGGCTCCCTTTCCCAAGACAAGCAGTGATGGGAGCTGCTGTCCCTGCAGGAGCTGTGGGTTGGGATTGGCTTGTGGCACAAACCTGGGCTCAGCCTCCCAAAATCACTCAGGAGTGCAAATCTTTGCACGCTGCAGGCACAGCAGGGATGGGTGTGGTGAGCTGTGAGTTGGGATGGAGGAAATGTGTATCTAAGGCAGGGTGGGCAGGCAGAGGAGAATGTTCAGGGTCTGGTTTGAGATCCAGAGCTGTGAGCAGCCTCCTCTCTCCCCTTGAGCTGCTCCCAGCCCTGTGGGCATCTGCTGCCAAAGACAGGTAGGGAAAAACCTCCACTACCTTTTGGGGATTTTATAGAGAAATGGGGAAACCAAGACAGGGAGAAGTGCTGAAACTCATGCCAGGAATTAATCTGAGGTGCTTGGGCTCCCTTGGCTTACATGTCCCTCCTTCTCTGGACTAATGAGGTCAGGGACAAGGTACAGTCCCATCTTCATGAAGAAAACAGAGAGCTCCATGTCCATACCCTGGATATGCAGCAAAAATATTTGCAAGATGGAAAGGGTCTGGAGAGTCTGGCTTCCAGGAGAGATTCTTGGATGCTGAAAGACCCAGAAATGCCAAAAAATCCAATGTCTGCAGCAAATCTAGAGATCCAGCAGGTTTGAAGATGCAGAGGTGAATCCTTTTCCAAGGGGAAGGAAGGGAATTTGGGGGGTGGGAAATCTCCCTGGCAGTTATGCCATCCCTTTAGGAAACAGGGTGCCAGCCTGAAAGGAGCGGCCCCAAACTCACTTCCACCCCCCCGAGATGAAGCAGGAGACAATAATAAAAGCACAGTGTCCCGACAAATATAATTAACAGGAAAAAAAAAGGGAGAGATTTTTCAAAGTTTGGGTCCTCAGCAGCGATGTTTTATTCATGGCCCGGCAGGGAAGTGCTGGCGGTGCCATTAATTATGGGAGCTGCCGGGTGCTCCGGCGAGCTGGGCTCGCCTTCATCATCCTGACACCTGCAATGGAGAACTGGGGCAGCCTGTGGGGCCACCACGCTCAGGGACACGAGTCTGGCTTCCCCTCCCTGCTGCTGGGTGTCCTCAGCCATCCCGAGGGTCCTGCCACCCCGTGCCACGCTCGGGGGACGAGCACCACATTCCCAAAAAAAGCAGAGGTGGCTCGAGGGTGGGCAAGCAGCCCCAGGGATCAGCACCCTCCCTATGGCTGGGAAGATCTTGGCACTGAAGCAGCACAAGTCATGGCTTGGTCAAAGACCCAAATCAAAAAGGATAGTGGTGATGTGAAAAAGCACATTCAAAGCACACCTAGAGAGCTGCTTGGAACCATCCCCGGGCTTGGTGCACCCCTGAGGAGCAGCTCACAGCTCTGATTATTTCCTATTCTGGGAAATCTCCCCAGTAACTTTCCAGAGAGGTAATAAATAAAATATTTAGTGTTCAGCAAACTAAAGCAGGTGCAAGAACAACACAAATGGGAGAAGGGACCTGGGAAGGGTCTCCCTGCGGGAGTCAGCTGCTGCTTCCAGAGATGTGAGGGAGAGGGACCAGCACAAATGGGGCCAGTCTGGGAGAAAGGTGACCTTGCAGCAGGACATGCCCGTGCATCACATTTATACTCCTGGAAGTGTTCAAGGCCAGGCTGGATGGGGCTTGGAGCAGCCTGGGATGGTGGAAGGTGTCCCTGCCCATGGCAGGGCTTGGAACCAGATGAGATTTAAGGTCCCTCCCAACCCAAACCATTCTGGGATTCTATGAAAATATTGCCATGTAAGGAACTTCTCCAAAAATCTCTTTGAAATACGAAAGTGGTGAAACCAGGCTGGAAACTGGGACAATGACCTGGGGGTAGAAGCAAAGGGTGACCTGTGGCATTGTTAGATCCAGCGCAGGGCTGTACCCGGGGGTGCTGCTGCTCCTGGTTGGTGGCATCGCACAAAGAGCAGGGTCTTTTGTGCCTGCAGTGCCTGAAAAGGCAGGTGACAAACCAAGAGAAGCTTTGAAATGGCAGGAGCATCCTCAGAAGGGCAGATGCTGGATTAATGAGTGGAACAACCTCTGTCTGCCTGGCGAGGAGGGACGATCCCTGCCAGTGTCCCCGTGTCTGGGGACCCGCCAGGCTCCTGCTGTCACCCGTGATTCGGGGAGCTGATGATGGGGGACAGTCCTGCCTGGCTCTCCTGGGAGGCTGCTGGGACCAAGCACTGCATTCACCCATCTCTTTTAATCAAGGTAATGCTCAGTTGTGCCCGGGCCCGGGCGGTGTCACCGCGGGATTGATGACCTGGCACACCCACCCCCGGTGACAGCCTGGGCTCAGATGGCCCCGCTCATCCACGCTCCTGGATGCCAACTGCATTTCATTTCTGCAGGAGATGCAGGAAGGGAAGGGGCTGTCTGAGCACTCCTGCCTGCATTCTCAGCCCCAAATCTCTCCCGGCCCTGCTACCCCATGGGCAGGGCTCCACCAACCCCAAATCTCTGCTGCTTCATGGAGGGATGAGCTCTGCTCCTGAATTTGTGGGTTCTGGTTGGATTCAGTGTTTTATTAGGAAGTAAATAATGTCTCTAAAGAGTTTTGTCTGGGGGATTCCATCCTACACTCAGGGGCTCATATCCCCTGAAATACAGAGGGATGCAGAACCCCTGGGCTGTGGGATCAGGGAACCAGCATCAGCTACTCAGGGGGATGCAATTAGCTTAATTGGTGTGAGTATTAGAGGGAAGATGATGTACTCTTGCCCAGCTCAACCTAATGAGAGGAGAGGCATCCTCCTCCCCAGCCTGCTGGTTATAAATAGGAGGAAACCAGCAGGGTGGGTTGGATTCTGGGCAAGGGGTGCCTGGAGTGGGGTCTGGTGGTGATGGGATGAGCTGTGCCTGTGCTCAGCCCCTCGGGGCCTCCCCCAGTTCCCCCAAGGGGGGTCTTAGTGCAGCATCTTCGGGGGAGGTGGCGTGGGACAGTCTGTCACAGCAGCAGGGCTGGGCTGGCTCCCAGGCATGGCAGCTCCATCTGCTCCTGCAGAAAGCCCTCCTGTTCCGCCTCCACAGCCAGCCAAAGGTACCTCATAACCCTTGCTCAGGGCTGGCTCCACACAAAGCCCTGTGCTCTATAAAAAGCCACGCTCCCTGGGAAGAACCCCCCCTCTATTAGGATTTTTTTAGAGACACCTGATGATGAGCGAATCTCCCCTACAGTCTGGAGTGGATGCTCTTGGAAAGCAGATCTGGGAAGAAAGGATTTGTGAGGAGGAAAGGACACGTCCGTGGGGGCAGAGGGGCAGGGAGCTGCTCCTCATGGACTGAGCTGTTCAAGGGTTACCAGCAGCAGCACTTGCCTTACCCCTGAGCCCTTTGTCTTGCTCTGAACGTGTCAGTCCCTGAAACTTTAATGCCTTTACACTGATGCTTTAATTATTAAGCATGGAGGTAATGGAGAAGCCAAGCTGGCTGTGCAGGGGTGCAATCCTGCATCCCGGGTGTGCAGGAGGCTGCAGCGTGGATCTGAGCATCCCAGGGCTGCTGTGCTGAACAACACAGATCAGACACTGCTCTGGCTTCATTCTTAGTGCTTTTGGGAATTTCCCACATCGTATTCCTGCTCTGCAGGGACCACGGAGGGTCTCTGCATCTCTTGCTCTCTGCCTGTGGTGTGTTTGTCTGGTTAAGTTTGCCAAAGGGGATGGATGTTCTCGAGGGACTGACAGAGGAGATGTTTGTGATCCCTCTGAATGAATGTCTGTGCCTTGGCTGTCTGTAATTTGGGAGGGAACTGTGAGCTGTGTGGCTGCTTCCAAGGTTCTTTCCCAAAGGGAACTGTGTCAGGTTGAAGTGGAGGGGAATGAGCTCGTCTGCAGCCACGATCGGAGCCTGATGGTGCTGGGGAAGAGCCTCCCTCTAGCTACAAAACTGCACCGTGCTTGCCAAAAAATGTAAAGCTCTTGTGCTAACAGGGTAATTAATTAATTACAGCTCATTAGAAGAATTACAATCCCATTAGTTCCTTTGGATCATGATGGGGGGGAGCTGATCCTCAGAGGATGAGACTGAGGGCACTCCAGGCTGCTGAGAGCTCCTCTTTGCACTGGGGAAACTGGGGCTGCTCTGGGGCTGCTTGGTGGGGATGGGGTCCTGCTCAGACAGCCCCTCTTGGCAACCCCCAAATGATGGCCCTCTGCTCCCAGGGAAGCAGACATTGCTCCTGCCTTCCCAAAACAGAAACGCCAGCACTGCTGTGTCCCAGTCTGCTCCCAGGAGCTCGTGCTGGTTGCCAAACTCTGCTCTGTCCTGCCAGGCTCTGCCTGCATCCCCGTTTAGAGATGCCTTGGGAGACTCTGCCCGAGGAGGGATGGATCAGGATAAGGATCTGATCCCATGTGGGACAGGTCAGGGGGTCCTGGCACTGCAGCTCTCTGCTCTCTCTGGGAGCAAATCCTCCCTCCTGCCCTCCCTCTCCCCTTGAAATCCCATTAACGCTTCCTTTATTCTTTGCTTCATGTTGCTGTCACTCGCCGGTCGCTCTGTTCTTTGATCCCTTTAATTTATTATTTTTCACAGAATCTTTTATTATAGATATATTTTTTTTAAATAAGAAAAAGGCTCTATCATTGAGGCTGGGTGAGTGGGGACCTCTCTGATTAAATATAGCAATGAGACGTGCTGCTCACCACGTGCCAGCCCCGGGGTGTAGTGCTTGTCCTCCCAGAACTTGGGCTGTGTCCCTCCTCCTCCTCCTCCTTTTCCCTGCTGGGACGTGGAGGAGTTCTAGGCCCTGCCACGAGTCCAGATAAATTGCTCCAGACCTTAAGCCCTGACTGGAACAAACACCAAGTTTCCTCAATTTCCGTTCCCTGAGCCTGATGCTCAGAATCTGGGCGTTTCTGTAAATGCAGTAACACACCTCATGAATAAAGATTAAGTTGATTAAAAAGGAAAACCCAGAGCAAGGCTGAATAAAAGTGATTTGCAGAGATTAGATGCTCTGGCACATCAGGAGTTCCCTAAAGGGCTGAGCTAACATGTTCAAACATAAGAGCTTTAAGCCCTCTTCTCTCCTTTGTAGCTAACAGCTTTGGGTTGGGAAGAGTGACTCTCCCACTTGATAATTGTCCCTGTGGGACACACTGAAGTTTCCTGTGCTGCTCCAGGGGCCAGCATCCCTGTAACCTGTTCCCTGCTTCCCATGGGATGTGCTTTGGGCAGTAGTTGCATGATCAACTCCCTTCCCAGTGGCCAGATGTGGGGGGAATGGAGCAAAGAAGGGGGATGAGCTTTGTACTCCAGGTTCTTCCATGCTCCTGGATCCTAAAACTCTCCTGTATGACTGATTCTAAGGAAGAAAAACAGTGAAAAGCAAAGTTTTCTTCTTATTTGTGAAAGTGAGACTGAGTATGAAGCATGTCTGTGTGATGCCCCAGCAGACTGTGTCGTGTCTCAGGTACCTGGAGCAGCCAAGGAAAAACACCCAACTCCTTTTGCTGTGCACCAAATCCGATGGCTGCTGCTGCCACAACCTGAGCTTTCCCTCTGCCACGTAAAAACAAAGGTACATCCTCTCTGAAAAATGGGAAAATGGGGGGGGGGGGAAAGCCCCACAGTCTTTTCTTTCTCCAGGGAATTTCCTTCCCTGCATAGCCCTGGGCCCCAAAGCTTTGGACCTGCCCCTTGCATGCCTGGGGTGTATGCTGGGAAAGGGGCACTGTGTGTTCTTTAATGGGACAGCAGGGAAAGGAATGTGCATACGTAATCTGGAAAATCTTTTGTCTGGGATTTGCAGGGGTAGATATAAGGGCAGAATCCAACTCGCTCCATTTTAATGATGCAACCTCTGTCTTCATCAGAATTTCCCATTTGTGCTCAGGGCTGCAGCAACGTCTCTGCTCTGGGCCAGTGTCTTTCTAAGCCCTGTTTGAGCGGGTGAGGCCATTCCTGTATCTGAGAGATGATAATGTAATTGGTATTTTTAATTCTGACCTGAAAATGTGAGGGTTTCCACGCCACACATCCCACTCCACCGTCCCCATTTCCTTTCCTCTCTGGAGATGTTGTCACTGAGCTAATGCTGGTTGTGCCTAACTGGGAAACCAGCCCCAAGTTTTGTCCCTCTGTGTGTCCCAAAAAACCCAGGGGAAAACCCACCCTGAGCTGGGCACACCTGGAGAGGAGCATCCTCAGGGGACAACTCCAGAGCAGGATGCCAGCAGCAGCGAGGGGTAGAAAATGGAGCATTTAGAGAGTTCCATGATGGATTTCTGAACTTGTTTATGCAGCATGAAAGCTGGTGATGGCAAGGTCTGAACTTGGTGATTCAGGGTCCTCTTCCTTGTCCCTGCGTGACCCAGGAGCTGCGATTCCTGCTGTAGTATTTTGTGTGTGTGTGTGTGTGAGAGTCAAATTCCATCATGGGTAATTACACCCGGTCTCTTCAAATTCCTTGGGGAGCAGGGAGGCGATTGCTGGTGCTGAGTCTCAGGTGTCAGCGAGCTGCAGCCTGGAGGTGGCTGCATTGCAGGCGCTCGCGCCGCCGCGGCTGCTTCATCCTCTGATTTCTTATCAAAATAAAATGCCTGTCCTCCTCTGAGTTTCTGAACAGCAAAAGGAGGGAGGAGGTTTGAAGGGTGCATTCACGTGCTGCCTGTGCAGTTGGGACACTTGTGCTTCTGATGCTGAAGGATGCTGTCTTGGGAAGGTGGGAAGAGCTTTGAATCCAACTGGAAATGCAGCTGGTGGAGCAGCAACTCCCCCCTGCTCCTCTCCCTTCTCCCTGCAGTCACAGCCGTTCATCCTGAGCAGTTCTATCCAGCGCTGTGTTTCAGCAGGAATTGCTTCCCCATCAATCCAGCTGCTATTTCTTTCCCCCCCGAGGTTCCAAAGGCAGTAAGTCCGCAGCAATGTGCAAATATTGGAGAGCTGCGCGTGGGGGATTAGTGACTTGGCAATTAAAATGTTTGACCTACATCCTGTTGAGCACCAGCAAGGTCAGATGGAGCTGTGCTTCTTCCCAAAACTTCTTCCCAAAGGAATTTTATTGTTGCAGTTACTTCTGTTGGAACAGGCTGCTACTGAACATTCAGGGAAGGGCTCAGTGTCCTGATCTGTGGGGCTGTGCGAGGGCTGGACCCCTCAGCAGGGATTTTGGGGGTGCTGGGACTTTCTGAGGGCGGGTTGAAGATCATCTCTACAGCACAAACACCCCATAATATTTACAGGACTCTTCCCACAACCACGGCAGAGAACAAGCATCTCCTTTTGTTCCTGAGATCGTACGTGCTGAGAATCCTTGTCCAAACAAATGAGTGGGTTTTTCTTCCAGCAAACATCAGAGATCTCTCCTTTTTTTTTTTTTTTTAACTAATTTTTTTTTTCCCTCTTCTCCTTTTCACGCGTTGTTCGCTCTGTTCTGCAAACAATGTTCTTTTTAAGGCAGGGCAGAAAACTCTGTGTGTGTCCAGAGCACGATATGACGGCGGGAGCTGCGATCTCCGCTTGGCAGGGAGATTAAGCGGAAGTGTTTTATAAAGCTCCTCTCATCCCAAAGCAAGGGGAGGGGGAACAAAAAACAAAGCCCCCCCAGTACTGCTGGATTTGGGTGGTTTGCTCACAGCTGGGGCTACAGGGGCAGTAGTCAGAGGGTTCCTGGACACCCCCAGCCTGAGGCTGGGCACAAACCCTCCCTGGATTTGAATGAGCGGCTGTAGCCAACTGGAGAAAAACTGAATTTGCTGCTTTGGGTTGTGAGCTGTTGATTGTTCCTCCAAAATCCACTTGTATAGCTGGCATCCCCCAACAACCTGAGGAAGATGTTTTGGGCTGCAGTTTAAGTTATAGCAGGGATCCCTTATTATGACTGGGTCTGGCAGCTCTGCCTGTTACTCCCACCCTTGGAAAAGTGTCTGCTCTGAGCCTACCTGCTCCAGGCAGGGCTGCTAGGACACCAACTTGCTGCCAATCTAAGGGAGTTTGGAGTTCCTACCTCCTGAAGCTGAGCAGAGGAGGCTGCTGGCATATGCTAAATAAACCCGGAGGTGATTGCAGCCCCTTGGGTGTGATCACAAGGAAGGGCTGTTAAA
Organism: Thryothorus ludovicianus; assembly: GCA_013397245.1. NCBI lineage: Eukaryota > Metazoa > Chordata > Aves > Passeriformes > Certhiidae > Thryothorus > Thryothorus ludovicianus. The sequence goes on from VZTB01004663.1 coordinate 829,918, forward strand.
AATCCGTGTGGCTGGTCTGGGAGTTGCTGCTGGCTCCAACGCTGTGAAATCCCAATGCCCCTTCCCCTCCTTGCTCAGCAGGTGCTCCAGGATGCTGTCTCAGAGCAGGAGAAGCCCAGGCCACTGTTGGTTCAAACTGATGCTCAAACCAGAGCCCAAAAACCGAGTGGATCCTCATCTCCAAAAAATGAAACCCCGACCCTGAGGTTTTACCTAGCAGACCCAAGAGCATGAACTTATTACTGAGAGACTCAAGGTTTATATAACAGGAGCAATGCCAGATTTTGGCAGGAGAACAGTTAGAAAATTGAAACCAACAGGTTTGCAGAAACCCCCATGGTCTGCTATCCCATATGGAAGTCACTCACCCATTTTTTCCATGCTGAGGGGTTCCCCATCCTTTCTTTTTCTTCAGTGGGGTGATGCTCCTCAAAAGGTGTGGGGCTGGGGTGAGAAATTCCCAGTTGCTGCTGGGGACTCACCTTAGTGAAGGTCATTGTTGCTGTTTGCAGTTGCTCTGCCTGCCCTGGTCCTGCCCGGCTTCCCTTTCCTCCCCAGGATCACTCCAGGTGGGATTTGATAGCTTGTCTTTATTGAGTCGTGCTGTCCTTGGAGTCTGATAGCAAGAATTTCTTGCAGAGCCATAAATGTCTTCAGGGCTACCAGTCTGTGAGCCAGCAGGGAGCGAGGAATTGCTGAGTTTGGGTAAACTTGTCATTAGAGAGAAAATAGTTCTTCAGGTTCCTCCCTGAGCAATACACGACTTAAAATAAACCCTCAAAACAACAACAAAAAAAAAAAAGGAAAAAACCAACCTCTTCAACAACATACACCTCAGCATGGCTCAAAAGAAAAAGAACATCTTTTTTCATTCAACAAATTTTCCTGCAACCTCTCCCTGATTTTCTTTGGGAAATGAACTTCTGGCTAAACCTATTCAATCTCACAAAGCATTTCAATTTTGACAAGAGTGCATATTCTGGAAGAACGTGGTTTCATCAGAGTTTCTCCAGCCAGCTCTAATCCCAAATGCCTCGCTGTGACTAAACCTCATTTCTATGTTAAGTACTTGAGCTTGCCTGTAAGGACCAGGTAAAAACTCAATCAGTCGAGTAGCCTCCCTGCAGCTGCCTTGTTAAACAGTGAGCTTTTAAAACTTTTCTCCTTTTTATCTTAATGGAGAAGAAGTGGAAGAACCCCTGGGGAGAGGCACGGTTTGATCCCTGATAAACCAACCCAGAAATTTACGCTGGAACCTTGCTGACATCCAGGGAGATGTGAGGGCTTGGGGATCCTGGTCACTTGGGACTGGGCTCTGGGAAGGTTTTGCTGCTTTGTCTTTTATCATCCAGCATCCAGAATGGAAGGGAAGAGAGGAAGAAAAAAGGAAAACTTAAGGAGCATCTTTGTTGGGAAGCACAAAATGCTGGCACGGTAGGCAGTCCTTATGGAAGTTCATAGATAAATTCTGCCCTGGGCATTTACAGCTGCTGACAGCCAAATTTCCATCCCAGTGGCGCTGGATTTGAGGCATGGGCTGCTCTGGCAGCAGGAGGAGTTTCCTGTGCTCTCAGAGACCTGGATCACACCTTCCCTGGGTATTCCACCTCACCTGTGCCATGCCTCTTCCCTTGGCATCCCAGTGCGAGGTGCCTGTGCCACCTGGGCACTGCAGAGGGGTGAGATCCCTTCTGAAAAGGAGGGATTTGGGAAATTCCACAGCAGCTCCACGTGGGGATCACCCCCTCTGTGCAATCTCTGTAGGCTGCTGCACTGGAGCATCCCAGAGCAGCAGGTGTCACCTGATGGGATCTGCTGTGCCACCCCTCATCCCAGATGGAATTCCCTGGCTCTTCCCACGGGGAAAAGCACCCCAGGAAAAGGGAAAGAGCATTTCCTCACCCCTTTAGGAGCTCCCTGCCCTCGGCTTTGCTGGGTGCTGTGGCTGTGATCCAGCTGTGTGTGCTCAGCACTGGCACTGCAGAGCCTGGCACCCATCCCAAACTCATGCAGAGCTCAGGAATTACATGTGATTGCACAAAATGGGGGACAGAAACAGCTGGGAGGACCACGGGGCTTTACCTGGCTTTTGGAAATGTGAGGTTTTCAGGAAGAGTCAGAGTGCTCTGTTTGGAGATTAATTTATTTTTTGTTCAGTTGCCTCTTCTGCTTTGGGAAATGTCTCTTAAATGATCTAGAGGAGAACTGTGATTTACAAATGAGTGCAACAACCTGGTGGGGAGTTAGTTCCTTTTGGATTGAGCAAACTGCTTTGAGGCTCATGGAAAAAAAACAAACCCAAACCTTTTTAATTTAGTCTTCCACTGAAAAATAATTTGTTTCCATATGAATGTAGAGTTTTATTTTGCTCCACAACCCAAATAATACCTCAGCCTTTATCTACCTGGCCCCAGACACTGCTAAACCTCTGTTTTGTGACTCCAGAAACCCATCATAAACAGGTTGTCCCAAAATGCAGCCCTGTTTCAGGCTGGCCTCTTGGATTCCCTGGCACAGTCCTGTGTCTCGTGCAGGTCTTGCTTGTGGCTTTTAGGGTGAAAATTGGGAGAGGTTGTGCCAGTTCTGACTGTTTCTTCACTCTATAAATTTCAAGCACTTGGCTCTGGTGCCTGCAGCTGCCCAGTGTCACTGAGTGCTGCTTGCCTGGGGACAGAGTTTGAAAAATCCTTCAAGTTTTACCTTTATTGCCATCCCCAGACCCGAGGGATGCCCCTGGCAGCTGCTGGCCGGATCCTTTTGCCCTTTTCCCAAACCCTGAGAGCTGCCAGCAGTGGGCAAAGAGGCCTTGCCAAGAGCAGCAGAGCACAAATATTTGTGCACATGTTCCCCCTGTGGCAGCTGCAGCGACAGAGACCCAAATTCTCTGTCTGCCTCTCTTTTCCTCTCCAGCCCGGGGCCGGTGGTGGCACGGCCGGAGCTCCGGCGCTGATGGAGAAGCTGCTGGTGCTGATTCTGCAGGGATGAATTTAACCTTGCTCCGTGCCCAGGACCGCCCCGGGAGGTGCAGTTAACGCCGGGGCTGCTTTATTTAGCAGCGGGGGCGGGTGTGAAATGCCTCTTGTGAAAGACGGGGGAGGGTTTTCAGCGGCTGCAGCCTTTAAATGACCGGTCAAAGAGGAGCAGGAGGCTGGGGCGGGTCGTGTCCTGTCTGCTCCCTCGGCCTCCTGCTGTCTGTGCCTCCGAGCATCCTCCAGCTGATGTGTGACCACCGAGCTCGCGTGTGACCTGGTTTGGCAAAGGAGGGGATGCTCCATGGGTGGGCAAGTCCCCCAAGGCTGGTGCTGACAGGCAAAGGCAATAGTGAGGCTGGAGGCCACTTAGTTGGGATTTTCTTTGGCCAAAACCACTGTGGGTAAATCCCTTGAAGATGTGAGCCTGGAGAGAGGGACGAAATAGTATCCTGCCAGCACAGCCCTCACTGTAGTTTTCACCTCACTGAGCAGCCTGGAGTGACTGAAAATGCTCCAGTGCTGAAGATGCTCACAGGTTTTCCATCCTCTGCATCCTGCTAATGCCCCAGCCCAGCTGGTTTTACCCCCAGCTGGGTCCATCCATGGGCTCTCTCCAGTCTCTCAACTCCAGCTGCCTCCAGGAGGTTGCTCAGGACAAAGAGGAATGTCTCTCTCTTTATCTCTCTCTCTCTCTCAAGTCTCTGGCAATGCTGAGAAATTTGGGGGCTAACCTGCCCCAGGGGAGACCGAGATGAGAAATTTCCCGTGTGGTGGGAGCTGAGCACTGGCAGAGTCTCCTGGCTTGGTGTGATGTCTCCATCACTGAAGGCAATGATGGTCCAGGCACCTGTGGAATGGTCCTTGTAGGAAGGGCTGCTGGGCTCTTCCCAGCTCTGCACTCAGCTACCAAGTCCTGGATGACAAATAGTTTGGGGGCAGAAGTGATTTGTCACTTTGACCCCTTCTTCTGTCTTTTTTCTGCCTCTGGGGATGGACAATTCTTCTCCACACACCAGGGTTTCTCCTGGAGTCTCCTCTGGCTCACAGCTTTCCGTGAGATGGTCCCCAAGGGGCTCTGACAGGTCCATGCTGAGCCCCCCCAGGCCTCCTCTGGTGCCTCTGTGTGACAGAGGCTGAACTGGCTGCGGCCCCAGGCCAGAGGTGCTTACATAAGATATTTACTGTGAGCCCCAAGACCGCCTTGGGAAGAAGCCAACGTGCTGATTAGGTGACGTCTGCCCGGGGCCGGGTGGATTTGGCCTCGGAGCATCTGCTGCCTGTGCTGGTGGTCTCCGAGGAGCTGCCCTCAGGTCATTTATGTAAGAAGCCAGTTGGGCTCTCTGGCTGCAGCCAAACCTCTGGGTCGTGTGAGGTGCCTGTCTGACCCCCAGGGTGTCCAGCCTGGGCTCTGCTGTGAGCAGCCATAGGTCAGCTCATCACTGCTGCTTTTTTATCTCCTCCCTTCCTAAAGTAATCCATCCTTTGGATGAGGGAAAGGAGAGCTGAGCATTGGTTGTGGAGTGAGGAGAGCTGAAAGGGCTCCATGGTTTCTCCTGGCTGCTGGGAGCCCCCAGGGGAGCTGCCCTTTGCTGTTCCTTTTGGAGCATCCCATGGTAAAAAACCAAAGCTGTGCTCATCACAACTGGCCCGGGCCATGGAGCTGGCACTGTTTCTGTGCACAATGTCTAGGAATTCCCATCTGCTGCCCCAAATCCTCCCCACAAACGCTGCAGGCCACGAGAGCAGCAGATAAGCTCCTTTCCTCCTGCTTTATCATACTTTTTCCAGTCAGGATCCCAGAGTGAAGGAGTCTCTGGCCTGATCTGGGAGCACTGGCATGTTGAGGGTGCCCGGTTTTCCCAAACCCACTCTATTTTTGCTCTTCAGTTGTGGATAAGGAGCAGGCTCCCACCTCTGGCCATGATGAAACACAGTGGCCAAAATCTCTGAAGTGTTTGTCCATGAGCTGGACCTCTCTGTGTGCAGTAGGGCAGAGTCAGAACCTTTCAACTCCTAAAAAAGTGTATCATGACCAGCTGGGAAACCCTCAGGGACTGTGTAGGGAGGGGCATGTTTTATGGACGATTGTTTATTGACATTTGGATTTATGGAGTGGTTGTTTGGACCAGCACTGCTCATCTTGGAGCAAGGCTGAGCCACCCTGAGGTGAGCTGTGTGCGTGTGAAGAAGAGAAGCAGAGGAAGAGCCAGAGGAGGATGCTGGGGAGCGACGTTCCCTCGGGACCCTGCTGAAACAAGCTCTAATGGGTGGAATTAAGCTGAGAAAAATGGGAAAATTTCCTAAGATATGTTAGAGCCTCCCAAGGGACACGGTGCTATCCCAGCAGCACGTTCCCCAGGGCAAACACAGGGGAGCAAAGCTGGCAGTGGGATCTGTGTCCCTGCCATGGGCAGTGCCTGGGCCTGCAGGCACCAGCGCTGGGATGCGACGGGGGATGCTGCCAGTGTCCGTGTTGTGGCTGGGGCTGGAATCCAGCTGGAAGCTGGATGGAGCAGTCCTTCATTAGCAAAATCTGCAGTTTCACTGGCTACAAGTGGCATTTCATTTTGTCAACTGGCAGAAATACAAATGCCTTTTTTTTTTTTTTTTTCTCCCTGTGCTAGCCATTCTGGGGAGAAATGGCTCACCTGCTCCATGGCTATTGCTCCTGGCTAATGGTTCCTCAGGCCCAGTCCTGCCTTTATTTTTCTTCCCTGGGTGAGTGGATAGAAAGGTGCTGAGCTGAGAGAGCAAGACCTGCTGGCCATGGTGCAACCAACCTATGGAGAGCCACTCCACATCCCTGCATGGCAATGGCCAATCCTTGCTCCCATCAGCAGTTTCTGGTCCCCAGGACCTTGCTTGTACCAAAAAACCACCACAATTAAAAGACTTCAGCTGCTGTGCTCCTCCTGCCGGCTGTTGGGCTCCTTCCCTGCCCTCCCTCCCTCTGATCTTGCTGAAGCACAGCCAGAATCCAGAGGTGCACAGGGATGTGCATTCCTCTGTTTGCAGATAAAGGCATGGCAGTGCCACAGTTCACTGCTCCTCATGGCCTGGGGTCAGCCTCGCTGAGCTCCCTCTGTGCCAAAACAGCCCTCGAGATGCTCTGGACATGGAGGGGAGGTCTGAACATCCCTCTCTCCATCATCTGACTGCTCCTGGACATCCTTGACTGCTCTCCCAGGCTTTTCTTCTGCACGGGGCTCTCCCCCCTGCTTCCTCCCCTCTCACAACCCCCGTGAGCGCTCCAGGGGCCAGAGCAGTGCCCACGAACCCGTGCCATCCTCTCCTCCGTCTGCCGCATCCCCTGGCCCGTTGTCTTCCCAAATCCCACCAGGACTTGGCCCTCTGCATCCCTTTGCTGGCCAACAGCGTGGCCTGGCAGAGCCGGTGCCCAGAGCAGATGGCCATGGCCGGCCGGACCCTCCCCACGGCCGGGAGCTCGGTGGGCTGGGTGGGCAGGAGAGGTGGGAGCCAGCTCGGCCACAGCGTCAGGGCCAGGCGTGTCCACGGCAAAGCTCGTGGCTATTTTTAACCTGGGTGGATGAGAGCTTATTTCCTGAGCTGGCACGTGGGGCTCCCGCTGCCCAGTGGACGGGGTGACGTGTTTGGGGTCACCAGGTGGCAACTCAGCCTGCAAATGGCTTTTTCTAGGAGCAGAAGTGGGGAGTGGGGGGCCGGGAGAGAGGAGCTGGTGTTCCATGGGGATGTCCCACGGTGGTGTCGTGCTCTGGTGTGGTTTGAGTTACCTGAGTGTCTTGCTGAGCTCTGGGGTGGGTGCTGCATCCATCAGCCTCGGGGCTTTCTCAGCTTGTATTTCTGAGTCCCAGTTATCACACTGAGACCTACAATGTGGATCCAATCTTATTTCCTCCAGCATCCCACCTTCCTCCTGCTGCAAAACCCATTGGAGCACATGGGCAAGATGCCCACAGGAGCAAACTCCTGCCCTGCAGGATTTGTGCACAAACCTGCACCTTTTGGGGTCCAGCAAGCCCAGTTTGCTTGAAATCCCACCCTCTCCAGCTGCTAGGTTTTTGGAAGGGCTGGAGGACGATGGGCTGTGTCCCCACGGAGTGTGGGACAGAGTGGTGGCACCCGATCCCAGCGGCCCGGTGCCATCGGGAGGACGGGTGACTTAGCACGTTTCCCCATCCCCGCTCCCTCCCGCTTCCCCCTCGGCTCCTCTGGGAGCCCTGACATTAATGCAGCGGGAGTGGGGGATTTATGGACGGCAGCCCTCCAATCGGGCCATCCGTCTTGATTAAATTAGCCCTGATGGCTCAGTGCTGACTCGCTCCTGGCCCCGCGCAGCCGCGCTGCGGGCGCTCCCCGCCGGGTGCACCCCTCCTTTCACCCCCTCATCCTCCTTCCCTAGCTTGGACCATTCCTAAAGAAGTGCCCACACAGGGCCTGGGGCAGTGGGAGGTGGGATCCTGGCTGGAGCTGCTCCCTGGCTGGCAGCCCACGGGACGTGGGGGTCCCCAGGGCTGCGGTGCTGCGCCGACAGAAGGGGACAGCGAGCTCCTCCCCAGCCCTGGTGGGCAAACACGGGCAACTTCTGCCCAAAAGCAGAGGGAATCTGGGGCTTGTGGAGTGGAAGTCCCAGGCTATCCATCTGCATTTCCTGTAGCAAACTGGGGAGAGAGAGGGCGATAAGCCACCAGCACGGGCAGGCGATGGGAACACCAGCCTGGCCAGTTGTGGCTGCCCAGCTCCACCCAGCCCTCCCAGCCGGCCCCAGTTTTGGATTGGCCACCCTGAAGCTGCTCCCCTCGGCCCCGTGGGTGCCCCTGGCCCACGGCCAGTCTCCCACTCCAGCTCTGCAGCCAATCTTTGGGTGCATTAATGGTGTGTATCTTTGAAGGAAGCATAAGGAACTTTGGTCTGGCACCTCTGGCTGGGCATCAGGGCAGGGAAGTATTTGGGAAACTTTCCATGGGCATGGTGGGGTGACAGGAGAGGGGGCATCAGGGAGGAGCAAGCTGGTGTGTGGGAGCTGACTGACAGACAGACAGGAGCAGTGTTTTGGGATCAGGCTGTCCCTGGGTGGTCTTGCACAAGACCACCATGCCCAGTGTGTGAGCTGGTGTCCCCTGTGGTCTGCAAATCCCAAATCCCTGCTGTTAAATGAGTATTCACCAGGGCTGGGGCAAGGCCCTGCAGTGCTTTTCATCCTGGGATTTTGGTGTTGGTTAAAATTCCCTGTTCCTGGGGTTTGTGCAATGGGGTGGGACGAGACAAGCCAGCGTGGAGAGGGGAGTGGAGGCAGCACCGAATGCCCTGAGGTGCTCTGGGGATTTGGGAGCAGGGAGGGAGCAATGCTCCATCTCGGGAGAGGATGGCAGCTGAGCACCAGGAGAGTCACTGCTCCAGGATGCTGTCCAAGGGGAGAGGGAGGAATTGCTGGTCCCAAACTTGAGGTGGATGCCAAGGAAAAGTGAGGGAGAAGCTGCCAAAGGGGGTAGGCAGCCTCTCCATGTGCTGTGTTCTGGGGGGCTTTATGGTTTCTCTGTGACCTGCCACCTTGTGACAGCCACGCTGAGCAGCGCCGAGCATCGCTGGCGAAGCTGGAGGTCTCCTGGCTGTGATCTTTTNCCCTGGGATCTCGCGGGTGACCGAGTGTGGAGGAAGTGTAGCAAAAATTACAGACGGTGGCTGGTTTGCATCTCCCTCTGGCTGGGAGCCAGCCGAGGTTGCGAGCCCACTGCAGCATCCCTGTGCCTCCCGCTCCCCTCCGTGGGGGAAAGACGCTGCCGGAGCAAGGTTTCACTTTGACCCTCTCCAAAAAGGCCTCGCTATTATAAGGATAGTGTGACCTGGAGACACCCAAAGCCTCCCAAATGGCTTAAAATAACGCTCACCACCAAGGAAACAAACTTGGACTCCAGTCAACCTTTTAAAAAAGAAAAAAAAATAGAAACAATCCCCGCCTGCAATAAAAAGAAGTGGCTCCAATTCTCAGCCCTCCCTCTGCCCCCAGCTCCTCTCTGCCCCTTAAACCAACCCAAAGTGAAGCCTTCAGGGACGCTGTCCCCACCATCGATTTTTCGTGGAAGGCGCCGGGGCAGGACGGTGATGGAGCGCGGGGCCGCTGCCCCCGGCCGCGGGGGAGCTGAGATGGATCCATCG
>VZTB01004663.1:848535-870249 GCA_013397245.1 Thryothorus ludovicianus
TGCTGTGGGATGCTGTGGGGTGCAGTGGGGTGCTGTGGGGTGCTGTGGGATGCTATGGGGTGCTGTGGGATGCCACACGTGCAGGCAGGGAGTGGGGCTGCACCGCAGCACCCACCTGGGAGCACCAGGGACCCACCCCACCGCCACCCACAGCGCTGCCTCCTCCTCCTCTTCTTCCTCCTCCTCTTCCCGCTCCCCAGAAGGCCCAAGAGTCACACAGGACACTGTCCCCATCCTGTCCCCACCCTGGGTGAGGACACGGGGCCGTGTGACGCCTGCCTTCGCTTGTGCAATGGCCTTTGTTCACTAATTGGCACAATCTGGCAACCCACACCGTTCTCCCAGTCATTAATTATTATTAATTATTTGTTATGCAAATAGGGTTGAGGAGCAGGGCGCTGGAGGCAGCACAAACACAAACAGTCCCGGGCCCAGGCGTTTATGTAATGGGGGGGTGAGGGGGCACTGGAGGGTCTGGAGCCATCTGGGCTCCCTGTGGTGACCCCTGCCTAGGGTCCCCCAGGAGCTGGGGACGTGTTGGTGGCATCAATGGCAATCAGTGCTGCAGGGCTGGCGCAGGAGGGGACTCCAGGAGTGATGGATGTGAGCTGTAATGGGGAGAACTGTGCTTTTTGGGGTGCTGGGGGATGAAGGTGATGGGGTGACCCAAGGGTGGAGGGGTTGTGTTGGTGATGGGTGGCTGAGGAAGGTGCTGCTGGCAGAGGTGGGAAAGGTGATCAGTGTGTTTTGTGGGTGCTGAGGATGGCCTGTCCCACTCTTTTCCCTGTGGTCCACGTGTAGGAATGGTGCCTGGGGAGAAGCTGGGATGTTTCACCAAAGCTGTTTCAATAAGTTGCAGTTTTCCATCTCCATCCCCCCAGCTGGATGGTGGATGGGGCTGGGACCCCCTGAGAATCCCTCCCAGTCCACTGCCTGGTGCTGATGAGCCATTATTTCGGTGCTCCCCACCTTCCCCTTCCCCTCCACCTGGGGCTCTCTGCTCCATCCATGGCTCCCTTCCCTTTCCATGCCCCTGATCTCACCACCCACCCCAAATGCAGCCACCATCACATCCCTGTGTCACAGAGCAATGGCACCAGTGGCACTGTGCCACAGAGACACGGGCTGGCAGCAGCAGGGCCCTACCCAAGGCCTGCTTGAGCAATGGGAAAGGGAACTGAGAAAAAATGGAAATTAGAGGGAGGAAAGAATTAATAAGGATCCTGCCTCAACCACAATGGCTTTGTTTCAGGAGAGCTGATACCGCACGCTGGCTAACGCTGCTCCTCAGAGGGTTTTGGGAAGCAGAGAGGTTTTGGCCATGGCCAGGTGCAGATCTGGTATGCTCTGAGTGTAGTCTTCGTCGCTGCCCAGCCACTGATAGTCCCTGGTGTCCTGCTGCTGTCCCCAGCCAAGCACTGCACCATGAGGCCACTGTTGGCATAAAGCAGAACCCTGGCAGGGTGGAGATTTGGGGGAAGAAATGTGTTCCTACAAAGCACTGCCTGTCCTGCTAGGGGCTGCTCTGGAGCCATGCCCTGGGACATGGGACATCCTGGAAGCTGGAGGGCTGCTGGCTCCTGCTGCACAGGGAATCACCCCATAGTCTGTGTGAAGTTCCCCCTGACTACCCTGAGCACAGAACAACCTGTGTGTTTCTAACAATTCCCTCTTCCAAACAGCAAGCTCCATGTGGATCACCTGTACATCCCTGTATATCCCTGTATATCCCTCCCCAGCCCTGGTGTTATTTGCGGGTATTTGTCCCCAGGCCCCCCAGTCACGGCCCCATAAAGCTCCTTCCTGCGTTTCCTCCCTCCCGGGGTATTTGCCCTTTAGGGGAACATTTCTTCAGAGGTATTCCCAGCAGGGATGGGAGAGGAGCAGCACTTTGCACAAGCTGTGCTCAGAGCTGCAGCGATGTCCCAACAAAGCTCTCCCATTATTCCTGTGCCTGATGTCCATGGGGAGCTCAGCCTCTTTTCTTCCTTTTCTGCTGCAGGAATCAGCTCTGGCTGCTGCCAGGGTTATCTCCATCCTCCAGCTTGCAGCACGCTCTGCTGGTTCCCCGTCCCTCCGAGGGCTGGGGCTCGACCCCGGCCGGGCAGCGCTGCTCCTGCAGCGGAGCACCAGGGCTTTATTCTCCCACCGCCAATAATAAGCTCGGAGATAAAATCAGGAGAAAAACCGGGGACTTGTGGAAGTTCCCTGCCTGCCGTCTGGGCACTCGTGCGTGCTCCCTGCCCCATCCTGATCCCAAGGCTGAGCCGGGGGCTGCAGGGAGGGCTGGAGCCAGATGCCTGTTTCTAATAAAGCTCGGCTCCCGCCGTGAGCCGCGCTCAGCCTCGCCCGCTCCAGATGATAACGGCGGGGAAGCCGCCGCCGGACGGACCTGGCGGTACATGTGAAAAGCAGCTGAAGGTGAAAGGATCTTGCCTCTGTGCGCTGGCCCTGCTCTGTGGCATAAGGATGCTCTGAGGAGCATCTCGGCCCGGCGCTGTGCCCCGTGGGGGGCTCGGGGGGCTGCGGGGGGCCCGAGGCGCAGGCGGAGGCCGGGGCGCTCTGCGTGGAGCGCAGCAGGAAGGAAGCGCTCGGCGAGGACACAGCCAGCACTGCGTGCGCGTCCTTACATGTGTGCTATTTTCAGCTTGACGGGGAGCAGGCCAAGTTCTCCAACAGATTGAGTTGGGAGCTGAAATCCTCGTCTCCTCCTCCCCGCTGCCCAGCACCCACTGCCGGCAGGCACGGCGAGTCCGAGCGTGCCCCGGGCACCTCGCTCTGCTCCGCGCAGTCCGTGCTCCCATCCGGAGCCGAACGCATCCCGCTCTTTCTGCCAGTGGCCGCAGGATCTGACCGTGCTCAGGGGCCAGCGGCTGCAGCTTTTCCCTTCCCCACTTTGGGTTGGTCCAGACTCTGCCAGCAGCATCCTCCCAACTCCACCCCATCACGGATCTTCAGCATCACCTGCCTTTGGCTTCACTCACGCACGTTCCCACCTGCTCCGTCCTTGGTTTTTTCCCCAAGCAGGTTTTTTCCCTCCTCCCCTCCTTCCTGCTCTTCCCAAATTCCCCCTTCCTCACCCCATCACTCTGACCCCTCCAGAAGTGCAGCCATGTCCTCACTCTGTTTGAAATGCAGGAAAGAAACCCGTGTGCAACTTACTGTCTCAGTACCCTGTAATCATTTTGTCAAAAAAGCTAAAAACGCACTTTTGTCAAACCCCCACAGGCAAACTGGGAGGGGATGGACTGGGGAGAGGCCTCTGACACCACTCCCTGTTTTTTCCCCCCTTTTCCCTTTACAGGCAGGACAAGCATTGGGTTTTTCTCTCCTCTCCCTCTTCACGTGTTTCAGCAACTGTGCAGAGAGAGTGAAAGGAATAAGGGAAATGTTGCAGGAGAGCAGCAAGGCTGGAGAAAATGCATTGCCAGAGGCTGGGTCTGCTCAACAAAGTGCAATTACACAATGGGAGGAGAAAGCTGTTTGGCCAGAGAGGGGTTTCCAACCAGGACTAATGGACCCCAAGGCTTGGTCACCTGGGATGGCCCCAAAGTGTTCCTGGCCCCTTTCAGGTGCCAGGGACATTTGGAAGGGACGTTAAATGGCTCCTTCTGTCCAGCACATGAGCTGCTCTGGGGGGTTTTACAGTGGGAAGTGAATGGCATTGGTTTGCTCCGTCCTGGAAACAAGAAACTGAGTGACAGCAGCTGCCTGGCCCAATCCTGGGAGCCCAAACCTTTCTCCAGGGCCAAGCCCCTAAAGGAGACAGAGTTGTCCTTAATGTCAGCTCTTCCACTGCCTTCAGGAGGGATGTCCCTTTCTCAGCCCCTTCAGCTTCTCTGATGAGTGTCTGGGGCCACAGCAGCAGCAAACAGCCCTTTCCTCCAGGACAAGGGTGTGGGCAGTTGGAGTCAGCATTTCATACGGCCTTGAGGACAGATGGGCTTCCCAGGGACAGACAGACAGTGTGGGAGGACAGACTCTACTCCAAGTATGAGACCTCTGATTTGGGTTCTGCAGCCTGGGAATGCGGCTCTCCCTTCCCTGCTTTCCTTTTGGCTGGCACTTGCCCGAGCACCGGGGCAAGCTGCCTTTGCCAGCCTGCATCACATGAGCACCCCAGGGAGCTTGCACTGAGCCGATCCCTTCTCCATAACCTTTCCACTAATGAGGAAGCAAATTCCTGGGATGGCTGCAACGCTGGAAGGTCGGAGCCATCAGAGCCTGACAGCCCCATGGCCCCATCCTCCTTTCCCACATCCTTAGTGGTTTGGGGTGTAAAGAGGAGCTGGGAACGGGATGCTCCAAGGAAATCTCGTGTCCAGGATGGCACTGCTGACTGGAAAAATGATGCAGCACAAAGCAAAGCGCTCGTCGAGCCCTGCCTAACGAACAGGCGGTCGTTAACTCTGCGTGAAGAGTTTGCAGGTCTCCAACACAGAAAAGAAAAATAAAAAATATCCCCAGAACTCACTTGCAAATGCTGCTCATCTAATTAGGGTACCAGGAAAGGCTCATCCATCCTTATGTGTCCGGCGTGTCCTCAAACACGCACGTGAAATCCGGGCCATCAAACACTCGGAGCCGGCGTCGCAGCGAGAGCTCCCGTCCACAGACAGGTCTTTAAATCATCCCCGAGCTCTGGGAAAACTGCAGACAGCTCGAGAGCGCAAAATGAAAAGGCAAAACGTTGCTCCTGGAGCTCTTGCCCTGAATTATTTGCTCAGCTTTATTAATAAGTTACGCACGAGCCAAACTGAAGCTGCTCAGGTGGTTTTATGGGGAAAGCCAGTCCGGGGGATGCTGCGGAGCAGTGCCTGGGCCCTTGGTCCTCCAGCATCCTCCAGCATCCTGCAGTGCTGTTGGGAAGTGATGTGCTCTGTGAAGATGGCCTGGAAAAAGAAGGGGAAAAAAAATTCTCTCTTTAATGGGCTTTTCTGGAGGATGGAGGTGTGGGAGCTGGGATTGAAGATTTTCATTGATTGTCCTGGAGCTGGAGGGGACAGCAATGGTGGGGATGAGGTTCTCTGTCTCCTCTTCGCTGGCCCTGTTGCTCCCATGGGTGAATAACTGGCAGGCTGTTTCCCTGCCTTATTCTAGGCTAGTTTGACTAAATCTGGCTCGTTTAGGATGAATCACTCCAGCACTGCTGGTTGTGACCTGCTGGCCACTGTGCTTGCTGAGCTTCTGCAATTCCTCTTTTATTGTTGGAAATGAGAAGTTGCTTTTTCTGCCCTTTTCTCCGGGATCACAGACTGCAAATAATGATTGCCTTAAACACAGGCTATTTCCCAGCTTGCTGGGGATGGGATTGCTGGGTGTTCAGTGCTGGTGGCACCAGGAGCCAGGCCAGCCAACTCTGTGTTAACATGGCCCAACAAACATCTTAATTTAACTCTCCTTAATTTAACTCTCCCCTTTCTCAACTTTATCTTTCCTAATGGAGCAGCGTGGATGAGGTCTTGCCACCAGCCATGTGTTGCATCCTGCACACAGAGCTCTGGGTTGGTTTCCACGTGTTTCTCATGGAAAGGAGATGTCTGGGCTGGATCTGGATCTCTGCTGAGCTGCAGTGGATCCCATTTTCTCTTATCCATGGTTCTATGGGATCACACAGAGCACAAGGAGCTGTTCACACTGAGTGCATGCAGCTGAACACATCTCCCTGGATTTATTGGTTTCTGTTTGCTGCTTTTTCTCCCGTTTGCTTTCCCTGGGATTATTTATAGCCAGGCCAATTCTGCTCTCACCCTTCTCTCCCTCCAATGTCCCCAGGTGTTGCCTTGAGGAGGCAGGTGCCTTGTTCCCAGTGAAGGATGCTGCCAAGGCTTAGCCCAAGGGCACAGGAATAAAACTTCCTGCAGGAACAATTTGCTGCAGGGATTGTGCTGAACCAGCCAGGCTGGGTGGTTTCAGGGGATCAACCAGGTCTGTGCTGAGATGATCTCACCCACTTGCTTCCAGCCTGATCCCATTGCTTGTGTAACTCAAACATGTTTTGTAAGGAAAATCTGACCTGATGATCCTTCTCCCTCTGGACTAAGCCAGGACCTGATTTTGGTGTTTCTGGCAATAGCACAAATATAAATTTTTCCCCATAGCTTCTTCTTTTTGTGATTCCTGTAAGAGCTCTGAGGATTTTGCTGGTGCCAGGTCATGCCCCTGAGACAGCAGCAGGTCTGGGCACATGGTCAAAGGTGTAGATGAGGCACTTGGGGACATGGCAGTGCTGGGTTAACAGTTGAACTGGGTGATTTTGGAGACCTTTTCCAACCCTGATGATTCTGTGGGGTGCAGAAAGGCAGGGAGGTCTCCAGGAACCAAAAAGGGTGGCTCCACATCCACCTTGGGTCTGTCAGGACACAGTAACCTTTTGCCCGAATGGAAAATGTGCTTTTGGGGTAAAACCCAACAAAACACATGAAAAAAAAAAAATCAGTAGCTGCGATGCCATCTGTGTCTGCAGTGTGGCACAGCGGGGACAAGCTGTGCCCAAACTGCTGAGCACCTATGCCAGGGAGCTGAAAGAGGTGGCAAGAGCCTTCCTCCTCATTTTCTTCCCCTGGGAGAAGAATGTCCTGTTTCTCTTGGGAAAAAACATACCTCCTTGGCATCTCTCTCTTTAGAAGCTTTGATTTCTTTTCCAACTGCAGCTCTCTAGCCTCAACAGCATGTCTTAGATATTTTTTCTCCCACCGGTCCCCCTCCTGTTGATCCCAGGGGGAAGGCTGGCTGGAAACCTCTCCAGCAGCCCTGGCCAGAGGCGATGGAGGGCTGGGGGCAGCAAGTTTCCAGTTCATTTGTTTTCCTCGATGGGGTTTCAAAAAAAAAAGTGATGTGCTGATGAGTTTGGAGTCTCAGGGGGGCAATTTCCCTGGCAGCATCCAAGTTGTGTCACCTTGCTGCTTGGCTCTGTGACGACAGTGTTGATTTGAATTCTTCCAACTTAAGACTGATTTAAATGATGGTGAAGTTGGGGGGTGGCGTGTGGGAGTAGAGCACTGAGCGCTATTCTTTTTCGGTTGTCATATGCCTCCATAAAGACTTCTGCCTTGGGGATTTGCATAGATCCGTGGTCCAGATTGTGCTGCAAAACCCACCGGTGGTCCTCAAAGCTATGGCAACGCTTCTGTGCTGGCTCCCGAGGCAGATGAAGCCGGGAAGTTTAGGTGTGTTTGCAAATCTTATGCCATGATTGTTCCTTTTTGTGTTTGGGGGATGCAGATGGGGTTTGGAGTGCAGCTGGGAGACCCCACTCCCTCCTGACCGACAGCATTCCCTTCCTCTGCAGCCCCATCCCCTGGGGAATGTCTGACTGCATCTTTATTTTATTATTTCCTATTCTATTCTATTCTATTCTATTCTATTCTATTCTATTCTATTCTATTCTATTCTATTCTATTCTATTCTATTCTATTCTATTCTATTCTATTCTATTCTATTCTATTCTATTCTATTCTATTCTATTCTATTCTATTCTATTCTATTCTCCTCGGCACATTCTGCTTTGCTGAGCACTCCCAGCCTCGCAATCCAAACCACTCTAATTTGATGGCAAGATGGTGAGGTCAGGAAAAGAGCCCCAACGTTCTCAATGTTTTTGTGAAAAATAGGTGTTTGGGTAATGACCTCATGGGGAGGGAGGCTGCAGAGTGAGCCAGTCTCCTACCAGTGAAACCGCAGGAGGAGAACGAGTGGGATTGTGCAAATGTCCCAGCCACAGGGAAAGCTTAATTCGGTGGTTGTAATAGCTGAGGACACGCACATCTGTAGGGAAGCAGGCTCCCTTCCTCGCGCTGCTCCCAGAAGGGCTTGTTTGTTTAATTTTATCTCGCCGACAAAATTATAAAAGGAAAAAAAAAAAAAAAAAAAAAAAAAAAAAAAAAAAAAAAGACAACCACCACTCTGTGGTTTTACTCAGCTGCAGCACAAAACCACCCCAGCGGAGCCTGGAGAGCGCCGGGAGCGAAGCCCTCGCCTGAGCCCAGGTATTTCCGTGGGGAAAAGGGGCAGCGAGGGGCCCCCCGCGCTCTGCCACGACCCCGCTGCCTCCTGGCACAGGGCCAGGCAGGATGGAGCCGGCTGTAGGAATCGTCAGAGCTGGAGAAATCCGGACATCGCACTGGCTGCTCTGCTCTCCCACTTCCACCCCGTGCCGATAAACCCCACTGCCCCGGGCGGCGGTGCCCTGCAAAGAGGGAGATGTTTGTCTTTTGAGAGGCTGGAGGAGGATGGGGGTCTCTGGGGACCCCCGGCACGGCAGCCTGGGCTTGCCCAGGTGCCACCAATGCACCTTCTGGCCCAGCAGAGTGGGCAAGGTTGGATTCGGGGGCAGAAAGTTGAGATCTTTGTGGTGGCTGGTGCTTTGCGAGCTGCCATGTAAACCCCGCCACAGAGATGGCTGGTGCGGCTGGATAAACGTGGGAGCGCCTGTGCTCTGGTTTCAGCTCATTTGCCTCGCTGTCATTAGTTTAAATTTCCGAGGGAGCCTGGGCTTGGCATCAGACGCTGACATCCTTTAATTTAACAAATGTAAAAACGGGACCGTTTCCAAGTGGAGTGATTTAGAAAGGTCCCGCTCGCTCCCGCAGCCGCGGTGCCGGGCGCTGGCCGGGCCGTCGCCCCGCTCTGTCACCGCCGCCCCGCTCCCCCCGCCGCCGGGGCTGCGGCTGAGACCTCCCACACTCGTCACACGGGTGTGACATCCCATCCCCGCCATCCCTGCCCGCTGCTCAGCGCCGCCGGTGGGCCCGGCCGGCCGGGAGCAACAGGGAGGGGCTGGATGCAGGAGCGCAGCTCGCCCAGGGCAGGGACGGGGCCGTGCCCCCCGTGCCACCCCCGCAGCACCCACCGAGACCCCGTGCCCTGGCAAGGGCCTCCTCCACCTCCGGGCCTGCGTAGGATGGCGCGTGTCCCCCCTAAGCTGCTTAATGAGGGTTAAGAAGCTAACGGGCTTATTTCCAACAATGATTTATTTCCACAGCTCTGCAGGTGTCCCTGGGAGCGGAGCGGCCCTGCTCCCACCCCGGAGCATCCTGCTGGCATTCCCACCAGCCAGCCTGTGCTGCCACGAGCTTGTCAGCGCTCAGCCAGCTGCCTGAGTCAAATCCGTGGCTCTCTTCAGGGTGTTTTAACAGCCTGTTACAAAGATCCAGGCTGTGGTTTGGGCAGGGGAGGGGAGTAGGGGGGTGGCATCCCTATGGATACATCCCCCACCGCCCTGGTCCCTCTCGCTCTGCCTCCAGAGCATCTCTGCAGCATCCCTGGGCGGTCGCCTGGAGACGGCCGCCGCGGGTTGCCACAGCGACGGAGCCTTCGCTCAGCATCCCTCCAACTCCGCAGCCTTGGCCGAAGTTGGGCGAGAGAAAAATCTCCCAGGGAAGGGACTCCACCCTCCCCCGGGGGAGCAAGCACAGGGCTGGGGAAACTGAGGCAGAGCTGCTGGAGTTGGAGGCAGCTGTGAGGTGCTGGAGAAGGGTTTGGAAGTTGCCTCTGGGGTGTGATGGGGTAAAGAGTGGTGGAAATGGGGCTGGTGGAAGGCAGGGGGTACCTGCAGTTTCTGGGGTGGGGGGTCAGCGCTTTGGGGGGCAGGTGCTGGTGCAACACCTTCACACGAGTCCTCTCAGCAGCAGCCATCGATTGTCACCATGGCAATGCCAGCTGTGCTCAGGTTGTCATCTATTGTGACATCCAGCATGTGCTGGGATGGGTTGAAGAGATGTGCACACCCTGGTGGGATCAGCCACCCAGAATCCAGACAAAAACCTGGGGTCCCCTACACAGGATGGGGAGACTGGCCACAAAACCATCAGGGTCCCTCAGGGATGGGCTTCCACAGGGTGACACGGTGGCACAGGCTGGCGCCTGGCCCTGGGGACTCTGCAGTGAGGGTGAAGCCCTTTGGGGTGACTGTGGCAGTGGTGGCCCCCATCAGCCCCACCAAGGAGGGCTCCCCCTCCATCCCAAGCCTATAATTAAAGACGATGTCCGTGGAGGGCGAGGAGAGGTTACGTAACTTCGGCGTTTGGAAAATTCTTTCTGCTCCCTTATCGGCTTTATAAATATCTCAACCTGGGGCCAGGCCAGGCAGGGGGGAAGGCGATGACAGGGGCTGCTGCCAGGCCCCACGCTCAGGCCCTTCCAGCCACTGTGCCTCAGTTTCCCCACTTTTATGGACAAAAGTATCCCTGCTTCTGCTGCTGTGCTGAGGAGAGGGCTCCTTGCTGCCTATGGGAGCAGCAGGTGTTTCTCCCCTCCAACAGAAAAAGAGGAGAATTTCTCTTCCTCTCCTAGAACAGGCTTGAGGGTGGTTTTGGGTCACAGACTCCTTAAGTGGCAAGGCCAAAGAAGCAAGGTCCTGACTGCAGCACTTACTGCTTTGCCCTGACCTGGTATCACATCCCCCAGGTTTGATTTTGTTTCATCCTTCTTGCTGGTCTTGGATACCCTAAAATTCCCTGGCTGGGGGCCGTGCAGTGCCTTAGCCGCTGTGTTTCCCTGGCAGGATACTGGGGGTGGGTGCCTGCCCTGTTCCCCCTGCTCCACACATCCCCATCCCAGCCCTCCTGAGCCCCTGGCACGGCACAGCCCGGCCAGGGGACAGTGGGGTGCTGCTGCAGGGCTGGTGGCCCCTGCAGGAGGTTCGGGCTGCGAGGGGGGGCTGCAGCAGGTCCCCTGCTCACGTGCACTCGCATTTGCGCCACTTGCAGAGTTCTGTGCCCGCGGGGATGTCGGAGGGCGGCCGGGGCCGTGTCGATAGGAGCACGCACGGCACACACGGCCAAGGGCGGCCGCGCCGGTGTTGTGTAACGCTCCGTGAGGCTCTCCACCAGGGGCATGTCACCGTGTCCCAATGCCACCAGGCCTGTCATCCTCTCCGGTGCTGCCAGACTTGGCCCCTGCCCCAGCCACGGGGTCCTTTTGCTCTGTGCCCTCCCGTTGTCGCCAGGGCCGCCCAGCCATGCCAGGATGCTGAGTGATGTCTGTTTGTACCGCCCGAGGGATGCTGGCAGGCAGGACCAGGGCCCCAGGGGTTCTGCAAGCTGTTGTGGGTGGCAGCAGTATGACACCACCTTTACCTCCCCAAATCTTCCCTTGACAGCATTTTGGGTTTGCCTGCTGGTGCCCTTCTCCTTGTCAGCCCGTGTGTGCACACAGAGCAGTGCCCGGGCTTTCCACTCGCCTTGTTCATGGTAGGGTTGCCCAAGGACACACGTGGGGGTTGTTATTTTAGGGCTGGCCAAAAAAAAATAGGGATCCCTTCATTGCTGTTGTGATCCTGCGGTGTGTGCCTGAGTGAGCCACCCACCACTAACCTGCTCTGTGCAAAGGAGCAGAAGGGGAACGCAGGCAGATGTGCACCAAACCTTGATGGTTTAAAAATGACCTTTTAAATGCCTTCAATGCCCAGATCTCTGTCACAGGGTCTGTGTCTGCTGAGCCACTTTAGCAGCAGAACCTGAGGCTGGGGCACAGAAGAAATGAGTCATTTTAGGGGCCTCAGTGTCTGTCTGGTTCCTTCATGGCCACCTCAATTTGAACAGGGCTTTCCAAGCCAGGTGGGTGGCCTGGGAGGAACAATGGGTGCCCCAGGATGCGGCAGTGGAGTGTCCCAAAGCACCTCACCCCCAGGCTGTGGGCTACCAACATCCGTGGATGCTGACGTCAGGCAGATTTGACTTCTTGCTGCCAGGGCCAGGCTGAGAGGGCACCCATGGCTGGTCCCCGTGGGCAGGGAATGAGGGAGGATTAATTGAGTCTCTGATCTCTGACGGAGAGAGGGGACGAGAGCAGTGACCCCCCCCCAGCGTTACGCAACGCCTGTGCTAAATCTTCGTGCAGCAGATAAAGACGGTCCCCAAAATACCCTGCCCTGCCTTTGCTGCCCTTCAACTACTTGGGATTGGGGTCACGCCTGAAGTTTGGAGTTGTCCAGCTCTCCTGTGACAGCAGAGAAGGGTTGAAAGGGCAGAAACATTGGGACAGAAACCTTGGGAAGGAGATTTCTTCCAAGCAGGCTCTGCTTGAGGAATGAGTGCTTTAAAGGGAGCCCTCACAGGATTTTGAGGACACTGAAACTCATGAACTGGTGTGAGCAGCGCCATGAGCTGGAGGAAAACTAATGGCTGCAAAAACAGTGCAAGGGCCTTTTTTGTCCTGAAGATGCTGGACAGCATCATGAGTGTGCCAGGGGAGTTGGACACCCCCAGCAGAAAAGGAGGGGGACTTTTCTTCCTCTCCTGAGAAGATGGGGTTTGTGTCATGGCCATCATTAAACAGCCAGAACAAAGTGGTCTTGCCTTGGAACACCAACTGCCTGGCACCACCGTCTGATCCACCAGTTTGGAATGTGCCTCATCCTTCTGGCTGGCCCTCCACTTCCCAAAAACCTCTGAAATCCCCTCCAATCTCCTTCTATTCCAACGCCCCTGGGACCACTAAGGCATCTTGGTCTCCCCGCCACCGTCACACCGCGATTCCCCTCCCTGCCCCTTGGAAATGCCGCCGAAGGTGCGCGTCCCCCTGGCTGGCGGTGGCTCTCCGGGGCCGCGGCCGAGGTTACATCTCCTGTACATGTAGGGAAGAAGCGAGGCTGTAATCTGAGCTCGGCAGCAATTAGGCAGGACACCGGCAAAGTCCCCGCCGCCCGCCCGCTCCCTCGGCCGCCGGCTCCGCTCTCAGCATCTGCGGCTCTCGCTGCGATCGCGGGGTAAGTAGAGCCAGGAGCGCGGCTCTCCCCGAGCTTGGCATGTCCTTCCTCCCCGTTTCCTCCCTCCTGAGGTTAACAGGCACGTTCAGGGCTCTGCCGACACCTCCCTCATCCCGCGGCAGTGCCAAAGGACACTGGAAACGCAGCACTTCGAGGGTGGAAATGAGAGCTTTACCCTGGCACGGCCACGGAGCCAGGAAAACTGCCTGGGATAGTGGGACACGGGCTGCTTCTCACCGAGAGCTGAGCGATCGTTAATGTTTTGATGGAGCAGGAACGATAGTGGGTTTAAGGTCTGAAAAAAGGAGAATGTTGATGAGCAGTTGGTGGCTCAGCCTTGCTCACATCCCAGCTCTCCTGCCAGGAAGGGATGTGTGTATCCTGAGCTGGTTCTCATGGTCATCCCGCTCCTTTCCGTGCAGATTCCCAGCTGGAATGTCACCACCGCTCTCCCCACAGCTCCTGGCTCTGGCTGGCAGCTCCATCGCTCCCGACCTGCCGCCTGTTGTGCCTCCAGGATAAACATTTCCTGGGCGCGGGCTCTGCCCACACTCGCGCTTTCCCTGGAGTGGGAGACACGGCTCCTGGAGAGGGGGGGTTTGTGTTAGGTGAGAACAAGTGAGAACCTGCCTTGGGAGTAATGGGATTTGGGAAAGAGGCCTCAGTTGGAGCCGGGCAAGCGGGAGGTACAGGATTAGTTTTGCTGAACGAGGATGAATGGATCCATACCCATCATCTGCTGCCCCTGACTCTGAGGTGTGAGAGGGCTCTCGAAATAATCCATGCTTGTGATATCCCAGGGATGCTTCCAGTCACTGGTGTTACCTTCAGGATAGGAAGCTCTCAGCACTGTGGCCCTCAGCTCGTTTCTGTCTGCTTGGTGATAAAATCCACTTGGAGACATTTGCCCTTTCTGCCTCGCTTTTCCCTTTCTTCCCACGGTGGCTTTTAGCAGCTGGATGCTCCCCCCTTGGTCAGGGCCAGGGCTGGGGCAGGGGTGTTGCCTCTCGCCTGAGCCTCTTGGCATGTGCTGGATGGGAACCTGCCATTCCCAAAGGAAATCTGTGTCCCTGCAGAAAAGCCCCAGCTATGGCAGGCAGGAACATGGCCGACTGATTCCAGCTCTGCCATCACCTGTCTCAGCCCCATCACTGGGAGCTTTGGGGCTGGAGCTGGAGACCAGCACGTATCTGAATTTGGGAACATGCAGGAGGGACCAGGGCCACGTGATGGAGACACCCTAAGATCACTGACCCATCCAAGAACATCCTCTGGCCCACACGATCCAGGGATGGTTTTTTGGGAGGTGCCTACCACAGCTTGGGCAGGGAACGGAACTTGTTTGGGGGCTTGTATAACCCACTGGCACCTTGGGCACAGCTGGACTGGGTGGTATTTTAGTGCTAAGCCCTGGACACCTCCCAGCCATGAGTCCCACCCAGAGGGGCTCCTCTTCACCCTCCCAAAACCCCACTGATCCCACACCAGCCATCTCCATCAGACCCCCAACCCCACCAGCTCCCGAGGCTCCTGGCACACTGTTACCCTGACAGGAACTTTAATTTGCAGGGCCTCAGGGCTGCTGGGAACAGATCTCTGACGTCCTGTGGGTCAAATCCTGCTGGGTTCAGGGTCTGGAGCATCAGCAGGCTGGGAAACCTCCCCTCCCCCTCTTTAAATCCCTTCCCCGGCGCAGGACAGTAGGTTACGGGACTCAACCAGAGGCTGGATTTAAGGAGATTACAATTTCTCCCCCAGGATAATCTAGAAATTCAATTAAAACTCTCTGTCTCCTGCCCGGGCTGCAGCAGGGCCCCGGGGCACCCTGTGCCCTGCAGCCATGGCCAGGGAGCGCTGGGGTCCCCCCGGGCACACACCAGGTAAGGACTGACCCCTCCTCCGGTGTCCGGCTGGAGCCCCGCCTGCCCGGGGAGTAGCTGGGGCTCTGCCCCTTCCCAGGGCGATTTCCTGGGATATTAACACCCGTCCTCTGAGCCGGGGCAGCTGGGGGGAGCCTGTGGGGGTCTGCAGGGAGCTGTGGGGAGGGGTAAGGGGGTACCCCAGAGGTTTGGGTGGGTGTCATGTGGGCAGGGCTGTCTGCCTGCATCTCCTGGGGGTTTGAGGCATCCTTTGGCAGCCCCTTGTGCAGGTGGTCCCTGCCAAGGCCTGCAACCCGTTTGTCCTTATCCTTCCCTCAGCCATGTCCCTTTGTCCGGGTGTATGGATGTGAGGGGATGGAAAAGCAGCCTGTGTTTTCCAGGAGAATGAGATGGGATTTCAAGCCCTGGGGGATGGCAGGGCTGGCTGTGGGTTGGGGTGACTGTGGGTGTCGTGACATTCCCAGATCCTTCTGACACTGTCCTGGGGAGCAGTGGGAGGCAGCAGGGGTGGATGTCACTGCAGGGTGTGGGTGCTGGAACAGGGATGGGTGCTGGAGCTGGAACAGTCATGGAGGCAGCTGGGCTGGGACGCTGTCCCCATATCAAACCACAGAGTTTGGGGCCAAACTCAATGATGCACTGAATGCTCAGTGCAGCCTCTGAAGGGCTCTTTCCCAGGATCTCTCTGATCCAGGGCACATTTAGCAGGAGTTTTAGGGTGCTTAAGCACAAGCCCATCACTCTGCAGAGGCCACCTGGCCCCAGTGGTGACGAATGTTGCACGTGGCCCTTTTCTCTGCTCCCGTACCCGTGGCGTCCACACGTGGCTCAGGGGGACAAGGATGAGCCAGCATCTCTCCAGGCACCCTGTCACTTCCAGTCTTGCCACCGAGGGCCTTCCTTGTCCCACGTGCCTCAGTTTCCCCTCTGCATGTGCCAGCAAGGCTTGCAGACAGCGATTTCTCGGCTGCTTGTTGGAAATAGGGGAGTACGTGGGGGTCCTGGCAAGGGGTGTGTGCCCGTGGCTGTTTTGTCCCCGTGTCCCTGCCAAAACAAAGCAGTTGTTTCTCATTAGGGATGCACTATGGTGGGAACCTCTCTCTTGCCCTCCCTGGCAGTGGAGGGGAAACAGGGGACCATTTATTCTCATTTATTCTTTTTACGTCCTGACCCGGCCTGCCTTGCACTGACCCTTAAATTTTTTGGCAGTGCTCAAAGACAGAGCCTTGTAGGAAGGAGTTGTTCAGGCATCGCTGCTGCCCCAGCATGGCTCGGGGAGCCTCCAGCCCCTGAGCTGCCTCCCCTCGGTTTGTGGGTGCCCGGTGAGGGGTGGCTTTGTCGGGACGGGGTGAGCAGGGGATGTCTGGGCTCTCCCGGCTGTGCCGCGCACAGAGCTCGCTCCTCTCCGCTGACATTGCTGTCCTGCTGCTGGGGCATGAAGGGCATCGCCGCGGGAGATAGCAGCGTTATCTCCCGGCGCAGGGCAGCGTTATCTCCGGCGCAGGGCAGGCAGCAGCGCTCAGTGTGACCTGCTCACGCCGTCCCCTCCCGGCCGGTCACCTCTCCTGCCCCGCGCACAGGGGACCTGCAAACTCATCATGGCCAAACTCAGCTCCTCGGAGTCCCCTCCTGAGCACAGCCCCGCTGTGTGCACACATCCAGGAGAAAATCTCTAAATAAAGCGTGCAAGAGGCGGGTGGCAGCCGAAACGCGTCCCCTCCAGAGGTGCAGGGAAAGGTGTGATGATAAATCGCGTTGACACATTCAGCCGGTTCCAACTAATGACTGCCCCGGCTCCCAACACATTTTCCCAGCGTGCTGGCTGTTCCGAATATTGTCGTAACATTCAACATCCCCTTTTAAGAAAATAATAAATAAATAAATAAAATTAGCTGTGCAGTTGGCAGATTGCTGGAGGCACTCGGATTCTCGGCGGGCATCCGCTCCGCGGTGGGAGCTGGGTTGCTGCAGTTTCGTGGCAGGAGTTGTCGCCTCTCTTGTCAGCTCATTAGCTGGGGCAGTCCGCTCGTCGCTGCCGTGGGAGCCGCGGGGAGCCGGGGGCCGCTCCTTCCCGAAACTCACATTATGAGCCTGTTTTGTTTCCTGCATGTTAACGCTGTTGGCTCTGCACGGGACGCGTGGCACGAACGGCAGGGGATGGTCCCGGTCCTGCCCCACACCCGCCGTGGGTTTGTCTGCGCTGGAGCGGGGCTCAGAACGGGATTAACGCGCCGTGATTGTCAGGGGAAGTCTTGGTTTTGTTCCTGTCAGGGAAAATTGTGACAGGCAGGTTTGTGGAACTCCTGGAAAGCAGGCAGGAAGGGGGATGTAGCTCCAGGAACACCTCTGGGGCAGCTCTGGCTGCGGGGAGATGCCGGGGTGGGGCTGGAGGATGCACTCGTGAGCCAAGGAGGTGTGGGGTGACCACGGGGATGTTGTCCCCAGCTGGTCCCCTGTCAGAGCCCGGCCAGCCACGGGTTTCCATGTGTTTGCATGAGCCCTGTCTCAGCCTGAGCCTCCCGCAGCGGCAGCGTGGGGCTCCAGCCTTCAAATTTAAACCAAACCAGAAATTCAGCTTTCAGCGAACTCGAGAAAGTGTATTTCCAAACAAAACTGTTCTAAATAAAGGACGAGCCGCAGGCGGCCGCCTGCTCCGGCACATCCACTTTGCTGCCTTTATTTAGCTGCCGTCTCCCCAGGCTGCCGCTGCCGGCCTGGGACGGGGGGGTTCTGTCCCTCCAGGAGCTTCGGGAAGGACTCGGTTGGGAATGTGGGGTCCCAGACGGGAAAGGGGCTGTGTCACAAGAACTTTCCGGCACCCAAAACAGAGCCGGCTCCTTGGGTCTGTCCTGGCATCACCCCGCAGTGGAGGGGTGAACTCTGTGTGACATGGGAGGGAAGGGAAAGGGGAAGGGGAAGGGAAAGGGAAAGGGAAAGGGAAAGGGAAAGGGAAAGGGAAAGGGAAAGGAATTAAATTNAGGGAAAGGGAAAGGAAGGAGGGGAGGAGGAAGGAAGGAAGGAAGGAATAGAATGATGATGATGAGAAGGAAGGAAGAAAGAAAACAAGAAAGAGAGAAAACAAGAAAGGAAGGAGGGATGGTGAAAGGGGTGAGGGCAGGGGGGAGCAGTGTTGATGATGGTCCTGAGGGTCCCTGGAAACACCGCCCCAGGTGAGGGCAGTGCTGCTGTCTATGCAGGCACCCAGGCACAGATCCCTTTCCAGCACAGTTAATCCAGACCCCAGCTAATCCTCTCACAGGTCACTGGGGGCTCATTGCATTTTGTTCACTTCTCAAATACATCTAGAATTAATTAAAAAACCCCGACTCTAAATTCCTCCTGTGGTAAAAGCATTCAATGTATTGCCCTGGGGCGAGCCAGAGGGGTGAGGAGCAGCCTTTTCTGGCCCCAAATGATCAGATTTCTTTTTAAAAAAGAGGAGAAACATTCATGGATGCAGTCAGGATGGACAGAAGGAAGACTCGGGATGGGAGACCAGGTTGGTGTTGGGCAGCTGGCCTGACAGATCAGCTCTGCAAGGCCACTTTGGAACTATAAAATTGTATAAATATTTACCATTAACTGTTTGTGCCTATTTTACTCTCCTCTGTGGCCCCAAGGAGGGAGAGGCTCTAATTCCATGTGTGAGCAATCCCTTGGTCTGCTGTGACGCCAACAAATCGCTGTGGCTCTTGAAAAATCAACTTTGGGGGTAAAAATGGTTTTGCTTGGATTGCAGCAGAGGGAAACGTGTTGTTTGGTGTAAGGTGGTGGCACACATGGATCTGTGTCCAGCACCTGTCAGGTTTGGGCAGGATTTAGTGCTCCTGCTGGTGGTGCAATGCTTCTGGAGGGTTTCTTGATTTTCAGGCTGGATTTGGGGAGCGTTTCAGTAACAGGCAGTGCAGGGTATCATTGCGAGCTGGGATGATGCAGCCCCAGGCAGGTTGTGCCTGGCAATGCTCCCTGGCTCTGGCTGGCCCTGGACACTGTGTAATGGAAAGGGTGTGTTTGTCCCAGTGTGTCCCCGGGCACTGGAGCTGATTGCAGGAATCGACGGCATCGATCGGGCCGGCGGATCCGGCACAGCGTGTCCAGCCCGGCGGCTTCGTGGTGCTCCAGGCATGATCTGGGGTACCAGGGGGGCTCTGCACCCGCTCCCCCCACCACGCTGTAGCCCTGTACAGGTCTCACTGCCAGCAAGGCAGTTCCATCCTC
The DNA here is from genome assembly GCA_013397245.1 of Thryothorus ludovicianus. Lineage (NCBI taxonomy): Eukaryota > Metazoa > Chordata > Aves > Passeriformes > Certhiidae > Thryothorus > Thryothorus ludovicianus. Next base: position 867,343 of record VZTB01004663.1, read on the forward strand.
AGTGGCACTAAATAATAGGGTGACTTGTGCCAGGGGTGGTGTGTGGAGAGTTCCCGTGGCACCATCTCTTTGAGGTGATTGGGATGTGCCACACGGCTTCTCCACAATCCTGTCTGCTCCCTGATGCAGCCCCACGAGGGGCTGGTGGGTCCAGCAGCCTGGCAGGGTGTCACTGGGTTCACCCACCATATGTTCACCTCCACTAGGGAGCCCACCAGGCTTGGGCCACCTCTCCCATGTCCATGTCACCTCTCTCCCAAGCAAAGCTGAGTGTAGGTCCTTGACCCTGCAGCTGAGCCTTCCAGAAGGGACCAAAACAGCTCCCCATTCCCCAGTGGCAGTTGTTCCTTCATGAGACTTGGCCAGCTAAACCCATCTGTGACCGTGGATGGCTCCATGTCCCAGAGGATGTGTTGGGAAAATTGCTCCTCAGGACATCTGCCCTGAGCAAGTACCTTCCTGGGGCCTTCTCCAAGCAGATGCACGTTGGCTGTGTCCTCCCCCATCTCCGGGCAGGGGGACAGAGGTTAAATCCACATCTCCCTGTGCTTTCCCTCGAGCCCAGGAGAGCTGATGCTCTGAGGTCGGAGCTGGGCTGGGCGTCGATCCATCTGGCACGGGCAATGTGAACTGATGGAGCTGCTTCCAGGAGTACCTTTATTGGTATCTGTGTCCCAAGGAGAACAGCTCGGCCTCTCTGCTTCCCTCTCTGGTGGCAGAGCTCGTGGGAAAAGTGAAGTGGAGAAACTCCAGGTTTTTCATCTGCTGGAGTTGTTGAGTGTCCCACAAATGCAGTAAGATTTGTTCATTCACTTTGTATCATGAAAGAACAAACTCTAACACCTTCTCCCTTTCCTCTGTGTGTTTTTTGGGAGCAGCCCAGCCAAGGAAGGAAGAATTAGAGCAGTGTAGGAGGTTGTCACTCAACATGCAGCCCCTCAGAACCACTGGCCTAGCAGCCCCTCGGGTCCCTGTGCCATGAGTGGTAATGGCCCTGTCTTTATTTTCTCATTGCAGAGCATCTCACAGGATCTGTGTGGTGACGTGGCAGCCAAGACGTGGAAGTTTGGGACTTCTCTTCCACCGCAGCTGAATTTGGGGGGTGGGCAGGGGTGGGTCAGGGGGACACTGGGTGTCGCAAGACCCTTCACCTTCACTGTGGGCTTGGCTCAGGGATGACTACGGGCAGAGTCAACCCTTACAGCATCGTGTCCTCCGAGGAAGACGGGCTGAGGTTGACCACCATGCCAGGTATCAACGGTTTTGGCAATGGGAAAATCCACACCAGGAGGAAATGCAGGAACAGGTTTGTAAAGAAGAACGGTCAGTGCAACGTGGAGTTCACCAACATGGACGACAAGCCACAGAGGTACATTGCAGACATGTTCACCACGTGCGTTGACATTCGCTGGAGGTATATGCTCTTGCTCTTTTCCCTGGCATTTCTGGTGTCCTGGTTATTGTTTGGGCTGATTTTCTGGCTAATTGCACTCATTCATGGAGACCTAGAAAACCCGGGTGGAGATGATACTTTCAAGCCTTGCGTTCTGCAGGTCAATGGTTTTGTGGCTGCTTTCCTGTTCTCCATCGAGACCCAAACGACGATCGGGTACGGCTTCCGCTGCGTGACCGAGGAGTGTCCGCTCGCCGTCTTCATGGTGGTGGTCCAGTCCATCGTGGGCTGCATAATCGACTCTTTCATGATTGGTGCAATAATGGCAAAAATGGCCAGGCCCAAAAAAAGGGCCCAGACATTACTTTTCAGCCATAACGCGGTGGTGGCGATGAGAGATGGAAAACTCTGCCTGATGTGGAGGGTTGGGAACCTACGGAAAAGCCACATAGTAGAAGCCCACGTACGAGCTCAGCTAATTAAACCCAGGATCACGGAGGAAGGGGAGTACATCCCGCTCGACCAAATAGACATTGACGTGGGGTTTGATAAAGGCTTGGACCGTATTTTCTTGGTGTCTCCCATCACCATTCTCCACGAGATCAACGAAGACAGCCCCTTGTTCGGGATCAGCCGCCAGGACTTGGAGACAGATGACTTTGAGATCGTCGTCATCCTGGAGGGCATGGTAGAGGCCACAGCCATGACGACGCAAGCTCGGAGCTCCTACCTGGCCAGCGAGATACTGTGGGGCCACCGCTTCGAGCCCGTCTTGTTCGAGGAGAAAAACCAGTACAAAGTAGACTATTCCCACTTCCACAAAACCTACGAGGTCCCGTCCACGCCCCGCTGCAGCGCCAAGGACTTGGTGGAGAACAAATTCCTGCTGCCCAGCACCAACTCCTTCTGCTACGAGAACGAGCTGGCCTTCATGAGCCGCGACGAGGAAGAGGAAGACGATGACAGCCGGGGTCTGGAGGACCTCAGCCCGGACAACAGGCACGAGTTCGACAGGCTCCAAGCCACAATAGCGTTGGATCAGCGGTCATACAGGAGGGAGTCAGAAATATGACTCTTGGTCCTTCCGTTGACTTTTCCAAGGGTATTTTTTTTCCTCCTCTAATCTCTTCCCCTACAACCCGCTCAAATTATGCAGAACAATGCAAGTGCCATAGGAATGCTTGAGAAATTAGTATCGTTCATAGTTTTCAGTTTCATTGCAATAACCACTGAGCGGTCTGCAGGAGGGGACGGTGGCAGGCCACGGCGCGTCCCCCGCGCCCGGCGCCCGTGGCGGGGCCCACGGCTCTGGGGGATGGATGGACAGATGGATGGATGGACAGAAGGCAGGATAAGGAGAGGAGGGTCCGTGGGGCGCGGGCAGGTGCTCGCCCCGCGCGGCCCCGTGGGGCTTTGCTCTCCCCGCGGGGAAAACGCCAGCGTTTTCCTGGAGCTGAGCACTGCGAGATCCAAAAAGAGGAAATATCAGGAAACAAATTTTACTTTCTTTCTCT
>VZTB01004663.1:875435-943110 GCA_013397245.1 Thryothorus ludovicianus
GGTGAAAAGCTGAGTCTGCTCGCTGGGGCAATGGTGGTAGAGAAGCTGAGGGATGCAATGAAGTATCTGTACCTTTTCCACCTCCGGTGTTTCTCTGTCTCATTGCACATATATTTGAGATATATGTGACAATGTATATATATATTTGTAAAATGTATTTCAGATGACAAAACTGGCCAATTTTATGTTATTTTAAATATATTATATATATTATATATAAGAGTCTCCAAAAGATATAAATAGACTAGAGAAAATAATATAAATATGTAATAAATGTATTTTGATCTATTTAAAATATCTCGCGTCATGCTGTATATTTTAAAGATCATAGTGAAGTGTCTGCCTGTAGCCAACTTCCAACGTGTTTCCAAGTCTGTCAGTTGTCACACATACAGGATTTGTGGAGCAAACTTTGAGCAAGACTGGGGCCAGCACGACAAACGGAGATTATTTTTAAGAGCCTTTTAGCAAATATCCATCCCGCCGCCTTTAGGCAGGGGCAGAAAACGCACACCCGAATTTTTTTGGGGGGGGATAATTTTCCTCCCTGCTGCAGGGATGCTCAGAATCATGGGGGGGTTCTGCAAAGGCCCCCCCAAGCTCAGCCCCTCCCTGGGTTCCACTCTCTCCAGTGCCCTGCCCTGATGGGCTCTGCGCACAGGACCAGAGCAGGGCGGCTCAGCCATGCAGGGAGCCCGGAGATGGGAAAATGTGTCTGGAGCCCAGGCAGGACGAGCCCAATCATCCAAAACCGACCCAACAAATCTCCCCGAGCGACCTTGGTCCCCTTGGGCCCTGCGAGGATCTATTTCCTACGGGCATTGCCTCCTGTGGGGACCTCAGGGGACATCACGCCACGTCCAAGTGACAGTTTAAATGTCTTTAATGGTTCGTCACGGCTGAAGGGAACTGCAGACAGCGTGTGAGATGCTATTTACGGAGAGGTTAATGGTCTGGTGGACACACAGCCCCTGGATTTGCCATCCTGGATTTTCCTCCTGGCTTTCACACCTGGCTGCCGCAGGGAATGGGGCTCGTGTACTGAGATAACCTGGGGAAATTATCCANGCACCAGTTCACGCGGGCGGGTTGGCAACTGGGAGCACTGGTTTCCCAGGGGTGAAAAGCTGAGTCTGCTCGCTGGGGCAATGGTGGTAGAGAAGCTGAGGGATGCAATGAAGTATCTGTACCTTTTCCACCTCCGGTGTTTCTCTGTCTCATTGCACATATATTTGAGATATATGTGACAATGTATATATATATTTGTAAAATGTATTTCAGATGACAAAACTGGCCAATTTTATGTTATTTTAAATATATTATATATANGATTTGTGGAGCAAACTTTGAGCAAGACTGGGGCCAGCACGACAAACGGAGATTATTTTTAAGAGCCTTTTAGCAAATATCCATCCCGCCGCCTTTAGGCAGGGGCAGAAAACGCACACCCGAATTTTTTTGGGGGGGGAAAATTTTCCTCCCTGCTGCAGGGATGCTCAGAATCATGGGGGACTCTGCAGAGGCCCCCCAAGCTCAGCCCCTCCCTGGGTTCCACTCTCTCCAGTGCCCTGCCCTGATGGGACCGGAGCAGGGCGGCTCAGCCATGCAGGGAGCCCGGAGATGGGAAAATGTGTCTGGAGCCCAGGCAGGACGAGCCCAATCATCCAAAACCGACCCAACAAATCTCCCCAGAGTGACCTTGGTCCCCTTGGGCCCTGCGAGGATCTATTTCCTAAGGGCATTGCCTCCTGTGGGGACCTCAGGGGACATCACGCCACGTCCAAGTGACAGTTTAAATGTCTTTAATGGTTCGTCACGGCTGAAGGGAACTGCAGACAGCGTGTGAGATGCTATTTACGGAGAGGTTAATGGCCTGGTGGACACACAGCCCCTGGATTTGCCATCCTGGATTTTCCTCCTGGCTTTCACACCTGGCTGCTGCAGGGAATGGGGCTCGTGTACTGAGATAACCTGGGGAAATTATCCATCCTCGTTCCTCAGGCTGGGCACGGGGCTGAATCCAGCTCAGGTGGTAATTTCCATCCACCACTGTTGGTCTGTTGGGTCCCATCGGCTCCATCCCTTTCTCCATAAGGAAGTTTTTTACCCATTAAGAAAAAATCCCTGCCAGCCACTCACTCTAATCATCACAGAGAGGGCTGGGGCTAAGCAAGATTTAAGAGCAAAGCTCGTTTAATTTAGCAAAGGGGGAGACCAAGAGGTGACTTGATTACAGCATTTGTCACGGGGAGAATACACTGGTACAAAGAGGTAACTTAATCTAGCAGGGAGAGGCATAATAACCAGCTCTTCCTGGAAGCTGAAGCCAGACAGATCTATCTTGGAAATAAGGAGCGATCTTTTAATAATGATTAGCTATTAGAACAAGCCACCAATCTCTGTCTCTTAATGCCTTTAAATCTGGACCAGATGCTTTTCTGGAAGCTTTTCTCTTGCTGAGGAGAGGAGCGGGGGGTTCTTGGGGACAGTAATGGCCTGTTACAGGCGGGCAGGAGAGGAGATGGGAAAAACTCTGCTCCAAAACACGGGCTGGATCTCGGGAAGGAAAATGCCAGGGAGGAGGCGGGGGATGCTCTGGCAGGGCCCTGCCAGCATCTCTCCTGGGGACACGCACGGGCCCGTGCAGCAGCTTCCCACGGCTCCCGTGCCTCCGCTCTCAGGGTTTGCTTTGCCATGCGGCAGTGACTCCTCGCACAGCCGTTTGCACTACAAACCCCAGCGCCTCATTTGTGGAAGCATTTAATGATTCAGGAGCCGGCAGCTCCCTGGGGACGGTTCCCACTGCCTCCAGAATTCCTCCCTCAGTGGCTGCTTGTACAGAAATCCCCAGGGAGACGGGCTGATGCTGGCACCACGGGAAATGTGCTGCCGGGGTGTTTGGTCCTTGCTTTATTTTCTAATCCAACCATCCTCATCTTTGAGAGCTGAACTAACTGGGGGGGGAGCAGCAGGGATGGGAAGGCAGTGGGTGGCTCTGAGGGGAATGACCTTGCTTACACCTCACAGGCCTGGCTGGGAAGTTTTCAGCAGGCATGGGCACCTGTGGTAATGAGTCTGGGGCTGTTTCTTGGCTGGCAACCTCCACTTTTAATATTCAAGATGTCTTTAAGAGCTAAAACCCTCTCTGAACTCAGCACTGCACCAGCCCTCACTGACTGCCCTCCTGCATCCTTCCCATGGGATTCAGGGCATCAGAGCCTCTCTCTGTGCCCTAGCAGAGGATTTTGGCCTCCCCAAAAGCAGGGTGTCTTTCCACCAGTCTGGATGGGTTTGATTCAAACCCACTGAAATCTGGCTGAGCCAGTCTGTCATCAAGAGGCAGAGAGTGGGCAGAGGGGCTGGGAACTCTGGATTCCCACCAGGACCTCATCTCAGAGGGATGAAGGCAAAGATCTTTGCCCTGGCCCCACTGGAGATGCTGCCTCTCCATCCAGCTTGGATCCCTCCTCTCTCCAGGCTGCTCCAAGAGCCTCAGACCCACTCAAATTTGGTCTCTTGTCTGTCTGAGTTGCCCCAGTGCCATTCCAGGTGTCTGGGAGGAGCCCGGGTACCTCAGGGCGATACCCAGGGATGCTCTGGGTACTGCAGGGCGATACCCAGGGATGCTGGGTTGTCTCCGGGGGTAACCATAGTAACAGAGCAGCATCTCTGCTCTCCTGCTGGCAATTTGCTTTTTCATCCTACATTAAGGTGGACCCTCTCCAACTCCTTTCTCCCCCTCCATAAAGGCAATACCAAGAGCTCTCCCAGAGGGGTCAGCTCTTCCCCTCCATCCCACACCAGAGTTCATCCCACTGAAAAACAGGATCCTGCCAGGGAATCAACCTCCAGCACGCTGCAGGGAGTCCAGGAAGGCGGCAGCTGGAGTTTCTCCTTAACACAGATTTATAATTGTGAGTGGGACAAAATTAGGGGTTTCCTTACACTTGTTGTTAACAGGTCACTGTCAAGGTTAAAAACCTCAAATACTTTAATTTTTTTTTAATTGTAAAATGCCTCTACTAGCAATAACACTCCGGCTTATTAATATGGATTGATTTTTTTCAGTGCAGAATGTAATTATCACCCGTTAAGTACTTTGTTCACCTTTCACATTTCTCCTCGCTCGGGGAAGGCAAACACATGAGTCAGCGTCCCTTTTTCTGTCACTTTTAGGCAGTTTTTTTTGTGACAAGCCATTGTGAATCAGCACAACACTGCAAAGTTCAGGTCACAAACGCACCCGGAGATGCTGCTCACAGGGAAAAACGGTGCTTTTTAAGAAGGAGGTGAAGGACGTCTCCTGTCTTGACCCTGGGCTTTGGAGAGAAACCCCAAATGAATAAATTTGGAATGAAACTGGGCTTGGTGGTGCTGCTTTCGGGGGAGAAGTGAGCAGGGTTTCCCGCGGGTATCAGGATGGAGAGGATGTGTGCGGGCTGGCAGATCAGCTCCCCTTCCCCAGCCAGTCAACACTCCCTCTCCTCTTCCCCTGCAGCTGGCACATTTATTTTGGAAACACCTCATTACTGTGTAATTAAACCTTCCCCTCTTTGCCTGGCGACCCCAAGCATCCCTCCCGTCCCCTCGCTGTCCCCTGGCAGGCTCCCTGCTCCGGGGCGGGGGTGGCGGCCACTCGGGGGTGGCAGTGGCGGGGGGATGCCCCCCAAAACCCGGTTCCCCGTGGGTCGGCGTGCCCGCCTCGGGGGCTTGCTGTCCGTTTGGGTTCGCGGCTGACTCAGCCCCAGATGGTTCTGCGAGCGCTTATGTAACGCGTGTTTTGGCGGGGGCCGGGACGCGGAGCGCGGCGAGGAGGTGGGCGCGGGGGCGAGGGAGGGAACAGAGCTAAAGATAAGCCTGGCAGCGCTGACAGAGCTGTGCCAGGCCCCGCGGGAGCCGGCAGGGGAAAGGCTGCTGAGGATCGGGCCACGCAGCGGTTCCGTCGCCGTCCCCGCTGTCACCTCCCTGGGACCCGCCCGGCCCCACAGCCCGCCCTTCCCGGGCTCACCTCCCTCTGTCTCCCACAAACAGACCTAAAATCACCCCCGGTGTTTCCCTGGCTGCAGCAGGGAAGTGTTTTGGTTGCAGGACTAAATCAAGCTGTGTAAAGATCTTCCAGACCCTTCATCCCCATCCCTCCTCCCCTCCCTCTCCTCTGCTTCGCTGACCAGCACTGGAGCTCACAGCGGGAGCAGAAAACTGATGATATTTCTTCTGAAGGGATGTTTTGGGCGACCTTTGACCTCTGTAGCATTCTTCCTCTTTTTCTCAGTTTACGATTTCAATGTAGACACAAAGATGTCCCTGTTTTTACGGGAGTTTTATTTTAATGCTGTGGAGATTTGCTAAATAAAAACCATTCTAATACACAGGATGTTCTGGATGTGATGGCTCTTCTCAGGTGGGGCAGCTGTGGGGTTTGGGGCAGGTAATTCATTACCTGAGACACTGCTGCATGTCCCTCAGCACAGGGTTAACCATGAGCTTCCCAGATGTGGCTTTTATTTGTCTGGAGCTGCCCTCAGAGGAGCCTTCCCAACTTCAACAGGGATTTCATTCCCAAATCCCTTCTTTCCCAAACCCGTGGCTGCAGAGCAACCCCAGAGGCTCCTTGGGGGTCCTGGAGGGGTTCCTGGTGGGCTGAGGGTCCCTGCTGCAGGAGGGATGGAGGAGGACCCTGGCCACATCCTGATGAGCAGGATGTCATCTCTGAGTGCTCCACACAACACCGGCTGTGGGGGTGACAGCAGGAACAGGCTCTGCCACGAGAAGGAGCACTGAGGACTGGTACCAGCCCTCAGATGGTGGCAGGAAGTCCACAGCTCCTGATAATTAGGAGAAAAACGAAATAAATCCCTCTGCAGAAGACAATGTTGCGGGAGAAGCTCAGGCCTGGGCTCCTGCCAGCGGTGGATTTGCAGAGCCGCCCACGCAGGACGGGAGCAGAGAGGGGGATTGTCCCCCCAAGGTCAGGGGACAAGGCTGTGGTGGCAGCTGGTGGCTGCCAGTCCAGGTGTGGGGGGGTCTGGGTGCCCCCTCTGAGGTCTCTGAGGGTCCCTCCCTGGGCAGGTCTCCATCCCACAGCCCCCAGCACAGAGAGGACTGGATTTACGGGAGCAGGAATCTGGGGATTACGCCGCCAGAGTCTGACCAGCCAAAAATTGTTAAAAATCAGAATATCCGTAGCTCAAATCCAGCTTAAAAGTCAAACCAATCATCCAAACCATCTGCCTCACTATTGAAGATAATACTACTTTTATTGTTTCCATAAGCTGCTAAGCAGCTTTTCAGCAAGAAAAACCCTCTCTGCTGGGACATTTGTGGCCGTGGGACAGCACGGTGGCCTGCCCAGTGGCAGCCAGGTCCTGCTAGGATGGGGAAGCAGGGAAGGATGTGGTGACCTGGGGGATGCAGGGCAGGGACTGGTGCTGGGGGTTAAATTCTCTGTGCCATGGTGCAGACAACCACTGGCAGCCACCTGCTGCCAACTCCCCGGAAATCCACCAAAGGAGGAGGGGAGGCACTGCCAGCTCTCCTCCAAGACTTCCCAACATTTTCTGGAGGCTCTGGCAGCTGAGGGTGAAGTGTCACAGGCTGTAATGGGAGCTGCCCGTGCTGCTGCCCACCTGACCTTCTCCAAGGGGTATTATTAGTCCTGAGCAGCCAGTCCCAGCCACGAGTTTTCCACCTGCAAGTCCTCCCTGGCTCTCCTCCAGAGAGGGGAGCTGGGCACGATCCTCCCTGTTTCCCTAGGGAGATTTGGGTTGGAAGGGATCTTAAAGATCATCTCATTCCATCCCCCTGCCATGGGCAGGGACACCTACAACTACCCCAGATTGCTCCAAGCCCTGTCCAGCCTGGCCTTGGACACTTCCAGGGATGGGGCAGCCACAGCTTCTCTGGGAAACCTGTGCCAGGGCCTCACAGGGAAGAATCTCTTTCCAAAATCCCAACTAACCCCTCCCATTGTTAGTTTGAAGCCGTTCCCCCTTTTCCTCTCATTCCAGGCCCATGTCCAAAGTCCCTCTCTATCTTGTAGACCACCACACTGAAGGCTTCCAGCCACTCTCCAAAGTCTGTTTGCCAATTCCTGGAAGATGTCCATGCCCAGCAGAGAGATCAGAGTGTCCTGCCTCTCCCAGACCCTCCCTGTTTCATCCCCTTGAAAGGGCTGCCATGCAGTTCACCCCCTCCTCACTCTAGCACCCTCTAATCTAAGGAGAATGGAGCTGATGGCTCTATTCCCACCTCCAGCTTCTCTGGCAACAAAAGCATCACCTATCCTGCCCTTATCTGACATCCTGACAGATAGACAGCCCCTTCACCCATGGATCTCCAAAAGGGCATGTGTAAGTATGAAAAGGCCAGGTTGGATGGAGCTTGGAGCAGCCTGGTTTAGTGTAAGCAACATTCACTGGTGTCTGTGAGTCTGTACTGGTGCAGTGAGAGCACAAGAACTCGTTAATGAAATCACCCTGGAGTCACTGACATTGTACATTCGTGCTTCTGACTGGGTGCTCCTCCTGCCTTCACTCAGGGTGAGTTTGGTTGGAGATGTTATTATCCCATGGGAAGACACCTGAAACAAAACTTATTTCCTCATGTGGAAGTAAAGGAAAGAAAAAGAGCTGACAGATCAGCAACCAACAAGCCAAGAGGAAACTACACTTCTGTAGATCATCCAGCTTTTGTTTTGTCTGATTTTAAGTGCCTGGCAGCGAGTTGGCCCTTCCTGTCCCCTGGGAGAGACAGAGTGCTGCCAGCTCACCAGAGCGTCCTGGGATTTGCTACCTCGGCTGCAGAGCCCCTGCTCCAGCTCCACGTGGTCACTGGAGCCACCACTGCCACACCCCAAGGGACTTTGCAGCTGGCACCGAGCATTTCACTCCTGCTCAACCACAGCTCAGGGCCCAGGGCACCCTCGGCCGCCCCACGTCTCTGGCAAGGTGGGCTCTGGTTTTGTTCTTCCTCTGGAGGACTCTCCTGGATGTTTGGCTCCTCTGCAGCACCTGACTGTGGCAGGGAATGTACCAGGGATGGCTCCATCCTTCCCCTCCCAACCTCTGCCCCAGGCTCAGCTGGGGAACCTGACTTGCAGCTGCTAAAGCTACATCACTGATTTTTAATTAGGGAGAGCTGTAATTAGTGAAACAGAGCAGAGTGAGAGGAGAAGCCCTGGCCTGTCAGTCTTGGCCGTAAGGTCCATGACACTTTCTCCAGTCAGCCCAGAAAGACACATTGCCTTGACCATGACAGTCCAGAGACTGGGGGATGCACCAGATCTCGCTACAAATCCCAGCAGAATTTGTCTTCTCTTGGCTAAATGTCTGCAGAATATCACCCAGCAGAGCAGTCTGGAAGTCTTCCCCCTCAGGAAAACAGGCAGGTGACATCCACAGCCTTACTCCTCTGTGTGTGTGTGTCCTTTGTCCACACAGCAAGGCAGGGGTTGTGCTGAGAGTGCAGAAGAGCTTTGTGCCTGCACCCCTCCCACCACGTGTTTCCAGTGCTGTGGATGAACACAGGCTCTTTGATCTCAACATCAGAGATGTCCAGACACGGAGATCTGGGGAGGCACAGCTGGGAGGCACCGGCAGGGTCAGACCCTTGGAAGCTGAGTTAGGCTCGGTGCATCCATGGCCAGATTTCCATCTGCTCCCACATCACCCATCCTTATCCTCCTGCTGCGAGAGGGATTTGCTGCTCCGAGCTGCAGAGGGCAGGTCCTCGGCTCACAGCGCTGCTGTTCCCACCGGTGCCACTTCCGAGATGCTGGCAAACATCCCCTCGAGAGGAAAGAAGCTCAGCCAAGCCTGAAATGACCTGCTGGGGCAGGGCAGGCTCCTGCCACTCTCGCATCATGTGCTGGGGTTTATATAAAAGGGGATTCTTTGCAGGATGGCCTGACCCGTGGAGGGGGATGTTTGCAGTGTGTGGCTCCCAGAGCACAGCTGGGACACCTCTGGGATCAGGGAGAGCCCCAGCCTCTGCCACAGAGCACTTGGCACCTGTTAAGGTCAGGCTGGACTTGTGTGTTGAGTCACAGCACAGGGCTCTGGGCTGTGTGATGCTGCTCAAGCCCCTGAACAGTGATCACAAGTGTGAGGCCACACATCCCTGCACCCCCAGCTGGGGCACAGCACTCTGGTCCCTCTTCCTCACCTCATACCTGAGGAATTAGTGTCCTGTTCCTGTGTTCCCACAGTGCCACTCTCTGAACAGACCCCATCCCTCTGTACCCCGTGTCCCCAGACCCCAGTGCAGCTCTGCTCCCTCTCCAGCACAGAGCCTGTGAGCTTCCTCCAGTCACGGCTGCTCCCAAACATTTCCCAGACTTTGATTAACTCCAGGCTCCTCTTTTTTCTCAGTCCTTTGGGAAATAAAACTCTCCAGTGCTGCAGATTGTTGGGGAAAGCAGAGGCTGATCCCTCTGTTGGTGCCACACTCACCTGTGCTGAGGCTGGGGATGGATCCAGGATGGATTCCTGTCACCAAGGTGTTCCTGTGTGGCCAAGGATGGTGGCAGATTTGACAAGCTTGCCAAATTAGTCAGCTCCAAGTTTATCATGACCACATCTGCCAAGCTGACTGTTCTGGGACAGCTTGGGGACACCAGGAATGAACTGGGGTCTCTGGTACTGCTCAAACACAACCCAGAACAGAAACCATATGGAAAAAGAGGAAAGCTCAGAGATGGAAGCATTGCAGTGGCTCTTGGGAAGCTGGGCTTCCCTGGCTCCACCACGGTGCTTTCTGTGTCTCCTTGGTCACCTTCTGTGTGCCCATGACTCAGTTCCATCAGAAACTGGTTTCCAGCTCCTAATCCCAGTACCAAAGCACAGTCACAGCTTTGATTCCCCAGACTGGAGTGCGAAGCTCTAAGCCAGGTCAGGTGGGAGCATCAGTGGTTCCCACACTGAGAGAGATCCCCTCTCCCACTGGGGTCCCCAGGGCAGGCTCATGCAGGGGAAGGGACCTGGTGAGGAGGAGCAGCCACCCTGCCCGCCCTGCCCAGGGACATGTGCACACACGGTGGCAGGACAGGCGATGCCAAGCGCTCCTCGGCCACTGTCACCTGATCTCTGCCGCCCCCGCTCCGAGCCCGGACAAAAATAACCCCGGGAGTGCTGCAGTGGAGCTGCCCTGGCACGGCCAGCCCGGGCTGAGCCCATTGTTCCAGTGACAATGCTGGTTCCAGGGACTGATCCCAGAGAAATGCAGATATTCCCCTCACGCCTCTCAGCCTCCTGCTGCAGGCAAACCACGGCTCAGGAGCAGGTGGAAGAGCAAAGGACAAGGGTTTTTATCCCCACCATGTGGATTTTCTTGTTGATAGAAGGTTCCTTCCTTGTGGGGTGAGGGTAATTTCCGCAGGAATTATTTTTTTTCCTTGAAAGTTTTAATTTATTTAAGAAGATGGGCAAAAAAAACCCCACCCTCACATTATATGTTGAAAATATAAAGCCTGAAGCTCCAGCTCCCCTGGTCCTGGCAGGGCTCAGTGTTCTTGCTGGGCCTTTTGCTGTGAAAAATTGGCACCTCCTTGCAGCTTCCATGGTGCTTCCAAGCATGTGCAGAAATACCTGTGGCAGGACGTGCTGAGGCCAGCCAAACTCATTTCAGTCGTGACCTAAGCAGGTGCTTGGTTGGAAAGGTCCAAAGCTGGGGCAGTGGCTTTGGCAGGACAGCACTGGAGCTGTGTGGTGACAGAGATGACACCACAGTCAGTGATTTGGGGTCTTCTTCAGCACCCAAGTCACACTTGAGACAAATCAGGCCTACAGAGGGATTCAACATTTTTTGTGGTATGTCCTGGGTTTTCACATCCATTTGTGTGGCTGGAAAGTCGCCCTCATGTCCCTGTTTTGTCCTGTGGCACAGAAACACCAGAGGCTCTGCTCCAGAGGATCTTTACTCACAGCCAGCCCAGCCCCGAGCCTGGCTGAGCTCAGGATGTGCCCCAGCTCTGCATAAGCAGCCCCAGGAAGGTTTTGCCACAGGAGACTCCACCAGCAGAACCAAAATACAGGCACCAGCTTCATCTCCTCGTGCTCCAGGTGTCCAAGAGGTTTCCAGGGCCCCTGCCCTGAACAGGAGACATCAAAGTCTCTCCCAGGCACACTCCTTCCGAGGAGCCCAGCGTGCTCTCAGCCTGGCAAGGCGATCAAACGGGAGGAACAGAGAGATCTGAGCAGAAAACTGAGCGAGAAAGCAGCAGCAATATGGTCCTGGAGAAAGCAGGAGCACAACCCCTTGGCTTCCACTGCCTGCTGCTCCCCCTTGCTTCCCAGAGTGCCTCCAGCTCCAAATGCCTGGGCTTTGCACAGAGCTCATCTCCTGGTGCTCTCTGGGCTACAGCCCCATCTGTGGCAGCTTGAACTCTGGAGCATCCACCAAAGAGGCTCCTGCTCCTCTCAGCAACGTGCCAGGGAAATCACAAGACTCTGGGGTAAGCAGCAGCTCTCCGAGGACAGACCCTGCCTGCAAGCATCATGTTGGATTTTGTCCCTGTCCCCAAAGCCTGTCTCCTCTCACCCCCTCTCCCCAGGCCATACCTGGCACTTCTGAAGGCGTCATGACTTCACTGTCTATTTATATCCAGCCCACTGCTAAGTAAAAGCAGAGTTGACACCGGCTTTTTGGGAAGGAAAAAAAAAAAAACCAAACTAAAAAAAAAAAAAAGAAAACAAGGCATTTTTCTTATTGTGTGGGAAAAGATCCATGGGCTGGGTTTTCTTTTTCTTCCCCCTTAACTTGGAGATCTCCCAAAGCAAACAAGTGCTGTTAACTGGAAAATAGGATGATTCACCAGTCCCCTGGGCAGATGGTACCCGGGCCCTCTATTCTCCAACTCCTGGCAAGGGAAAATGCCCCCTGTAAAACTTAAAATAAACAGAGGATCCTGTATCCATCACAGGATCTGCCCTGCAAAGCCGACACAACTTCAGTGACCTCCTGCATGTGTCCAGACCACTCGAGTCATCCCCTGTGGGTGTCCTGCCCCAGAGGGGCAGTCTGGGGCATGCAGGATCAGATCAGGGCCACGGGAGGTTTCCAAGAATTGCAGCCTGCCCGTGGGTGCTGGAAGCTGAGCGATGTGCTGGGTTACAGCCCCAAATGAAGGGATGGAGCAGCCCCGAGCCGCCCCAGGAGCAGGAGCAGAGCTGCTGCTCCCTGACAAGGTGTCTGTCCCTCCGTGCAGCATCTGCCACACGATGCCCTTGCTCTGGGGTGCTGAGGAGATGCTGACACATGGAAAAGCTGGCCAGGAGATCCCTGTGGGTGAGCAAACAGTGGGGCCAGAGCAGTGAAGCAACATTATCTTCCCTGCAGCCTCTGACATGTGTCACGGGAGGGACCGTTCTCCTCACGATGTGACTCAAATCCCATATGGATAGTGCAGGAATCTGCTGTCCTTTCCAGAGACAGGGAAGACCTGTTTATAAATGCCCCCAGCTCCTCCCTTCTGCAGGCAAGGGACCCTCTCATTCTTATTACATTCCCCTTCCAGATTCCCAAATCCTGGTCACACCAGCAACAGGGCTGTCCCTGCGTCATTTCAGGCACACAGCAAAGTGGGGGGCTCTTGAGATATTTTGGGGCATCATGACCTCTGAAGCACATCCCACATGGAAAGTGCCCATCAGCAGTGTCCATTCAAGGCAGGAGCTGTGATGGTGGTGCTGGAAAAGACTGGGGTGAAAAGAGAGAGCCTTGGGGTGACCCAGGAGTGAACTGTTCCCTGTTCCCTGGGGAGATGAGGGCTCCTGCACTCAGGAGCAGGGTCCAGGGTCTGCCTTCCCCTGCCTGGGACGTTGTAACAGCAGAGGAGCCCCAAGCACAGGCTGAGAGGCCAAATTCCCAGCACTTTAAAATTCCCCCTTGGAAGCTTTTTGGCTGCTGGAGGCCTGGGTTATTTCTGGCTGCACTCGGCAGGAGTGTTTTTCTCTTGCTTCGTAGCAGGGATGAACAAAGAGCTCAGCTCTCTGCCTGCACAGAGACAGCCCCAGTGCCCTGGCAGCACCCACACGAGCTGTGTGCCCTCTCCTCTCCCAGCTCTCCAGGCCAGGGATGAGCTCCCAAGAGTGGGGATCAACATATGCACTGTCCCCTGTATCAGCCAGAGACACAGGAAAGTCTCTTCCTTCCTCTCACCTTTAAATCAGACCTTTTTAGCCCAAATGGCCAGCAGCCCCTGCTCCTCACAAGGGGTCTGTCCTGCTCCCTGGGCTTCCTCCTGCATCCCTGCTGGATGAGAGACTTTTGGGCTGCATGAATGCCTCAGCTCCTAAGAGGGCTCCTGGGACAGAAAAACAAGGTCTCTTAAACAAGCCAGAGATGCTAAGCCTCAAAACAAGCCAATTGTGGTGTCACCTCATTGCCCACACTGCCACAGCTGCTCTGGGCATTTTTATCAGCTTTGCCCTTCTCCTGTTGCTTTTGTGTTTTATTCTGAGGCACCCACTCACCCCTCACGCCTTGGGGTGAGCAGCAGCCTCTGCCTGGAACCCACTCCTCCACCTCTGCCTGAGTATAAGCCTGTGACAGCCCCCAGGTCACCTCTGGGCATGTCTGCAGAGGGATTAACAGGAGGAATCCCATTTCTTAAATGCCAAATATATTGAATAAATTGTGCTGCTACAGATTTAGAAAGGAAATAGAGCCAGGACCCAGGAGTTCTGGTTTGGCAGCAATGTGGGCACCCTGCAGGCAGGAGGTGTTTGGGTTTGGAGGGTGAGGAATGGTTTTGGGGCTATGATTGCTCCTCTGAACTACCCCCTGCTCCTAGGGAGAGGCTGGGAAAGGCTGGCTCTACAGAAGGCTCTGATTTTGCACAGAGCTATTCAAGAGCATCAGGCTTGACCTGGAAGGGTTAAACTCACCCAGTTCATGCAGCAGACTGGTCCCATTCCCCTCCCCATCACCCAGCCCTGTGGTGTCCAGATGCAGCAACAGGAAGAAAGGGTTGTACCCCCTGCTCTGACCACCCACCAGCTGCCCTGCCTGCTCCTCCAGCCAGCTGAGCAAGCACCCAGCACTGGGGAATCGTGGGCTTAGTGCTCCTGAGGGGCAAGGGAGGGTGAGGGAGGTGGGAAAGGCACTGGGTCAGGGAGATGGGGATGAGAGATGAAGAGGTGACCTTAACCCTGGCACCTGGAGAGGGGCAGGTGGCTGGGATGAGGTGGGTGGTCTCTGGTCCTCATCAGAGAGGTCCCTTCTAAGGCTCCATGTGTGGGGAGCTGGCAGAAGTACAAACCTCCCAAAGCTGGGATTTGGGACTGCTGGGATTCACTTTGGCCACAGATCTTCCTGGCCTGGCTGCAGCTCAGAGAAAAATGATCTGACACCTGGGATCCCAAAGGGCCCCAACCCACCCCACACTCAGCCCCAGGGACTCTTCTCTTGGATCCAGTCCCCAGTTGAGCCACTGGGAGACACCTGTTGGGATTTTTCCTTTTCTTGAAGGCTCGAGGCAGCTGGAGGGTCTTTTTGGTCCCATCCCAGTCAGTGCACAGTTGCTGGGGACAGTGGGACAGGGAGCCTGTCCCTGAAGTGGCTGCTGGTGTGGGAAGGCTGTGCCCCCTGTGCAGAGGGGTCAGCATGGCAGGGGGCAGCCCCAGGCACCCTCATGTCACTGCAACCACCCCATGGGGGCTCCTCCTTCAGCCTTCCCTCTCCCAGACCTTGCTCAGAGGGAAAGAGAATGGGGGAGTAGAAAGAACAGCCCATTTTTGACCATAATCCCAGTGCAGACACTCCTGGAGGAGACCATTTCTGCCACAGGCTTCTCACAGACAAGGACCTTTTTCCTGTACCAGCCCTGAAAGCCTGAACTGGGAACCAGCACCAAGCCCCACGAGGTGCCAGTGACATGGGCACTGTCCTCGTGTCCCCACTCCCCCACACCTCCTGCCCCTGCCATCAGCTGCTGCTCTCCATGGCAATTTGCCCTTTTTCCCCCTGACAACAAACCCTGCCAGCTCTGGGGCTGACTCTGCTCCCCTGCAGCATCAATCCATGTGCTGGGCTTAGTGTCACAAGTGCATCATGGAAAATGCTATCGACCCACCAAGGTGGGGACTTAATTTGAGGGCTCTAATGAGGCAGTGATTTAACCTTACTACACCAAGGTAAGTGGAGCTGCTGGGTGCCCTGTGCCAGAGGGGACCTGGTGGTGCTGTTGCCCAGCTCCTCATGTGGGAAGGTGCCTCCAAGGACACCTTGATGTTAGGGAAGGGCCGGGCTTGTGTCCAGAACTGAGTCAATGTCTCGTTGTGCTGGGGTGTCCAGGCTCCTGGTCCTGCCCAAAGTCACAGGGGAGTTCAGATCCCAGATGAGCTCTGAGCTGCATCTCTCAGCATCGCTGTCTCCAGAGCTTCCCTCCATCTCCTGGCTCCTTCCTTTCCATCTCCTGGCTCCTTCCTTTCCATCTCCTGGCTCCTTCCTCCCCTCCCGCCTCTTGGAAGTCTCTTAGTGCCTCGAGTTAATGTACTGTTTCAAGACAGCTTGTCCTGGCTTCACAAAAGGGTAGAAAACTCAGGGGAGAGCACTCATTAGAAGACTTCCAGCCTGCCACCAATTCACTTTACATCTCTGATGAAGTCCTTTATTCCAATTTCCTCATTAATGCACCACATTAACATGATCACTCTTTAACTCAGATGTATTTGCCCTCCCTTCCCTCAGGCCATGCAGCTTAGCTGCCTGAACATCTTTGGCTCTCCAAGGCCTTTGGGACAGAACTGGATGTTCCCAGGACAAAAGCAGTGCTGTGGGATGGAGCAGAGAGCCCCAGCCATGCCCAAAGGCAGCCAGGAGGGTGATGGGGCAGCTGAGCACTGGCCAAGGTTCTCCTCACCTGTGAGCAGCCAGGTACAGAGAGAGCAAGGAGGGAAGGTCCAGCCCTCACTGATCCATGGGCTGGGGAACATGTCCTCTGTGGCCTGGGGCAGCTCTCACTCACACCAGCAGCTCAGTTTTACAAACCATCAGGGTGATGACTTTAATCTCCTGCACACGGCAATGATTTTTCCAACCACCCTGACCACAAGCTCACAGTATCAACCTCTACTGTGCTGAGCCCAACAGAGCCCTGATCCTTCCTGGATTCCTGAGATACCACCACTGTCCTCTGCTCCCTCCAGAAGTGTTTCCTCTCCTCAGCTGGAAGCAGGTGCAGGGTCCTGATAACTCTTCTTTCTGTCCACAAAGGAAATGGGGCGTGAGAACAGCCCTGTACACGAGCAGGATGACAGCCCTGCTCCCACTGATCTCAGCTCGGGCTGCAGATGACTCTTCCCTGCTCTCTGCCAGCCCTGGGAAAGTGAGACACTGTGAATAGAAAACAAAGGCTTAAGTATCCCTAAGCCAGTGATCCCAGTGATGTCTCAGCACACCCTAACAACAGGGATCTCCTCCTCACAGCTGGTGGAGGCAGGACACAAGCACATGGTGGAATGACCAGTGACTGAGGTTTTCAGCTAAAAGAGGGTCTCACACAGAGAGGAGGGCATTAGATGGGGCTTGGAGCAACTGGTCTGGTTGAAGGTGTCCCTGCCCATGGCATGGGGCAGGAATGAGATGAGATTTAAGGTCCCTTCCAGCGCAAACCACTCTGTGATTCTGTTCCTCTGGCCAGTCATGGCAGGCACTGGTGTCTCTGTGGAGCTGAATTGTCCTGCAAGTTCTTGGTGTATCCATCCTCAGCATCAGGTGAGGGTACTGTCCTGATGGTCTCAGGTGCAGGTGGCTGGAAGCAACATCCTGAGGTTCATACATTAATTGACGCTGTGTATGAGCATCTTCCTCGTTCTCCCACTCCAGAAGATCCAGGCTGTGAATGTGGGTCCCCACAGAGAAGTGTGGTCTGACCCACACGTGAAAAAAACCCATCAAAGAATGAAACAAGCCCAACAACAAACCAGAAAAGGAAACTGGGAAAGAATCACAGAGTGATGGGAAGGAGAGGAAAGAGCTCTTTTGCCTTCCAGTTTTTCAGGCTGGCCTCAAGCCTACCAGAGGAGATTCAGATCTCCTACAATGCCTGGGCAACTTCATCCCTTCCCACAGAGGCAAAGCAGCACAGGAGGTCCACCCAAGGGGAGGGTCAGGGAGGGATTTCCCCCTCCACTCCTTCCTGCCACCCACCACCAGCTGCTGAGGACGAGCAGCAGGGTCAGTGGGCTTTCCCTGAGCGAGCGGGGACGCGCTGTGCTCTCACCTGGTTCCCCGCCAACCCCACTTGTCTGTGCACATTCACCAAACAGTCACTGCTCCAGAGACACGTTCTCCCAAACACCCTCCCTCCCTCACCGCCTCCTGCAGAGCCTCGTACGTCAGCGCCTGTGGGGGAGAACCGGTGGGCTGGGGACCGAACTTTGGTCTGCGTGGGCAGCTCCCGCACGCAGCAGCAAGGGCGAAGTTGAACGAGGATGTTCAACGGGGATCCAACAGCTCAAGAACCCCCAGGATCTCTCCCATGGTGACTGGGTGGGTTAATGCAGCAATCACGCAGTGGGAATGCCAAAAGGAAGGCTGGGGCTTGGGGTGGGTGGGTGTGGGGAGAGGCAGAGGGACTAGGAGAGGATAAAGAAGCCGGAGAACTGAGGACCCCTGTCCTTTCTCACTCTTTGACATGCAAATCAAATTTGCCTTTCTAAGAGCAATGAAAAACCTCTACATCTTGGCAGGGCTCGGAGAGACAAGGCTGAGGCAGATCCATGGAATAACTGCCTCCTGCAGCCAGCCTGAAATTGTACCCCACAGGGTATCACATTCTCCTGCCCACGCCCCCAGCAACCCCATCTCAAACCCAGTCAGCACTGGGATTCCTCTGCAGCCATGAGCTGCAAAGAGATTGCTGGGAGAGACAGATGCCAAGGGAGAAAGGTTAAACAGATATTGTGCTCCAAGGGGGGAAAAAGAAGGATCCAATTCAGCTTTGCAGTTTCTAAAACAGTCTCATGAGATCCTGAGTGAAGTGTGCGCAAGCAGTTTTGGCAAGGAAAAACAAAAGACCTGAGAGGAGCGAGAGGAAGGATGAATGAACATAAGACAGGAAAGCTGCACATGTTTTCAGTCCCCGAAGTTCACTCATCTCTCCTTTCATGCCCAAGCCCTTTTCTTCTTGAGACACCTTTGGGAAAGGTAGGAAATGGGGGGTGGGAGATTTGCTGCTACTGGGTTTAGCACTAGATCCCATTAACTAAAAAGAATGGGAGCAAGGAGAAATTCCCAAGGCGAGAAAAAATTCATTAATTGACAGGTCCCTGGGGGGCTGAAGCGGAGATGTTGAGCCGAATTCAATTACAGACCTGGTCAGAATCAGGCAGGAAGATGTGGCTTCTTTCACTGTGTCAATTAAAGAAGCGACTGGGAACGATAGACTTCTCTGACCCATGAGTCAAAACAAGCTTCCATCCGGCACTGCCTGATGGCCCCGTGGCTCCCACTGGGAACAGATGGGCTCATGGGCAGTGCAGGGATGCCAGAAGGCCTCCTTGCAGGCTGGGCACTCGACAAAACCAAGCCTTGTGCCCGCTGCAGAAATTGCTGTTCTCTGCAGGAAGGTGGCATCGTTAACAGTAATTAATTTGCAGCCACGGTGCTACCTGAGCAGAACCGAGTGCAGCATCACTGAGCCAGCAGCTCCCTCACCAGATTTGGGGTTTCTTGTTAGCATTTCCCTTAGGGAATGAGGAAATAACTGGTCATGTGAAGAGGGAAAGAGCAGAGAAACTTTCAAAAGGTATCTGGAAACTAAAAGCTCTGAATCAAATTACATCCCTCCCCTGGCTGATGGAAGCAGCTCCCCTCAGACCACCTAGAGCTGCACAGCCTGAACCCTCCAGCTTTCAGTCCCCGGTGCCACAGCAAAAAAATAGATGTCAGTAGAATATCACATCTTTTTCCTTCACTGTCCTCCACGTTAGGCTGGGTTTGGGTATCCCTAATTTTCAATTTTCCATCATTTCCCTTGCAGCAAGACTCAGCTGGGCAGGGGTCTGAGAACATGGCCCAGATAAGAGACGGGGCAGAGCATGGTCACATTCCCTGCAGCCTGGTCTAATGGAAGGGGTCCCTGCTCATGGCAGGGGCTGGAACCAGATGAGTGTTGGAACCACTTCCAACCCAAGCCATTCTAAGATTCTGTGCTTGATTCCTGCTGGGTTCAGGTGGGCAGGAGTGTGTCCTTCCTTTGCAGGATCAGAAAACTTCAAAGGAATCTCCCTCTGCTCCATCATCACTTTCAGCTCTACCTGGGAAACCTGCACATCCTCCCATTTTCAGCAAACTGCTCTCTTCAAAGGAGTAACAGTACTATGTTCCTACTGACACCATTTTACACCTTAAAAAGGATCTCTCTTCCTCCAGATTCCCCTTCAAGGGTTGAAAACATCCTTTCTTCTACTTGTTCCTGCTACTTTCCTTCTCCTTTGAAGATATTTATTTTATTGAACAGTCTCCTTTGCAACACATGCAGCCTATTTCTTACCATCCTGGATCCATCATGCCTGGCCTGATCACATGGGTGGCTTCAAAGCCTTCCAGGCATCCTCACGCAATCCCTCAGAAAAATAAGTGAGAAAAGGGATGCCAGAAAGGTCTGATTCCACTCTGGGAGCACAGCCCAGAATCCAGGACTCCAAGGAAGAAGCTGGATAAGGGCTGGTCCTGAGCTCTCTGTGGACCAGCTGAAACCAGGAGTACCACAAAGTTATGAAGAACAAAGAGGTCCCATACAAACATCTCTATATATTTATAGCTCTTGAATGCTCCTTTCCTGTTGATGCTTAAGTGGCATTACCAGCACTTGGGGAAAGAGATGCTCAAGAGATGGGCTAATTGATGGAATTATTCCTGGTCGGTTAATGGATAGCTGCTAATTGGTGTAAGAGGCTGAGCAGGGGGGCTGTGCTGTTGGAGGAACTTCTCTGAGGCCTTGGGAGGGAGAAAGAGGCCAAGAACAAAGGATCTGTGCAGTGTCAGGCAGGGCCTGGAACGGGAGGAATTTCTCTTTCTCATGTTCTTGGCTTATTCACAAAGATTCCCAAAACTCCTGTCAGGAACGGATGAGCAGGATGAGCAATGCCTCATTCCCGGCCCCAGAGCACAGTCCCAGCAGCAAAGGGAGAGGTTTCTTACACTCAACAAAACCCAGCAGTGTGTAGGGAAAGGAGCTTTTCTGCAGCAGCTCCTCCCCAGACCCTCGGCTCAGGGGATCCTGAGGGTGTGGGGACCACAGGTTGAAGTTTGTGAATTCCTCTGAGCCCCAGCACTGGTGGCGTGGAAGGAACAGGCTGTGGCTGTAAGGCAGGGCTCTGGGAAAGAGCAGGGAGGGAAAGTGTTGTGTCCTTCTGCCTGTAAGCCTTTGGGCTCATGCCTGAGGCACTTCTCCATCCAACAGAGCATCTTCATGCTCCAAGACCCTTCCAGCACCCCTCCCCTTTCTTTCCCTGCCCTTCTCAGCTTCCTCAGAGCCCAAAAGGCATTGAGAAGTCCTGGAGGTGGAAGAGAAAGCAGCCTCCACCTGGGACAGTAAGAAATGCTCTCCTGCCCCAGTCCTGAGGCTCGTTCCTGAGGAGAGCAGATGCCACATGTGTTCGGGAAAGCTGTCAGCAGGAAAGAAAGGAGGGGAGAGAAGGAAAAGGCACGTGCTGTTCCCGCCGGCGCTGACTAAACCCTGAGGCTTTGTTTGCTTGGTCTCTCCAGCCCTATAAAAGTCAGATGAGCCTTTTAGCTTAGAGCCCGGGGAGGAACAGAGAGGCCTGGGATAAGTGCAGCAGCGTGGGCTGTTCCCTCCTGTGCCTCTCCATCTGGGGGGCCCAAGGGGGCCATTTCAGGTCCTTTGGTCTTACAGGAATTCCTTGGGCTGGAGCTCCTTCTCCTGCAAATTGCTCCTTTTAGGAGCAGTTCCATAAGGCCATAAAAAGTGCAGGACTAGTGAAAGGCTCAGCCTGAAGCAGAGCTGGGACTGAGGACAGAGAGAGGTTCAGTGCCTCCTTCATCTCAGCCTTCCCTCCCCACAGAGACATAAACCAGGACTAAAGGGCTCCCAAAGATGAGGAGAATTTTGGAGTAACAAGACAAAGAGCACAAACACTCCCAAACCCATTCCTCCAGCCTGGGAACTACCATTGCTGGAGCAGCAATTTTCCCTGCGAGGAGGAAGGGAAGGAGCGAGGAGTTCTTAGCAGGGAGGTGTAAAGGGAAATCCTACTTTACAAGGGCCCAGGCAGTCCTGCTTGTACCAAGTGACAGACCTGACAAGAACATGTGACAAAATACAAACAGTGTCTGGTGGGTACAAAACAGCAGTGGGGACTCATCGCTCCCTGCCCCAGCAGGTATTTGGATGCTGAGAGACAGTTCCCAGGTAACACGTGGGGCTTCTTATTTGAAAACTGCTCCTTTTATTATTATATTTCCTCCCACTGCAAAAGGCAAAGAGAAAAGAGACAGGGAGAGGGAGAGTCGTTTGACAAGCTGAAAACTTCTCTGGGGGGGTAAATGAATAAGTGGGGAGAAGTAATGAATAAGGGGAGGAAGAATAAAAGCGCAGGTGAAGAAGGAAATACAAAGTCAAAAGGCTCGGGGCTGACTCAGTGTGGTGCAGGGTTTGTGAGGGAGACTCTGCCTTTTGGAAATCAGTAATCCAAAGGGCTCTGCGTGTGTGCATAAAGTTATTGACTGACTGCATTACATCCACTTATCCCCCATTAAGCAGCAGGCTTCAGCTTGATCCCCAACAGCAAGGAATTAGAGTAACTCTACCCTGCGTTTTTAGAAGGGTTTCCGTCTCCCAGGAATCCAAAGTGCTCCGGCAGCCCTCCGGGGAATGCAGGACTGACATCCAGATCCTTCTGGGGTGGAGACTGGCAGTGGGACAGGCTGTGGAGACGGGAGGGAACCCTGGTGCTTCTGTACAAAGCTGTAGGATCTCTATTATGCAAGCAGAGTAGGAAAGGGTTGGCTTCCAAGGACACAGAATATAATTAGCCTATCTCAGAACAAGTAGCGATTCCTCCCCTGCTAAGCTGCTCTCAGTTCAGCTTCAGACAAATCATCTCTGCTCCCTGGCTGTGTCTCCACACACGAGCACCAGACAGCTCTTCACGTCTGGAGGGGACAAGAGGCTGTAGGTCTCCATATAGTTGCTGAACATTTTCAAAGCTGACTTAGAAAGTTTTTGTTCTTTCCTGCCCCCACTTCAGTTTTCCACCCCCTCAGCTGTACTGATGCAACTGCTTGTGGATCTATGGGGAAATGAGACCACAGAAAATATCTTTTTTTTTTTTTTTTTTAAGACATATTCACTTGCATCACTTCAGCAGAGCATCCCCCAGTCTCAGAGCAACACAAAGTTTGGTAAGAGGTAGAAAGAAGCTCCCGGAGGGGAGGAGGAAAGCAAAGGAGCCTCAGGTGCCTCCATCAGCTCCTGCTATCCTGAGGTGCTCTGCTCTGGAGCCACCACGGCCACACACAGCCCTGGTGACCCTGCAGCTCTGCCAAGACAGCTCCATCCAGATGTCCTGCAGCTGGCACGGGGGGACACTTACAACTCCCTTGTTTCAAAGATGCCTCTTTGCTTTGTGTCTCTGGCTTCACTGCCATGCCCCAGCTGACTTCCCACGTGGCAAAGCCACTTTGTCACGGCTGTCACTGGAACTGCTGCTTCTCGTGGAGCTAAAGAAGAACTGGGAAGCTCTAAAGGAGGAGGAAACTGCAGCTCCCTCCAGGGGAAACAGAGACAAGTGAAAGTGCAGGGTTTCCAGGTCATCCTAGACTTCTAGGGCAGAACTGGGGAAAGACCTTGAAGGAAGGGATGAAATCTGAGTGTTTAACCCTTGCCATGACAGCAGCCATGGAGGGCCCAGCACCTGTGAGGTTGGGAGCTGGGAGGGTTCACTTCTGCTACAACACAGAGCAGTGGCCCTCAACTACTCTGCCTCTGCACCACTTCCAAAAATCTCCAGATGGGAGCTGGGGATAATTATGTTTGTTGCCTTGCAAACAGTGATGTCTCCGTGCAAAGTGGTCAAGCAGGGAGCTGTCAAACCTCCCTTTACCCCCTCTGCACCCTCCAGACAGTGCATGAGAGGCCCCTTGTTTATGGGCTTGACACTGGGTATGACTTAACCAGCTTTGACAGGGGTGATCCTATTTATAGGAGGAGCTCCTAATGCCTCTCATTCAATGTCATGTTTGGGAAAAAGTGAGAAATGAAACAGAAATGACCCCTGAGTTTCTACTTTCAGTAATGGAAATTTCAGCTGCTGACCTGGGCAGGATGGGCAGCACTGAGCCAGTTTACTCAAGGTCACTGAGAAGTTCACATCACAGTCCAATTTCCCCTCTTTGAATGTCCTTCCTGGCTTGGCTTGGCACTCCTGATGCATTTTCAAGTCTGGATCCCTCACATTTTGGAGCCTTCCAGCCCATTCCATAAGGATGGGAATGTGAGGAGCTGAAGGAGAGATATTATTTCATAGATTGCCACTCAGGAGCTGCACAAATGCTTTGCTAAACACCCCTGAACACAAGTCAAGCAGAGGAACATCCAACCAAGCACCTTTATTGCTCCTTACACACCAAAGGCTTCAGCAGAGGTCGGATCTCATGGGGGGTGCAGCTCCTCCCAAGGGGCAGCAGAGGGGCAGCTCCAATCTCTGCTCTCTGGGAGTAGGGACAGGACTCAGGGAATGGCGGGAGCTGCATCAGAGGAGGTTTAGGTTGCACATCAAGAGAAGGTTCTTCCCCCAGAGTGTGGTCAGAGGCTGCCAGAACTCCAGGATTGTTCAGACAATGCTCTCAGGGACAGGGTGGAATTGTTGGAGGGTCTGTGCAGGGCCTGGAGCTGGACTGATGATCCTTGCGAGTCCCTTCCAACTCAGGATATTCTTACAATTCTACAAAAAGTCCTTTTTTTAATCCCTGTGAGTTTTCCTAGCACCTCAAAGGGTGGTTGGCCATCCAGTTGACCACAGGTCCTGGCCCTACTCAAGTCCTCTGGTCAATCCCTCCTCAGAGGGGAGCATCCAGAGGTGCACTGCTGTGTGATGAGCCGTGCCAGGAGACAGCACGAGTGTGTGTGTGTGTGTGTGTGCGTGTGTGTGTGTGTGTGTGTGTGCGCGAGGCATCCTGAGCTCCGGGCGGCTCCAGTGACTCAGAGCCAGTCGCCTTCTTCCCTGCAGTGCAATTGTACCAGGCCCTGACAGCATCAGCTGGCTTTTATCACTGCTCCACATCAGAGCTGTCAGTCCTGAAGACAATGGAAGGTGTGTGGAGGGGGAGGATTGAGCATCTCTGCGCTCTGTTGGCTTCCCAGAATGATGCCAAAGTGGCGAGCAAAGAGGTTTTGATTAGCAGCAACAGCAGAGTTTTTGATTAGCAGCCTGCTGCCGCAAGAGGCTCGGCGAGGACGTCAGTGACTGTGGCAGCACTGAAATAAAGAAGTGATGCTTCTGGAGCTTCCTCCACTGCTGTTTTGTGAGGAAGAGCCTGGCTGATGGTGATGAGAGCTCTGGAGGGCACGTAGCCACTGGATGGTTCATCCTTGCTCACAGCCCTGTGGATGGAGGGCACTTGTCTTCAGAGCTACTGGCTCCAGTGGGGTCTGCAAAGGATCTGAGTCATTTCCTCAGTGCAACTCATCTTCTCCACGTGTAACTTCTCAAACTCACCTGTTGCTGTGGCAGTGACAACGACAGAGGAGGAAGAGACTTGAAAAACGAAGTCCGGGGGCATTTAGTGAACAAAGAAAAGCCCCAAGCGAGCAAAAAGATCAGATCTTGCCAGCTGAGCGCTCTGCCAAGGAGGAGGGGGGTGTTTGTGCCTCCTTCAGGCGTGTCACGGAGTCTCCTGTTGGCCAGGTTTGCTGGAAGATCACCCACGTGGATTCTCAAGCCGCCCTTGTCCCGTGCCTCTCCCTCGCGCTCGGGGGCCGCTTCCTGTGAGCGCCCACGGAGTGATTTGTTCTCTCCCACACGTCCCTGATGAGATGCCGATGGAAAAGCTGACAGCAGCAATGCCCAGGGTCTATTTGCCTGTCAGCTCTGCCTCGTTTCATTCCTTCTCAGCAGACTTGCACCTGCCTGTTGTCCTCGTCTTGCACTTATGCACCCAAGTCCTCCAGCACAGAAATCAGCTTTTTATTCTGCTTCTAATGCACAGAATACAAGGACTTTGATGCCATCTAGATACTATGTTTATCCTAAAACCAGAGCTGAGGAAAGTGTTATATTGATTATTTTCCAGACTCAAAGGTTAGGTTTAAAGCAGGGTAAGTGATTTGGAAAAGGTCTCGGGAAATCTGTGAACACTGTCACAACAGGGTCTGTTTTTCTCAAAACTCAATGCAAAACCTGAAGCAGAAGTCCATCCTTCCCTCCAGACTGTTTCCTAAAGTGCTGAGGCATTATGTAAAATAAATTAGCTTGGTCTGTGCAGGCCCAGGTACAATGGGTTTCTAAATTAAGCCCTTGTAAATGGAAATGGTATGACAGGTGTGAGAGAAGATACCTACAGGCTGGAAAGCTTAATCAGAAATGAAAGTTGCTGAATGGACCAGCCAGTGATTTCAGCAAGTATTACGTGGTGTTGCTGCAAAACAGCAACAAAATGGCTGTTGTTTTATTGATCCCACACAACCTGCTCTGCCCATGCTACTGATGCAGTCAGGCACTGTGTCATTGTGTTCCTGAGAGCTGCTGCAGTGACAGAAGTCACCACTTGTCCCTGGGCCCTGTATGGCCCCAGCCCGTGGGTTTCCATCCAGGCCCACAGGTGAAATGCCCTGTGATGACCAGCTGGCATTTCATCTCCACAATATTCCTCTGGAAGTGACACTTGGGGAAAAGAACACATTCAGCACCAGGACAAAAGCTACAAAATAAGCAGGAAGGGAGGAAGTTTAAAAATTAATCAGAGCTCAAAGTGCTGTCAAATTTTTCTTCCTCTTGCCCTTTCTGGACACACAGCCATCACCAAAGATTAAAACTGATTGACTGGCCAGGTCAGGGCAGAGCAGATGTGATAATAGGAACAAAGGGAATGACTTCAAACTGCCAGAGGGCAGGGTTAGATGGGATATTGTGAAGAAATTCTTCCCTGTGAGGGTGGTGAGGCCCTGGCACAGTTTTCCCAGAGCAGCTGTGGCTGTCTCATCTCTGGAAGTGTCCAAAGCCATGTTGGACAGAGATTGGAGCACCCTGGAATAGTGGGAGGTGTACCTGCCCATGGAAGGGAGGTTGGAACAGGATGATCTTTAAGGTTCCTTCAACAAAAGCCATTTTAGGATTCAGAACATTGTGTTAGACTCTCCTGGAAAACAATTTACAGATCTCTTCCTCCACCCCCTTTCCTCTGTAGCTCGTTCCTGTTCCTTTGCTATGAAAAGTTTGGTTGTCTTCTCCTTTTTCTGGCTGAGCCTTTCCATGGCAGTTAGCTGCCATGGTGATAGAAGTTAGAGAAATTAGTAAGAAGAAGACTCATAATTAACAATTGACTGACAGTCCCATCTGACCTGAGACAGTAGCTGAAATCTGCCTCCCACTTCAATCTGCCTGCCACGAAACAGCCAGGAACAGGCAGATCCACTCGCCAAGGTGCTCTGGCTATTGGCTCCATCCCTCAGTGGCTGCCCTCCGTGGATTTGGTGCTCAGAGCCTCGTTGAGGATGTGTCACCATTGCCCTCTTCTGGATCCACAGCCAAGCCTGCTCCAAAGCTTGGGAGATGTCACCGTCCAGTGATGGCAGCACGTGGTGACTCCAAGGGAGCTGTTTTGGAGGTGACCACTGGTACCTCATGCTTTGCACTGTTTCACTCCAAGAGCTTCAAGTTCTTTTGTGCTTCTCCTTCCACGATGGTGACTATGCTGCAGGGCAGGTTTACAGCAGATGGTGGATTCAAAGGGAAGGAGATATTAGAAAACATATTAACGCTAAATATATGACTAATTCAGGATCTTTGTGAATGTGTACCACTGTGAAAGGTGGGTGGCTCAAAACCTCCCAGGAATGGGGGGGGATCTCAGGTTCAAAAGAAAGAAGATGTGGTTAAGCTGAGGAGCTCCTTACCACAGGATGCTGAAAGGGCTAAAAATATATATGAACTTAAGAACTTGGAAAAGTTTGTGGAAGAGAAATCCAGCGAGGTTACTAATTACACAAAACTTCTAACTATTTAAATAAGTTATATTTCTACATTAAATGCATATTTATGGTAGAAAAGGCTTCCTAGTCTATTCTAGGTACCTTCTTTTGGTATCATAGGACATGATCCTGTATCAGCCCTTTGCTGACCCAGTATAACTCACTGGTGTTTGTATGAATATGGAAAAGCAGGGGTCAGGTCCTCAGCTGCTCCCTCAAGGTTTTATTCAGCTTGAGGCAGGTGAAGACTCAGTAATTGCTCAGTAACACACTTGGGGACTGGCCCACCATGGAGCCCTTGAGATGTGGTGTTTTTGTAATGAACAAAATTATGCAGAAACCTCACTGTTTTGTACAGGGAGGAAAATTAGCCCAACTCAACAAGGCACATTACTTATGGACTGAACGAGGCAATTTTTCACACTCAGCTGGAAAGAATTTCTGCACTTGTCTGTCTGCTGGAGTTCATGCAATATGGTAACACAGAGTACCAAACCTGACACTGGAAATTATGGGGCTGTTGTCAGCATCCAAGGACTGAAAATAGGCAGCAAATAGGAATCTGGTGAGGAGCTTCAGCAGCTTGACCCGGCTCTGTAATGGACTTTAGAGTCAAGAGCAGGTTGATGACAGTTGTTAATCCCTTCCAGCTCTGCCTGTGCTCCCTGCTGTTAAATAACGTATCTCCCAAACAGGGAAAAAATAGGAGCGGGCATCTCCTGTTTCACCCAGCATGGGGGAAAGGAAAGATGGGGGAATGGTTTGTCCCTGACAGCAGGGAGAGTGATGGATGAGGGAGACAGGGGACTGGAGCGCCTGGCACATGGAAGGAGAATGGTGGGTCCAGGGTGAGTGACAGAATACAGGGGACAAATATCCCTGAGACCAGGATTTAGGGGGGAAATTGTCACACACACCCTTGAGTCAAGGGATGGACCAGTGAGGTAGAGTGGGATGCAGGCTGGGATTATCCAGGAAAATAAGAATGGAAAGCAAAGTGCTCCTAGTCCAGTGCAGCCCCAGCAAAGGTTCTAAGTGTGAACAGTGTGACAGAATGGCCAAACCCACAGCTGAGGTGCCTCAACATTATCTCCAGTGGATCCCTGCCAAATGAAGATCCCAACACTGAACTGCAGAGGTCTGGAGAAGAACCTGTGAGACAGAGGTGTCCAAGGGTGATAAATGGGACACAGCACAAGCAGCACACAACATGCAGAAAAGAAGCTCCTCGGGACTTGGGTGATAGAGTGGCTGGAAGATAGATCAGGGACTAAAAGCCAGGATTCCTGACCCACGATTAAACTTCAGCATCTGTTAACTTACACTGGACAAAAGACACAGCCTGCCCCAGTTCCCTGCTTTCCAGCAAGTGTAAGAGTCATTGCCTGCCCTAGAAAGAGAGCATTCTCCATTCATGTTTGGGAAGCTCCTGGAGAGCAGAAACTGTGCAAGTGCAGAGAATTATCTCCTCAGCATCCTGCAAGAACATGCCAGCAACATTCAACCTCCCCTCAAAGCCGGTGGCAGGTCACAGCGATTGGCGGGTCTCGCATGTGTGTGACTGTGAGTCACCCAGGCTTACTGATCTTCATATTAATCTATTGTTGTAAATGACTTGGAGCTGCCTACAGACAATCCTTCAGAGCATGGAACAATGGAGAACCTGAATATCTGAATAAAGCCTCCTCTGCATGGCAACTTATTGCCATCGTAACCAGCATAAACAAGAGCAATTAAGACAATTTCAGAGCATCACCTCCTCCCTCTGGGGTCTTAATGAGAGCACGCTCAGAAGGGGGCTGGAGCAGAAGCAGCAAAGGCTGGGAGTTAACTTGTGCAGGAAAAGAAGGGTAGGGAGAGTGTTGGATCCAGATGATTGCTCCTCTCCACTCCAGAGTGCAACACAAAGGGCAAGCAGGGGGAGAGATTCAGTCAGCTCTGGGGTAGACAGAAAAGGCTCTGAGAAGCAGAGCTCTCCTGCTGTCTAACCCTCACACCAGCTGTCGGGGCTCTGCAGATTTTGCTGACATATTCAGGTGACCACAAGTAGCCAGAAGGGGTGAGAAAGACACAGGCACCACACAGAAGGATAACAGGGTTAACAGAGCCATCGTTCTTGGTAGAATAAGGGTTGGATTGGACTGATGTCCTTCTAGGAGTAAGGTGTTCAGGAAGAAGATCTTCAAAAGATTATTATTATCCACCCCAGAAAATAAATATGAGCCTCCACACAGTGCTGTTGGATTAGTGTATAGGTTGCACATGCTCCATAAATCTTTGCTAAATGCTACTGATCTACGAGCACTCAGATGACTGAGGAGATGTTTGTGGGTGGCTGTGCAGTGAGAAGAGATGGAAAATTGAAAAGCTCTCCTTTGAGGAATCTGTCAGGAGAAGACAGGGACTGACCTGCACAAATACTCCAGGGAAGGAAGGGAGACAGCTCTGATCAGCTTGGTGATGGCACCTATTTCTTTGGAAATCTGGCCTCTTGCAATGGAGAAGAAATGGATGGGGCTCTGGAACAAAGCTTTTGGGAAGGTTTTCAGAGGATTGAAGGAACTATATGATTTTTGTCTAGCTCTTTTCAGATTTAAGGCAGAAGTCAAAAATGAGGTTCCTGCACTGTCATAGTGTATAAATAGCCTGATGGAAGCAAACCAGCAGCTCAGTTTGGTATGTATCATGCACTCAAATAATTTTATAAAAAACCCACAGAATTCTATCCAGCTACTCCTGCAAAAAGCTCACCAGCTTCTGTTTAATGTGTGTGCAATGACAGCTATCCTTACTTAGGTGGATCACAAAACTCACCCTAGAACCAAAATGGTTCTTTCCATTCTCTTCAGAGACAATTTTTTTCCTTTTAACTTGAAATTTGCCATCATAGATTTGATTGTCTGCTTAAAAAAAAAATAAAAAGAAGAAGAAAAGTGGCACATTAACTTGCAAAGAGAAGAAAGGAGCTAAATCTGAGACCTCTTATCTGAATCTTCCCAATGCCTAAGTGCTGGATAATTGGAATTGCTGTCTGAGCCATAAAATGCAGTTTTGCTCAGATGTTCCTAACCCCAGATAGTCTTCTCCTTTCTCCTTCAGAAGCACTCTGGTTCTAAGATCTTAGGAGATAAATGAAGTGAAATCTGACCTTCAGTGGAAAAAGATCCCACTTAAACTTCCTAGAAGCCAGCAGGAGAGAAGTGCTTTGCAAAATGAGCAATCCACTTCCTTTGGAGCCAGGAGTTTTTTGGAAGCAAAGGGTCACTCAGCCAACCACATGGACCAGTTTTTCCTTAGCTAAGAGTTTTGGCAACCAGAGTTCAAACCCTCCCAGCCAAAACACTTCTTACCACCAGGTTTTTGGGAGGGAAAAAGCTGTAAATAGTCACCTTTAAAAATTGTAAATTTAGTTTATCTGCTGTGCTCATTGCCTGGTGCTTATTCTGTCTGCATCACCTTGGATGAGTGTGCAGAGCTGGAGTCCACCTGAAAAACATATATGAGTCTATAAAGAGAAAAAACTATAAGTAGTTGCTGATATTCAAGACAAGACAGCTTTCCTCATGGATATCTTGTTTGAGTACTGCCTGGAGGGCAACTAGTGAGGACTCAGCAATTCTGAACACCAGCTTACATATTTAGGAACCTCATGTCAAATGTGCCCTAAAATACAGCAAAAAAAAAAAAAAAAAAAAAAGGCCATTTGACAGAGGAAAATGGGGAGATGTGAACAGATGAATCTGTTCTCTGCCACTGACTCACCAAGGGACATGGAGGAAACCACTTTATTTTTCCATGATTCAAAATGAGGCCAACGGCAAAGCAGGTCCAGCACTTCCCATAGAGCTCAGGTTTGTACCTGGTGGGGTATGTGTGTCAGCTGGGGAGCACCAGAGTCTTCAGTTCACAGGGAAGGTCTGTAGAGAGACATCAGTGTTTGTTAATCCGTGCTTTATAATGTTCTGACATCTGGAAGGGCAGAGCAGAATCGTTATTGTTCGGATGATGACCACTGTGTCCCTTATTAAGAGGAAATTAAAAATAGGAAGTGGTTATAATTATCATTTTGGACACCATTCCAGTGGCATCATTCTCAACACAGTGCCGGGATTATAAAGTAATAGCCAAGGGAATGTCAACTTACAATTCCTTTTTTCAGTGCAGCACGAGTGTGAGCCAGCACAATCCCTGCTATCTCCTTCCCAGACATCCAGCCGTGCATTTCCCAGTACAGCTCGTTTGGCTTTCTGAGGCCCATTGTAACATTAACAAAGGCAGCCCAGTGATATTGTTACATCCAAATGATGGACAGAGGCAGAGAAAAAAACTCCCAGTACCTCTAGAGATGAAAACAATAATCATGTACCATACCAAATGAGAAGAGAATTTCCCAGATAAAGATTTACCTCTGTCTCCTGCTCTAAGGCAAAGTGCTGTTGCCCGTTCCATGCTCACTGGCTTTGTTCTCCACTCCACACAAGGAAGTGGGAATCTGCCTTTGGAAACTGCTAACCTTTTTCTGCCTGGAAAACCAAACGAAAGCACTTTGTTTGGGAAAGGCTTGCGCTGGGATTCATAATAAGCCATCGTTGACGTGACAGACCTTGTTGTTGACTTGGAGCCAAATCTTGAGGTCCTTGCCTGAAGGATCAGAAGGATTTGACCCCAGGACTGTTATTAGCCTTGACATCACCAGCTCCTGACATGGGATATTTTTCCAGTGAACTTGCTTGAGAATGTTTAGAAATGTCAAGTGGCCGAGCCACGAGGACACAAGAACGAGAAGGTATCAAATTCGCCCAATTGAACGGGAGAATTTCAGTCCTCCCCCTGCTCTCGCTGGCCATGGCAGCGCTGCTGATGATGTGTGTCAGGGTGACACTGCCCTATCAGGCCCCTCTCAGCCCAGCACCCTTCATCAGCACAGCCCGCGGGCGCGATCCCGGCTCCGCGAGAGCAGCGGGATCCCGACGGAGGCTCAGGGAGAACTTTTCCAGCACTGATTGTGTTGTGGTGGACAGGGCTTGTACCAAACCTTTTACATAGAGGATGGGCGCTGTGTGAACTGGACAGGAGTCCAGAAGTTCTGGTTGTGGTGTGGTAGCATTTTGCCAAAGGATTACGGGTGTCACATCACGCTGAGAGCTTTGAGGGTGGGGAAGGAGAGAGGAAGAGGAGACCGAAGAAGCAACAGAGCTGTAGGCACTGATGAGCTTGTGAGGTGCAGCAACCTCATACATCTACTTTTACTCCATATAGGCCAGAACTCCATGCTGAACTCCAGCAGAGGAAAGGCTGTGTGTTAGGTAAAACCTCTATCCAAACTTTCTCCATGCAGGGAATGGCTACAGCACTCATTTCAATACTTGCAGAACATCATCATGGCTTAAACCAAACTTCTCAACAACCTTTGCCATTACCCATTGTCTTCCCTGTGTTCAGACAGCTTTCTCTGGACACATCCACAGCACAGTAAATCTTCCTCTTGTGCTCCTAGACTCAAGTCACCGTTCTGGTTGTTGACATTAGTCAAGGTCTAAGGATCTACCATTCCATTCACGCCTCCGGGAGATTTGTGCAATCCAGATGCCCTTACTGAGTGAAATTCCCATTGTTTCATGCAGCTAAAATCAGTTCCACTAACAAAAATGATAAGGTGTCGGAATCCCTATCAATCATATATCCACCCATCTCTCTCGCCATCTCTCCGCAATTTCCGCAATCCTTGAGAGCACCACTTGTCAGTGCGCTGCAGGAACTCATCCAAAATGCTTTAAGATCCTTAAATTAACTATGGAGGATTCACCTTCCCTTCCACCAGGGAAAACAAAAGCTTGAAATTCAAGGGGAGGGCTGGAATCTCCCCGGCTGATTGGCTGGAGGATGCCTTCTCACCCACACATCCCACTCGGTAACATTTCCAAATATTTTTGAGCAAGCTGAAAACAATTGTGTTGGAGGGGCAGGGGGGCTGCTAATACCCTATCGGTTTCACATTCCTAGGAGAGTTCCCAGCCCACCAATCTGCCATCCTATATCAGGCAATGAGCCCTCAGCTGGAAACTTTACCCTGGCTCTACCTATTGTCCAATGTTTTCCTTCCTGCCAGATGATTGGAATTGCACCAGTTGTTAATTTTACACCTGCTGTTTGTGAATATCCCTGAGTGACCTTTCCGACAACAGCCACCCCGGGGGGATTTCTCAGTGGAGAGATGCACACACATGCATGCAGGAGCAGATAGAAAGGGAACAGGAAGGGGCCTCCTGATGAATGATGAGGGATTAAAATAGCTCTTGCTGGGGCCATAGTGGGATATTGGACAGCAGGAATGATGGAGCGGATGTTTAAAACATAGCGAAGCGTCGATCTAAGCACAGAGGGCAAAACAGTGTTAGCAGATCCCTTCCTCTTTCCAGCCCTCTCCTTGTGCCCAGCTGGCTGAGCAATGCAACTCCCAGAGCCTCTTACAGAAGAGGAATGGTTCCCTGAGATGCTGAAGCCAAGGTCTGGAGAGTCTGAAAACCCTTTTAATTTGTGAAGCAGAAAGGAATATCTGCCCTGTGGCCCCATTCATCACTATTTACCTTGGTGTAACTGACCCTAATGCCATCTCTGGAAGGTATCAATCACCCCAGAAGGGATGTGTCAGTGCAGCATGGACAGGAAAAGCCATTGGCTTCTCAGTCCTGAATTCTAGCTGTTCTGAGGAAGTCACAGGGGCTCAGATATCACTGTGACCAGTTTTAATACTCAGATTAGGTTAAACAGAACTAGCCCACTTTAGAAGTGGATTAAGAGCACTCTGGTTATTAAAAATGATTTGTGGGGCCAGAGATGGATCAGAGGAGAAACTGTCCATGGGCTATAGCCACATAACCTCGACATTTCCTACAGCAAGCTGGTACTTGGCTGTAGAAAGTGGAGTAGTATACAAATAGGAGCAGGAGATGGCAAATTTTCCTCTGCAAAAAGACTGAATATTGGATAAATAACACAGTGGTGGATGTCTGCTGAGTGGTAGCAGATGTTCAGGGACAGGCAAGCCTGACCCTTGTGGAGGAGAAATCACTGATGTGGATATCAACAGAATTCTGTGTGTACAGTGTTCAGTCACAGGCATCCATCCCCCTGGTACAGCAGGGATCTGGGTGCCAAGCAGTCCCTCTCCCAGAGATCTCAGCTCAGGATAATAAACCCTTTCACTAGAGAAAGGCTCTGGCTCAGAAACTGGTTCCTTTCAGAGATGATGGGGCAAATCTTGCCTCCATCCTCTAACCTGGCCAAGCACAGCTCAAGTGGAAAAAACCTTCTCAGATCTGAAGCCCAGGTCCAAACCAAGCTGCCCTCAACTCCTGTAACTACAGGTTGAGGGGACTCCATGCTGTTCTAGAGGCCCCCTTGCAAGTGAGGCTCTCCCCACATTTCAGCTAATGAGCATTCCACTGATCTTGAGCAAAATGGGAGCTCCAAGGTTTGGCCACTTCCCAGTTTTGAAGAACAACATTCTGGCAATCTAAACTCCTGCTTTAACCCCAAAAGACATTTCTTATGTCTTCTCCTGATCAAGTGGGGAAGACAGAACCATTTCTGCAAAGAACCTGTCTAAAAATGACAACAGAATAATCCCCACACACCTCCAAAAGAAAGGATGTCCCTAATGCATCATTTTGCTATGGTGTTCTTGTGAGTCCTTCTTCTGGCATTTTCAGGCCCACAAGCCACCACCTTCTAAATACTCTTGGCCAAAAGCTCAAAGGAATGGACAGCTGCAGACAGTACAACGTGCCCTGGGCAGCACTGGAAAGGGTCTGTGTGTCAGGTATCTCCAAACTCCTGGGAACCAGGAGAACAATACTTGTAATCTCCAAAAGAAGAACTCCTTAGCTGAGTGAAATCCATGGTAGAAGAACAGGGATGGCACATGAGCTTCTCTCTGCAGCTTCATCAACATGCTAATGGCCATCTGCATCTCTGGATTCAGCTCCATCCTTGGCCAACTCAGTTTAGAAAAGGTTTTGTTTTTCTTGGGCTGGTTTTGTTTACAGGCGCTTGACCGAGGCAGAGAGTTCAGCAGCAGCTGAGTGCAACCCAGGCTCTCCCAAGTGTACGTTCTCCAGTGAAACATCTGGCTACAAGGCAAGGTCAAATGGGTCAGAAATGGGAGAGGGCCACAGATTCTGCCCGCTGAGATGCAGCCAGCTGGGAAAAGAACAGACTTTTCTGGGTATGTTGGAGGATTTGGCTGGGAAAAGGAAGGAGAAAAAGAAACATACTGCAGAAAAGCTGAGGATCAAGAGGCTGGTTCTTTTATTGGTTAAAAATCAAGACCACCCTAGTTGTCACATGAATTGCTGAGCCTTATTTAGCAGGAATTCTAGTTGCTCCCAAACAGACAGAAGGTCTCTTCAAATCCCTCACTTATACATATTTCCAGTGTATGTACATGAATTCCTCTATCCCCCATTATCCTGGAATTGCTTCAGACACACATCCCAGACCTTCTCACTCTGTTCTTTCTAATTTTCCCCTCTCACAAGGCACTGGAGGCCGGGAGGATGAAGACAGATCCAACTTGCAGCACATTTCAAACCTTGACATCCTAAGTTGCTTGGGACAAGGACCACCCAGCTGCTCGGGGTTGGTCCAGCACCTGCACCACTGGTGCCCAAGCCAGTGTCTGGATGCAATAATGACACAAATAACAACATTGTTCAGGACTGGTGTGCTAACCAAAGAAACCATTCAGGAAGCCTAAAGAACAAATCCTTCCGTGCAGCCCCAGGGAATGCTAACAGCAAACATTTAGGGTTTCTTTGTTTTTAAAGTAAGGCTTGTTCCTCTGAACAAGAATCAGAAAAAAAAAACAAAACCACGTGAATGGGATGAACCAAGTACACAGAACACCAAGAGAGGAAGCTCATCATGAAGACACAGCAGGAGCTTTTTGGTGAATTGGGATTGATTCTTGGACAACCAAAAAACAGCGGAAAACACTAAATTCACATTGTGGTGTTTATGCAGCACGAGCTGACCAGCCTTAATAACACTAATGCTTAGTACATGATTTTCAGAGAGAAACAAGTGCAGAATAATTGTCTGAGCATGGGACCAAGCACTGTTTCTGAACTGTGATACTTCCTCCTTTGGGACTTTCACCAAATATCCTGACCTGTTTGTGCTTGAGCATCCATCTCTAAAAGGATAAAGACAACAGCAGTCACTCACCTACTTTGGTGGGTAATAAATGACTCAGACACCTCTCACCGACCTCTTCAAGTCCTACACACAATACCCGATGTGTCATGCAGCACCTCACAGCAGCCAGAAAGCTGTCACCTCTCAATGGGCCTGCCTTGCCAGCGGGATGGGCAGGGCAAGGCCTGTGCAAGGTCCTTTGGCACCTCTGTCCGGGCTGGGAATGGTTTGGAGAAGGATCCACTGCCCCATGGAAGGAGCACGGAGGGAGGGGAGCAGCTTGAGCAGGGGGTGTGCTGCCATTTCATCGTGTCCTGCTGGAATCCGGACATTGTGGGCAGAGGCATCTTTTGAGGCTCAGCACATCAGCTGCTGCCTTCATGCACCAGAAATACAGGACTCCAAATCCCAGCCTGGAAGCCAACCAAAATACCAGAAGATCGTTGTGCTTCTCATGTGCATAATCTGACGCCTAATTTGCATGCACCGCTTGTGTATCTTAATCCCAGCTTTCCAGAGGATGCTGTCCCATCCCTGATCCCATCAACAGATGGACTCCATCTGCCCAAATGAAAGCTACAGTTTCACCCCGCTCAGATTTTTCCCACCAAACTGCTGGATGCAGCTGTTACCCAGGCCCCTGCCTTCTGCAGCCCTTGGGCTGAATGCAGAGGCTTTCCTTCACAAGATCTTCACCATTGCAGTCACCCCTCAAGCTGCCTGGACAGGAGTGAGCTCATGAGGTTTGCAATCACTGCTCTCCAATAAACTCCATCAGCACTTCCCAGCACACAGCACTGGCTGGAATCTGCCTGGCTGGGAGCACAGATCCAGCATAAAACTCCACACGAGAGCAGCCAGTTACTCAGAACAGTCTACACAAGGCACATCTGGAGTGGGACTCCAGAGAACTTTATCTGGGAGTGCAAAAGCAGCCACTGCTTGCTTGAACACAAATGCCACCTTTAAAAACTTCCTTAAAATCCTTTTAAAGTGATTTTGGCAACTTCACACACGCCTCATGTTGTAGGTAATATTCAGTGAAATGACATGTTTGCTCTGACCCCCTGGTATCTGCAAATGGTATTGGAGGGATAAAATGGAACCTGGTCTCGTGCTTTTTCCAGAAAAGGGAAAACCCAAAATATATGTGAGGCCCTGGTACAGGCTGCCCAGAGAACTTGTGGCTGCTCCATCCCTGAAAGTGCCCAAGATCAGGTTGGACAGGGCTTGGAACAGCCTGGGATGGAGTGTCTGTGTCCATGGCAGGGACTGGAACAAGGCAAGCTAAAGGTCCTTTCCAGTCCACAGCATTCCACAATTCTATCATTCTGTATTTCATTCTCCAAATAACAGACAAGAACACAAAGTCACATCCTTATTCCTGTCTCCAAAACTGAAGCAGGGGCATTAGGAAAAGGTGCATTTGCAAACCCACAGAATTAGATTTGCTAGGACACACTGAAGGGTTAAAAAAGCCAAATGGGAGCACTAAGTATGCACATGTGGGAAGATGCTGTAAAAAATGGGCTTGAGAAGCCACACAGTTAAATGTTGATTCATCCTCATCCCTTTCCTTCTCTTCTGTCTTTTTTCTCATGATGGGAACAGTCTCTCTAGAAAAACCCCACTGTGTCTTTCAGTTGTGATAAAAGAACCTTCCTGCTGCCCACCCCAAACCCATGTCTGAGTGCTTTCAGAGCAGAGTTTTGTCAAAAGGTAAAGGGTCAAATAATTCCCCTCTCCCTTCACTCATTTACTCCATGTAGTTAAATTTGGGCCATTCCCAATGACTTTAATGGGCACAAGGGCTTCTTTGCCTATTGAGGCTCTACCAAAGCAGCCAGTAAAGTTTGTTGAGGCCTCACCTCTCTCTCTGCTGCCAGGAGGGAGGGATCCACACTGACTGAGAAACTGTCTGGGACTTGGGCACTTCCCTTCCCCTTCCTTTCAGAAGTGTTTTGATTCAACTAGTAAACCCATTCATTCTCTCTATCACTCCTTAACTTTATTTTTGTTACTTCTAGACAGCTCGGAACACCCTTTCCTAGGTAACATTCACTAAATCTGTCTCAGAAGCCAAACCTGCTGCCTCCCTGCACCCAAGTGACAGAGACACTCCCGTGCAGTCGGATCTGGCATCGCCTGGGGAGCACCAAAGAACCCACTCACCTCCATTTCTCTGCCTCCTGGTTCTGGGAGGTGCCATCCCCCAGCTGGGAATGATCCCTGCCTCACTCCCCACGGCTCTCAGTCAGGGACTGCCATCCCTGAGCCCCCGAGCTGGGAACAGGGAATGCAGTGGGGACACCT
Source organism: Thryothorus ludovicianus (assembly GCA_013397245.1). Taxonomy (NCBI): domain Eukaryota; kingdom Metazoa; phylum Chordata; class Aves; order Passeriformes; family Certhiidae; genus Thryothorus; species Thryothorus ludovicianus. Next base: position 914,101 of record VZTB01004663.1, read on the forward strand.
CCGTGGCCTCCCCTTAGCAGTGGTTTGAGGGTGCTGACTGAAAGCATCCGCTGTGGCTGGGCAGCCATCCAAACACGTTTGGATGAAAGCTCAGTTGCATTTCCACAGGGATCACACTCCTGGATGGCCAGCCCTCGATGGGAGCGGGCAAAATCCTAAAGCAGGGAAACTGCCCTTAAAGCTTGTTCCATCTCTAGTTGTTCACAGCAGGGATAAGTAAGGCCTCATCTATAATCACCTAAAACCATCACATGATTCCTGCTCTGGCAGTACAACAGCTGAGCACGCTGCAGGATACACAGCAACACACATTGGTGATGCACCATTACACACTTCCCCAGTGCAAGCCCTGTTGAAACGCTGCCATCAAATTATTTCAACTGATCAAAGCAGGAAAAAAAATAGAATATTAAAGCCCCAGATAACAAATTAATAAGAATAAAAGCATGTAGGTGAGAATTAAGAAGGCATTAACATTCTGATGGCATCTGCTGCCTAAATTAAACTACAGGGAAAAAAAAAAAAAAAGAGTTCAGCTGACGCTCAGGATCAGGACAAATAGTTCTCAAATGGAAATTACAGTTTTGAAAATTATGTACCAAAAAAGGATCCAAATTAGGACATTTCTGATTTGTGGAGTTCTTTCTCCAGGTGGGGATCTCAGGCTTGACTGGAGGGCTGGCAACATGATTGGCAAGATGCTGGAGCTGCTCAGTTCCTACATCCCACAGCAGGACCAAACTGGCCCAGAGCCCAGCTGGGACAGTGTCTTGTCACTTCTCTGATCCCTCTGGGGCTCTGTCCCTTTTTGGGCTTGAACCATATGGATATGGTGTGTAAAGTGTGTTTCATTGGTGCAGACACTGTCTTGGAAAAAGAGGAGGAATCAGGCCTGGATTTCCAAAGGAGCTCACTCCTAAATTATGTGAATAACTGCATCGGTAATTTACATGAGCAGTTACTGTGACAACTAATAGTGAACAACTTAAGTAGCCAGTTAAGCATGTAATGACCTGAGTTATATGCACCATCATGTCTCTTTGGCACACCAAATTAGGTGTGCATACACATTCTGCATGCCCTGAAGGACTTCTACCTCAGCAACAAGCCTTAATTTCACAGCACAAGCCTGATCTCAGCAGCCCAGCACAGCACAGCCAGTTTATGCAACACAGAGAGCTGGCACAAACTCCACGGCCCAGGTCGGAACGGATCCTCAGACAGCTAATTAATTTTTACTGCTCCTTTGTGAACTGTAAATTACCCTTCATTTCCTAGATTTCTGTCCCATTTTTCGCCTGCCTTTCTCTAGTGAAGCAGTAAAAAGGGAAAAGTGCCAATAATGGGCTCTCGTTGTGATAAAAGCAGCCACGATTCACTCACGCTTCGAACAATGCTCTGCTTATGACCAGAATATAAAGGCAATTGGGTTTCAAGAAACTGTCCAGAGATAATGACTTTTGCTGTAGATGGGAGGATAGGAGGAATATTTTATAAAAAGAGGGGCGGGAGAAGTGTCTGGTTTTGCAGGACAAACACAACCCAGCTCCTCTCCTGCAGAGGGTTAAAAACAAGATAAATTATCTTCACTTTGAGACCAAGTTCATCAGTATTGCCTGCACAAGAGAGAAGGGAAACTGCTTACAAGGCTGAACTGCCAACAGCCTCCCCTTCTCATTCAGAAAGGAAATAAGAGCCTCTTCCCGAGAAAGAGTGACCTTCAGACCACACACACACACCCCCAGTGTCTTCTGAGAGCAGCCCCGAACAAACGGTGCTGGAGCAAGGACGGGCGGGGTTTTTTCAGTGCTGCCGTGACCCTGTGCAAAGGCTAAAGCTGCTGATTCTGCTGAATCCAGAAAGCAACATCCTGCCAAGAAAAGATCTACCAGTGTATACAATCCTGGAAGCCGTGGTTCCAGTCTGTGCTCTCTGCTGATGTCACTGTTCACAGAATCATGGAATGGTTTGGGTTGGGAGGGACGTTAAGGTCACCTCGTTCCAGCCCCTGCCATGGGCAGGGACGCCTTCCACCATCCCAGGCTGATCCAACCTGGCCTTGGACACTTCCAGGGATGGGGCAGCTTCTCTGGGAAACAAAATGAATCTAAACCTTTTATCTTCAGCCGCCCACTGATCAGAGGCAGAAGCAGCGGTAAGGAAGAGATCACAACACACCTGAGATGAACTTTGCACAGGCACTGCTAAATTTAGGAGAGATTCAGCGTTGCAATACTCACTTCACCCTTGTGTCAGGACACCAGCATTTGCATTAAACCCACAAATAACAAAAAAGGTATTACTGGAATCTTCATGTGGTTGCATCTACCCAATGCCCCTTGAAGATCTCTGAGTCCCAGCTGTTGGGATGCTGCAGGAATGAGAACACGGCGCTGCTGGGGTGCATTCATGGGGCCTTCAGCATAACGAGATACTTATATTGCAAAACACCACATTCCTCAGCTCTGACGGAGCCTCTTTTATCTCCGTGGCAGATTCCTGAGTCGCAGTCCTGCCAGATGAGGGTGCACAGTGAGTTAATGGCCACGGACCCCGAGCTCCTCTTGCCTCAAATCATTTACCCAGAGCACCAGTGACGTTATCGTGTTCAGCCCATATTTACTACAGCTACAAACTGATTCAGAGAAACCTGGAGTACAGGATTAATCATTACTCTTGGGATGTTGAAAATGGATACCAGAACGGACTTCCAAATTAGGCATCTAAAAGTCCTGCATCTCCCAGGAGAGCCCCATTACATCTCCCTACTCCTTCTAATGGAATCTATAGTATGTGAACATGGCTTTGCCTCCCACAAGCCCTCCCTGCATAATTATCCCCAGCTCAGATTGCTGCTTTCTGTAATGGCTGGAGAACCACTTTCTTCAGGCTACTGAGATGTAAAGAGGAAATGTTTATTGCGAAATGCAAGTCAACCACAGCCAGTGGGTCTGGGCCATGGTGGAGGGATACAGAAATGGCTTCTTCTTCTTTTTTTGGCCTCAGAAATAGAACTCACTAAAAATAGCAGTTCCACAGGAACAAGACTGCCTGAAAATAGCTGTTTCTCAGGAGCAGGGCTGGCTGCTTCTGAAAGAAGTAGCTATTAATGTATAATTGTCCCTGAGGCTGGTTTCTGAGAAAATGCTGTACATACAGAGGGCTGTAAAGAGATATGTTCACAGCAGGGAACACAGGCACCCCTCTCTTGTCAGAGGTCCAGTGAACTCCAGTAGCTCATATCAGTGTATTTGGTTCACTGATCATGGGCACAGTTAGATCCATCACAGCACTGGGAAGTATTTCCATCTGTTCTGGTTAAAGCAGCACTCTAGGATGCTCTTATTAGCTAGACAAGTAAATAAGAAAGCCTCCATCAGCTTTAACCAAACGTGCACTGGTTCCTCTCCCAGGACTGAGCAAGCCTTACAAGCCAGAGCCAGCTCTGAAATCCCAGCACTTTCTTTCCACAGAAGATCCAAGAACTTTGTTGAATTGCAGGTTGTGCAATCTACTTCCAGCCACAACCTCTACTCAGCACTTAGAGTTTTCTCGCGCAGATGCTACAGGGCAATAAATCTTCTGAAGAATGGCTCTACATTTCTCCCACTATGGTGTTGCCTTTTAATGAGGAAAGACAAATTGCTTGTGAGATTGGCTGATTGGTTGGTTATTCCCTAAAATGTCTCACTCATCCCTTTCATAACACCATGGGTTCAACAGCTCATTTCTTCTGTCTTCGTTTTCCTTCCCAGCACAGCCAGACAATATCTATGTCGAGGCCATTCTCCTCCTGTTCTTCTCCCCTTAAGGAAAAATCCATCTGGCCAAAAGCAGCAGAGATTATAAAAGGTCCAGAAAAGGCAAATTTTAGAAAGCAGCAGCTTTAAGGAAACTGCAGTGAGGATGAAGTACAGAGGGCCTGGCTGCTGCCATCACTTCAATGCCACAACACCAGTGCCAGAAGCCATAGTAACCTCTGCTGGGAGCATCCTTGGATTCCAAAGGCTGTGGGACTGGGCTGGGTTATCACAGGATGGAAATCTTTGATTGTTCCTTCCAGGCTCTGCTCTAAGTGCTGCCTCAAGTCATATCTCCTCTGCTCACTGGTGATTTGACACTTCAGCATTCCAGTAACTGGAGAAGGCAGCTCAGGCAAGAAATGTATGGCTGAAGTTCTACCCACCAAGTGGCTCAAGGCTGGTCTTTTAGCTTGAGAAATTAGTCTTTATTTTCCTGACTGAATTCCAGAAAAAAAGTGGCACCCAGCTTGTCCTTACACCAGGCTGCAGTTTCCAGCATGGAAACTACTGGCTCCCTGGGAAGGTTTACAGTGGGTGTGCAATGATGATCAACATTCCCAGGCTTCATTTTGTCCTCATTTGCTTGGGAGAGACACACAGAGATGCTGCAGCCTGGATGATTTCACATGACTACAACTGGGAAACATCTAAAACACAAAATCTACAGTGCCAGAAGTGTGGTGCCTGTTGTGGCCCAGTGACACTGGAGCAGGTACACACACCCTGTCTCACAGCCATGACATCCAGCCACACCATTCTGATCTTCCCCTTCCCTGTTGCCAAGTGGTTTGTTATATAATCTAAACACATAAAGGGAAGGATCTATAAAATATAGAGACAGAAATACGCTCCTTGCCTTTTTGTTTTGCTAAAGTTTTGAAAAATGCCTTGGGACCCTCAAAACCAATAGCCCATGAAAGACAGAGCACTTGATTCCTGTTTGATAGCAGCAGGCTGAGGATTTTTTTTTTGCAGCTCAGATCAGTTTGATTAAACAAGCGTTTTGTTGCAGCCGTCATACAGTGCTCATTAAAAAATACTCTACATTTGTGTAGCATTTATCATCCAAGAATCTCATCATGTTTTACAAAATGTAATTAATTAAACTTTACAACTCCCCCTGGAGAGGGATAAGGAAAATGGAGAACTGCTTTAATCCATCACTGAACTGCAGCAGGCTCTGGGTTAGAGGAAAGCAGATTTTCAACAGCACACAGCAGCACTGGATCAAGAAGAGAACATCTCCAGGCAAAGTCACCCAGGGAATATATCACACACCTTGTCTTTGCCTGAACTGTGCACTTCCACTGAAGGTTAAATACCAACTCATGCAGAGAAGAGGGGGATTTTTCACCCCCAGCCTGTTCCCCAGGTTTGGATCTGAGGCACCTGGCAGCACAAAGCCTTCCACTGAATCCCCAGCAGTTCTAAAGCCCAGGGGCAGCCACGACCCTGCCAGGAACCCAGGAGGCAGAAGATATAAAGCCACACAGCCACAAATTGCATCTCACAGTCCTGGAATGTTGTGCAAGCTGGTGCTTAAAGTGGAGGGAGAGTAAAGTCCCTTTAATCCCTCGCTTACTTCCCTCTCCCCTCCCCATCCGTAAATCCACACCTGTTAAAGGTCACCCTGAAATGAAATACATTTAAATGCTTCCTGTGGCTGCTTGGCTCCCCTGTCCTGGTCCCCTGTGATCCCTCCCAGTCCACACTGTGGAGCAGAGGGAAGGGGGGTGCCCACGTGCCCTGCTTGAATGTCAGAATCTCATGGCTGAAATCCCACACGACTCTTAGCTGATCTTTAGAGAGGAATCTCCCTCCCACCCCAGCTTTAGGAGCATACAGGATAACATGGCCATGAGGCAAGCCTGATTAGACAGATCTGTTATGCTTTCACTACCTAGGAAAAAGCTAGAATTTGATCTGGTGCAGGTTGGGGAGGGAATGCAAAGGATCGCTTTTGTGAGGAAGTATGACAACAAAACCACAGGGATATGTGCCAGGAGAGAATGATGCAAACAAACACATGGGAGGGGGATAGATGGAGCAGCACCAACTCATTCACCAGTGATCAGCACAGCTGTGAATGCAATGGCAACTGCATGTATGGATCAGAGAAAGGGCCTTCATGTAACCCTCCAGATGTGCAAGTACCACACTGGAAGGCCTGGGCTTCGTGTGGTGAGACACAGCTGGCTGCTGGGGGCTGAGCTGTGGCTCTCCCACTGCAGCCCTACAAACCTTCTGATTCCTTTGTGTCTTCCAAGAGGATGCTCAGCTCACCCACTGGTACAAGCCTGAGGCCTCACTGGCACAGCTGCTCCTCTTGGCTCCTTGGCACCTGCTTCAGACTCGTGTGTCCTCACTGTCACAGGTGAAGTGGCTGCAGCTTTCAGGAAGAGAAAGCCTGGGATACAAACCCTTCCAGCTCTCAATGGGAAGAAGTGCTGGGTTGAGACTGGCTGTGGTCTGGGACCTGCAGGAAACAACATCAACAGGTGCCACAGGGCTTTGGAGGCAATGATGTCCCAAAGCCACCAGTGTCTGGTCTGAGAAAGGCCCAAAGTCAGCAAGTGAGCTTCTTCCAAGAAACAAGGCTGGAGAGGGAGAGCAGCCATCAGCTGCTTCAGCTGGGAAGGTCAGAGAGACAATTTCCACATTTATTTTCATGAGACATAAATGTGGGAAAAGAGGAGAAGTACAAGGGTTGCGCTGGAGGAACTGACAGTGGATTCAAAGATGGTAACAAGGTGATTTATTTTAAGCCTTTTGTCACATAATTTAATTAGTCTACAAATCCTCCCCTGATAATACGAGGCCCATTTGTACATCCCTCCTGCTGGGCCACTCACACTTAGCCAAACACATGGATAAGATGGAATTTATCACACCAATCTTCCCCCACTAATGAAGGCAGATTACCCTGCCCTTCTGGACTGATACCACCATTCCCAGTGGGTACCTGTCTTTCCTCTTTTTACCATGAAGAAACTGGGTTTTACTGGTTCCTGGTTTTATTTTCATGTTTGTCTCTGGGAAGCAGCCTCAGATACAGCTGTTGCTGCAGCAGATTTATCTCTGTGAAAATTCCTGCTTTGGTTTTGCAAGTGTTTTAATTAACGTACATTATTTTAGTACACTTTACTACTGATAGCATGTAATTATCTCCACACAGGTATATATTTAGCTAACCACCAGGCTGATCAAAGACTTATAAAATAAGGTACTTTTGCAACTGACACCAGATACAAGCAAAGGCCAGCAAGAGGGGACCAAAGGAGGAGGGAGGAATTCCCCCTCCCCACTCCTAAACCCAGGGCTCAAATTTCACCATGTGAAAATATAATCACAACATTAACGTACACATTTTATCACAGGAGCATGAAGATGCATCAACACTCAAGTGCTGTGAAGGAGAAAAGAACTATGTACATGCTAAACTATTAATCATTGGTAAGTGATCTCCTCTGCAAAGTGTTTTGAGGTTGATGAAGGAAAATGGCTCTGTAATAACACAGAGCAAGCAATCTGCTTGCAATCACAGGTTCATTCTCTCAACTGCTTTTGCCATGTCAATCCCTAGGTATTATTATCTCTGCAAGGCAATTCACCATTTTCCTGAGGAAGTCTGGCCATGGAAGAGATTTCAAACTCCACATCCTTTTCTTATCCTATCCAACGCTGGAGTCTGGTTTCCACTGCAAGCACAATTTTAGATGAACGATGCTGAGACCTCAGCAGCTGCTCTGCTCTCACCACACCAGACTGTTCATGCAATTAAAAAATAACTGACTGGATGAAACAACCTGGGGCCATAACTTTTCTCCAAATTGCTGGCTGATAGTACGTGCATCTCTCTGTTGAGCTTCTGCAAGAGCTGGTACCCTGTGATTTCTCTTTCTCCTTGATGGCTGCAGCTCCTTAACCTGTGCTGGTGGGAATTCATCAGATTGAAAAGGAGTGCTTAGGAGCCAAGAGGCATCCTGTGCCAAACCACACGTTTCAGAACCGTATCTGGTCCACAAACCACTGAAGGTTTGATCCTTTATTAAAAGCACTGGGTGCTTTGTCATCAGTTTCAGTGGGCACGGGATCATTTAGGTAAATCCTCGTTTCTTGACCTTCTTGAAGGCCACTCTCTGCTACCTCACACACCTGCAGACACTGTCTGTATATTCCTACAGGACCACTGACCACCCAGGAGAGACCCTGAGTCTTCAAAAGGTGGCACACAGAACAGGAAGAATGATCCCAACCTCTGAGGGAGGCTGTTCTGCTTTTTACTTCTCCTTTTCAGCAACTCAGATGAAGTGTGACTTAAATTTTTGGGCCACAACTGAATCTTTGGACTAAAAGCTGCAATATTACGTGTTACCCTTGTTAGTGGAGAAAGGAAATCTCTTTTGTATCCATTGACGTCTTTTGTAAAATACTTTGTGTTTTTTGAGTTTATTTCTGTTTCTACTTCTATTATTTCTATGCCATTATTTGCAAACTTCACAGCGTTTTCTAGAGAGGTCTTCACTAAGATGAAAACCTCAGGGCAACACTCCATTAGGGTTTTATTTTTAGAGGTTGAACTAAACCTTCTTGAAATTGGTAGGTTTAACTGCATTCCTTTATTTAGGGTAGCTGAAGGAGACATTAAGTCTATTGCCACCCACAAAACAAGATTGCTCAAGAACCTGAAGGCTCTGGGAGGACAGTTTGGAGTAGGATATTAAAAGGAAAGAAGGTTACATGTGGATGCTATGATTCAGGTGGAGGAAGAGACAGAAGGACAGAGTATGGAAACAAGCAGAGAACGGAAACTTCAAAGAGCCTGAACAATCATTGATATAAGACCTGGACTGAATACAAGGATTTGGGGTCACAGTGCTGCCTGGAGCAGGTGTGGAGCTCTAAGCAAGACAACTGGCTCTCAGTGTGTGAGTTCTCCTGTGGTCAGGAAAGAAGGGCTGTGAGAATTCTTGTAAGCAAACAGAAACACATCAGAAACCCCTTTCTTTGTCTCAAATCCTCCCATCTGGATCAACCAACAAGGCCCCGAGCACAGGTCAAAGGCAGGAAATGTGCAGCAAAACCTCCTGCACATCTGCACCATTCCCCTCTTCCTGCTGGGTCAGGTTAAGGTGGCATAAAGACAACAGCCCTGTTCCTCTCACCCTGCCAGCACGGGCAGCTCAGGCCAAGGCTTGAGTCACTGCTGCCTCTAATTGCAGTGGAGATGGAGCCTCACTGAGGATTTCCATTCTTACCCTAACAATCCAAATTTCCCCAGATCCTGCAGTTTGAGCAGCTTTATGTGCTCCTCTGCTCTGCAGGGAACTCCTTAAAATGAGGCCCCCGCCACTGCCTTTCTTCCTGTAGGTGAATTCATCTGCCTTGCATGAGTAATCCTATTTAAAACAATAGGTTGCCTTGCAAGAGTGAGGGAAGCAAGCTTGGAGCATGATTTTTCTGCAAGTTCAGTAAAAAGGGCACACAGTAGTTCACCAGGGGACACTTCAGCCATAAAATGACAGTTACCGGTAAGGTCCAATAATAAAATAAAGGATAATTTAATAAGAGGATTTTAAACTCATTCAGCAGGGTCTAAATTTGGAACCCTTTCTTCAGGTGATCAGACACACTATAATTTCCTAATATTACTTTCTGTTAATAAAGAAAAAAAAAATTAAAAATCAGGCAGCAATGTATTCCTTATGCCTTTTTTTTTTTATGTTATGTTATTCTATAGAAGTACTCAGTGGTTATGTTATGTTATATTATGTTATGTTATGTTATATTATGTTATGTTATGTTATATTATGTTATGTTATGTTATATTATGTTATGTTATGTTATATTATGTTATGTTATGTTATATTATGTTATGTTATGTTATATTATGTTATGTTATGTTATATTATGTTATGTTATGTTATATTATGTTATGTTATGTTATATTATGTTATGTTATGTTATGTTAGTACTCAATGTAAATAAATTAATTTTGGTAAAATAGAAGGTGAAGCTAGACACAGAGACCAGCCTCTGACACAGTTCCAGATATCTTCAGACAGCACAAGTCCCTCACCTCATTTAATACCAGTAACAAAACCCTGCAGACTCCGAGAATCCTGCAGTGGCAGGAGGGAGGAGTATGGAATTAGGCTCTGCTAGCTAAGAGAAGTAAAAGCTGCAGAGATTAGCGTTTATGTAGGAGCCCTGTGGGCTCCTTTCAGCGTCCTTAATTTAGTTTTCATCCCTGATCCGCTCTAGCAGTCCTCTGTGGGATGGAGATTTCATATCCAGGGGTCCCGGGGTGCTGTTTGACCCGTCAGGAGCAGCGGGGCAGCGGCTGCTCCCTGTTTTACCGCTGCAGCACTTCGCTTTTCAGCTCAGCGCAATGAACAACAAACCCTGACACCGCTATGAACCCGCACGAGAGGACTCGAAGCCTCTAGAGGTCACTACGCGGGGACCATCAGCCGCTGCCTGCGAGTGACACCTGCTGGAGTCACACCTGGTGCCACCACCCCGGGCTGCAGGTGCGCTCAGGGCGGGACCGAACCCCCCCAGAAAGGCTCTGGGGAAAAGGAAATAAATCTGGGTGGCTCTTGCCCGTTTTACTCCGAGCTGGTGCAGTCCCACCTCAAGTTCTGGATGCAGTTTTGGGTACCACAATACAAGAGATAAAGCAATTAAAAGGAGGGCTACGAAGATGGGGAAAGGTTTTGGGGAGAAGCAAAACGAGGAGTGGTTGAGGAGTTAAGGGAATGGCTGGGATGTCAGGGGGAATATCAGGAAAAGGTTCTTACCCCAGAGGGTGGTGGGGCACTGAACAGACTCCCCAAGGAATGACCACAGCCCCTCTGCTGCCAGAGATCCAGGAGTGTTTGGACAATGCTCTCAGGGATGCACAGGCTGTTCCATGCAGGGCCAGGAGTTTTACTCTGATCCTTGTGGGTCCCTTCCAGCTCGGGATATTCTGCAATTCCTGTTTCAAGAAAGCAAAATTTGTCTTTATCTGCACATTAACTGCTCCACCACTCTGGTTTTGTGGGTTTATTTACCCCGTACACCCCAACCCAGCATCTTCTTTTGCCTTTGACACCCTTCCAGAGGAGCTGGAGTAGAACACCACATATTCCCACAGGGAAAAGTCCTCAGTGGGCACTGAAAAGGGACTTCTTACAGTGCAAAAGGCAACAATTTCAATGTATGTTGCAGTACATACTGTCTGTGAGCACACATTTACCCTGTTAGAGCTGCAACTTCAGAACACACTGGAAAAGGTTCATTTGTGGGACATCGGCAAGATTGCTGATGGAGACGTGCGAAGATGCCGATGACAACTTGTGAATTTTTCTATATTTTCTCACAATCTGAAGCGCTGCAAGGAGGGCACCTGACACCCCGTAACGTGGGACGGTGCGAGGCGCTGCCCTGGGGGATTGAAGGACAGGCTCAGGAGTTGTTTACCATCCCCTGAGGAAGGGTGCAGCTGATGAAGGGCCCTGCTGGATTGGAAATGAAGGGAAAATCCCTCAGGTGCCCCAGCCCTCTGCCTGGTGGCACCTGGGCAGCGTGTGCAGCCCCCACTGGGGAATTGGCCCCCAGAGAGGAGATCACAGAGTCATGGAATGTTAAGGGATTGGAAGGACCTTAAAGATCATCTAGTTCTAACCCTCTGTCATGGGTAGGGTTCGGGTCCTCTACCCCAGGTTGCTCCAATTCCCATCCAACCTGGCCTTGGACACTTCCAGGGATCCAGGGGCAGCCACAGCTTCTCTGGGCAACCCATGCCAGGGCCTCACCACCCTCATAGGGAGGAATTTTTTCTGTATATCTAACCAAAATTCCCCCCACTTCCAATCAGTGCCCATTACTCCTTGTCCTGGACATAGGGCAGGCTGCACGGGCTCAAGGCAACGCCGAGACCGCCATGGTCCCTCCTGAGGGGACCATGACACACCCAACATGGCGCCGTGACACACCCAACATGGCGCTGTGACACATCAAATATGGCACTGTGACACACCCAACATGGCGCTGTGACACTCCCAATATGGCACTGTCTCCCTCCCAACATGGTGCTGTGACACTCCCAATATGGCACTGTGACTCTCCCAACACGGCACTGTGACACACCCAACATGGCACCATGACACCTTCCCCAAAAAGGCGCTGTGACACACCCAACATGGTACTGTGAGACTCCCAATATGGCACTGTCACATTCCCAACATGGTGCTGTGACACTCCCAACATGGTGCTGTGACACTCCCAATATGGCACTGTCTCCCTCCCAACATGGTGCTGTGACACTCCCAATATGGCACTGTGACTCTCCCAACACGGCACTGTGACACACCCAACATGGCATCATGACATCTTCCCCCAAAAAGGCACTGTGACACACCCAACATGGCACTGTGACACACCCAACATGGCACTGTGACACACCCAATATGGCGCCGTGGCACACCCAATATGGCGCCGGCCCCGCCCCGCCCGCCGCCCTCGTTCCCGCCCGTCCTTCCTCCCATGAGCCCCCGCGGCCCGTCCCTTCCGGGCACACCAAGATGGCGCAGCCGCCGGGTGAGTGAGGGGGATCAAGGTGACCGCGGTGCTCCCCTCCCTCCCTCCCTCAGCCCCGCGCTGACAGGGCTCTCTCTCTCCCTGCCGCAGTTCTCCTCAAGGACATGAAGCTGATGGATGTGAAGCTGGGCCAGCTGGGCAGCTGGCTGGCCATGAGGGATTTCACCCCCGGCGGCATCTTGCGGGCCATCCGAAGAGGTGAGGGGGCTGCGGGGAGGGCGCGGGTCCCTGATTCCTTCTCCTGACGGAGCCAGGGCGAGCAGCACACACGAATCCCTGGCTGCCGGAGTGGATATTGCCTGGGGGGGGGAGTCTGGCAGCTCAAGGGCTGCTCCGTGACGAGTTTTGCTTTCCCAGAGCAGTTTTTCTTGTAACATCTCGTTTTACCGTCTGTAAATTTATTTATTGTCTTGTAAATGTATTTATTTATTTATCCATCGGATGTTTTTTCTCAATATTCCTTCTTGTATAAATGGGAAATGAGGTGCCCTTAGTCCTGAACCCATTGGCTGAAAATCATGGGGTTTCACATCACAAATAAACAAAAAAAATATTAAAAGGCAGTTGATGCCTCCAGATGGTGAAAGAGGAGACAGAGCTCTCGTGCATCACTTGGGACCAATATAGTTTGCTGTAGCTACAAATGTCATTTGTAGGTTTAAACACAAAATGACAAATGCAAGTGCCTGCCTTTGATAATAAATATGTGCATGTATATAATGTGTGGAAGAGTTAGATAATTCCAAAGCAGCTTGAGCTCGTGAAAGTCATACTAATATTTAGAAAAAAAAAAAGAAAAATGGGGCTTTTTTTCCCTTTTCATTTTTTTTTTCAAGTCTTAGGGCTGTTAACTTGGGATCACCTTGCTCAATGAACACACCAGCTGCCTCCTCTTGGGCTGGCTTTGAGACCTTCACATCTTTCATTAGAACCAATTTCCTAAAGTTTTGTGAATCCTTCTCCTACAGGGTAACACACAGCTCATCTGGCTGCTCTGAAAAGTTTTCCTCCTCCACAGGTTACGACAGATACTACAACAAATACATACACGTGAAAAAGGGGGGCCTCGGGGGTATCTCCATGGTGCTGGCTGGGTACATTGTCCTCAGCTACATGTGGAGCTACAGTCACATCAGTAAGTAAAAACCATGGCTGAATGTGTGCAGGGCAGCTGGGAAGGATGCCTGGGGAACAAAAACAATTACCTGCTGCTGCTTTTAGAAATAAAGTGAAAGATTGTTGGCAAACAAACTTTTTTAGCTGTAGAAAAGTTGAATGCTTACTGAGTATTTTCTTGGCAATGAAGCAAGTTTAGACCTTGGTGCCTAGCACTTAGAAAATACATGCTTGGGGGGTTTTCAGAGTGCTTTCTTGCCTGTAATTTCAGGTGTGATGGGTTGTTTTTTTTTCTTGTGAGTTCAGAATTAACTTGCTGTGTTTTGCTGCAGAGCACGACCGCAGGAGGAAGTACCACTGAAACCATCAGAAGGGGAAGGAGCAGCTCCTGGCACAGCTACCCCGACAGAAGACATTGAAACTATCGATATTAAATCTGTACTCCTGTGACCAATAATAAAATGCATAATCGTTACACTTCCTGAGCTGACACTCTCCTAATTGAGCTGTTAATTGTACTGTGTAAATGAATTTGTGTTCTGAGTTTCACCCCTCAGAGGGAAAGCAGCTGCTCCTTGGGGATGTGAACTGGGGGAACTGTTGGCAACTGATTCCTGAATGATAAAAATGATAGCATTGGATTGCTTCTTCCTGGCTGGACAAGGGGCTGAGGGGATGTGTTTTGATTTGAAAGAATATCTGAGCTTTGTGTGGCCTGTTGGTGTTTCTGGTTCTCAAGTCAGGCTGTCTCCAGGGGCTGGAGGAGTTCTGGGCAGTTTTCCATCATTGCAGAGCACTCTGAGATGAGACAGGTCTGCAACTCTGCCTCAGGTAACACAAAATTTCTATCAGAACTTCCTTTCTGAGTGGGAATAAGCATCAGATTTTCAATCCATCAAAATAAAGAAAACTTTCCTTGATTAAATGCACCTTAAAGGAGCATGTGTGGGTTTGGCCCAGCCCTGAGCTTCCTCATGCCCCACAGTCACACCTGCACCTGGGCACTGCTGCCCACCTGAACCATCCTTGTCTGAACAGGGAGAGTGAAAAACACTTCTTGAGGGACATGAGGAGTCTCCCAAGAGCTTTGGTGGTAACAGGAAGGCTTTCAATGCTGGAAAACTGGTACTGAAGCCCAAAAACTGAACTCAGTGGGGAAGGTGATCAGGCACTGGAGTTTTAATTCCCTTTCCACATGCCCAGTTACAGATCACACAGCTCAGTGTGAGCGAGGCACAGAGTGTTGGGAAAATGATGGTCTGTGACTCAAAACTTCCACAGTGAAATAACTGCAGTCATTGACACCAACACAGGCTCTGGTCACTTCTCTTAATCCAGCCACATTTACCTCGTTCTTAAAGAAAAATAAATTCACAGCCAGCTTTTGCCATCAGTACATTTCAATAAAAACAAAGTATAAAGGCAGGCAGCAAATGAAGAGATGGGGTAGAATCAATAAGGCTCACATTGTGGGTAATTTTTTTCTTTTAATTCACATTTTGTCATTGGCCCTTTTGAAATAGTCATCTCAAAATAAATGGGGTTTAGGTTGAAAAAAAAAAGTCTGCTGTCAGAAGGGATCTCTACCAACACTTTAAAAGTAGTGTTCCTTAATACACAGCTCCACTTCCTGGTCTCTAGAGTGTGGGAATACCTGCTCAGTGTGAGCTGGGTGATGGGGATTGAGACAAGGCTCTTTATTCCTACTCCAAGCCGTGCTCATTTCCCTCCTTTCTGCAAGTGGGAACTGAGCACAGATGCAGCTTTCCTATAATCATTGTTCCTTACTGTCTGGCTAGCCAGAGAGATGCCAATTTATTCTCCCCTTGATCAGTTGTCTCCCAGAAGACTGGACTTCTAACCAGCAAGAAGGACAGAAACAAAGCAAGTGGACACAGGTTTTACTGCCTGATGTACGTGAGGGGTTTTGTCAGCCACCAGGACAAGCTCACTAGGCTGATCTGGAAACAGAACTTTGCTTTTGAAGAGCTACAGGACAGCAGAATCCCTGCATCCTCACTGAGGAGAAGGCATTGCAAGTGTTAACTTTTCCCAGTCAGTCTTCCTGCTTCCACAGGGAGGGCTGAAACGCTGCAGATTCTCCAAAGAGAAGTGGCAGAAGGAAAAATACTTTAAAGAAACACTGGCCTAAGATGTGTTTACGTGGAGTGCTGCACCAGTAAGGGCTTGGTTTATCTACTGGCTTTTAGATCTACCTTTCATAAGGGCTCAATGAAAACAGGCGGAGGCCAAAATCGATTTTAAAAAGGTTAAAACTTAAAAAAGTTGGGGGCAATTACAAAAATGTTGCTCAGCAGCAGCCAGCCTCTGACCAGTTCTCTCAGTAATGGCATTAAAAAAACAACCTGATTAATAGCTCCAGACATTGTGCTAGGCAGAAACCTTTCCTCAGTGGTAACAGCTCCCTTGCACCTTCCTGCTGCTCCTTCACTGTCCACTGAGAAAGGCCAGGTGTCCTTTGGTGCATCTGTTGGCATAATGACCTTTTTCACCACACTGAAAGAGAAAGAGAGACAGGAATTATTGCAGAGATGCAGATTTTTCCTCCTAGCTGCCTTTATTAAGGCACCCAGGAAAAGCAGTTATTTATTAACTGCTGCCATTTGGAAGCTTTTCCCCATGTGGAAGATGCAGCATTTAGCAGGTGAAGTGAAACAGGGTGTCAGGAGGGACAGGATTTATGGGCTGCTAGCACTCCTTGGAGCAAAAGCTGCTTCTGTGCTGGGAGTAACCTGATGCCATGGGATTCTAAGGCATGTCAAAGGAGAGAAACCTCAGCACACAAGGAGGATTTCAACATTTGAGGCTTCTCAGACTACTCCATCCAATATGTACCATATCTATGGGGACTCTCCTGATCTCCATGAACAGAGAAAAACACCTCTGAACTTGAGAAAGTCACAGTTTCATGACTCTGCATCTTAAAGCTACTCAAACACAGAGAAATGCCAGTATCTGGTGCAACAGCCTTCTCCAGATCTAAATCTGTAATTTACTTGCAGATAAAATAGGTGGCTACTAAAGGTTTTGAGTGAAATGATTCAGCTATTTAATATCCCTGTCCAATCACAGTGGTTTACACCCAAACAAGCACCTAAGGCTCAGAGCTGACATGTAAAATATTGTAACTGTCAGGGCTAAAGGGACAGGAAGATTCTTTGTCCTTTTCTAGTGACTGGGGCTATTGTGGAAAAATAGGGAGATGGAAACTTAAGATGGTGTCCAAATTTTCCTGGTGCTCCTCAATGAGCAACCAAGGGGAACAAATCATTCCTTGGTTTGACACCACAGGGTGCATTTACAGCTCAAATACTGAGCAGGCTTTGCAAACCTAATTTCTGTTACTTTCAATGACCTCCCAGCAAAGAGGAGAGAAGAGAAACTACACCCACCAGTGTAAGCAAATCAGCTCATGAGACAAAAAATTATTCTTATTTTGAAATGTGCAGCTTGGCAGTCTCCTTCCAGTCTTTGGGGCAGGGTTTTCCTGTTTATTAGCAGACAGCAAAGCCCTGCAGAATTTGTCATTGTCACAGCAAGCCCAGGAATGGCAAGGCAGCGACCTCAAAACTCAAGGCCAATTCCCACAGCTATATCCTGGCACCACACAATTTCTAATGAGCAGAGCTCAGAACTCATGAACCTTTTTTACACTGTGAAAAAAAAGCCTTTTGCTCTCCCTCCTCAGCATTACCTTGTAGCAGGTGACCTGCTCCAATGGCCGGGGTCCTCTGTTCCCACTGTTGTTATTTTGAGATTGCATGACTCCAATGACTTGGGGTGTCCTCTGTTGGGTAGGAGAAGAGTTCTGACTCGTTAAATGCATCCAGGATAAAGATCTTTGTGGTTGTTGTTTTGTTAAGAAGGGAAAAGAGCACCCCATATGTCAAATGATCAATTTTCCTCCAAATCTGTGTGTGGGTGCTCTGCCAGCTGGAGCAGCAGAGAGAAGAAATCAAGCACTGAGCCTTACAAAGCCCAGTGATCCTGTTTATCTCTGGAAAGCAGATTTGGAGAGTAGGTTTAGGCTGCTAAAATATCATTGCCATCACGGAGGGATGTCACCCTGATTACAAAACCTGGCAGACTGCTGCACAACCACATATGATGTGCTTCTGTGTAGCGTGGGAGTGTTCTGTGACATGATCTCCATGTGAAGATAGAACAATTGTGGGGTTTCATCACTATAATGGCACTCAGGGTTGCTCACTGCTTAATTCTCCCTTCCAGACCCAAGAGCCTGGGTGCCCAACTTTGACCACTTGACAACCTGTTCTATTTTTAAAGCACTGTGGGAGAGGTTTGAGGGTGGCTGTGTGGGGAGGCAGGGGATCTGGGTACCTTTTGCTGTGTTTGTGTTGGCTGAGGCAGTGGTGGTTGCTCTGTGGTTCCCATTGGCAGTTCAAACCGAGGGCTGGTTTAGATGGAAACAAGAAAATTGATTCTCAAATCATATGCCAACATTTTATCATCAGCTCAGTCAAGTAACTCCAAACAACAAAACGTTGAGCCAGTTAAATCTGGCTCACAGGAAACAGAACTCCCCCTCCCCTTTTCTTTACATATGTGTAGCATATCCCTCTGCCTTCTGGAACAGAAATCCACGTGATTCCACTGCACTGATGGCACCTAATCACCATGCCAGTCTTACTGGGAACTCCTTGGAGAGGCCCTGCCCCACATCATGGACCGGTTTGGATTGGAAGAGATCTCAAAGCTCATACAGTTCCAACCTCCCTGCACAGGCAGGAACACTTTGCACTATCCCAGGTTGCTCCAAGCCCCATCCAACCTCACCTTGGACACTTTCAGGGATGGGGCAGCCACAGCTTCTCTGGGCAACCTGTGCCAGGGCCTCCCCACCTTCACAGGGAAGAATTTTTTTCTAATGTCTAATCTAAATCTACTCACCCTCAGTTTGAAACCATTCTCCCTTGTCCTGTCACTACATGCTCTTGTAAATACTTTCTCAATCCCCAATTCAGTAAAAATTTGGCCCAAATGAACACTGGCAAATCTCCAAACCATTGGGAAGCACGGGAGCACCCTCATTTGAGATGTACCAGACCACAAGTGAAACACAAGGCTGCAGGGCAGGCCTGGAGCATACTCACTGCATGAATTTACAGGCAGGCCCCTCTGGACAGAATCCCACCAGGTAATTCACACAAATGACTCTCCGAGTGTGCCGATGTCTGCACAGGGGACCTGCAACACAAAGCTCAGCAGCTCACATTCCACACACCCAGACCCCAGCAGATCCCAGAGCATGCAAAGATGGACCAGCAACACTCCACCCCTGATCTGCAGCCACAGAACAGCAGCTGTGGGAGGCACTTACCGTGTTTACAGAAGCCTCTGTCATACCAGGGACAGTCTTTGATCTTCGACTCCGGGTCAATGTGCAAGAATGGACATTCCTTGTTACTGCATTCCCCTGTGCCAAAGGCAAACACACTTCTCAGTCAATTGTGCAGGTCTGACATCAAAATGACTCTCAAAACGTTACCTGCATCATGTAGCACCCACAGAGCTGTTACCAACATTTGTAAGGCACAACAGTGTCACTGCCTGCCTTAACCTCCATGAAGAGCTCCAAGGACTCACCCCTGGTGAGCCAAGTTCTACCAGACTGGATTATTGAGGGTTTTAAAAACAATGGGGGAACTAAATTTGAAAGAGCAGCCATGGTAACAAAATCCAAATATTTAGTGCACCAGAAGTGTGGAGAAACTACAAATTGCACACTAACCCCAACCCAAGGAAACCTACAAGACTGAAAGTTTCTGGCACCAAGTTGCCTCATTATGTCCAGATCTCCAGAGCTGGAAAGCAAGTGCACAAAACTTTTGCACCTCTGTGCCTTCTGCTCCCCAAAATCAGAGTCATGCAAAGAGCAGCTGCTCAGCCTACTCATATCATAAAAATGAACTTCAGGCATAAGAAGCAGTAAAAGCAGTTTCCCTCCTCTTCCTGCAAGGGACAAGCAGTCAGCTGAAGACATCTGCAATACATCACAAATTTCTGTGGATAAAAAGTTGAAGCAGATCTGGAAAAATGTCAATCTAACATCAGACTGTATGTAAAGCAAAAATGCAATGCTCTGAGGAGAAATCTCCAGACTCACACACCTGCAAGGAAGGCTAGGCAGGAGCTACTTACCAAATTTGGAGTAGAAGTAACACTCAGGCATCTTGGTCATGTCATACTCGTGCAGGAACTCGCACTGGTCTCCCTTTTTGCACAGTCCTCGTAGCCAGTGTTTACAAACAACTGTCTTTTCCCCACTGATGTGTCTGAATGGGCACATGCCTCCTATGGAAGGATGGGTGGGGCAAGGAGAGGGGAAAAAGAACCATTAAAATATGTCACACAGGGTGACAGCAACCCCTCTGCAAGAGGGGGTTTCAAAAAACATCACCTATGATTTCAGCCCTGAGTGATAACTGCAGAACAGGGAGCTCCAAAACAGCCTTGTGTCAGCCTCTAATGAGCTCTGCAACAGTCTCCAGCTCTTAATCCTGGCAACTACAAACCACAGCAACTAAAGAGGCAGATGCACAGCCAAGTCTGCCTGTGGTGAGTTCAAACCTTCCTTCAACAGTAGCTTTGCTTATTCCCTTCCCAGCTCTCGTAAAAAAATACCATTATTTCCCAACTGCTGCAAATATTCCAATATCCTTCAGTTTTCTCCTCTATCCAGGTTACCCCCTCAGTTTTACAAGACAAGAGCACCATAAACAGTGCTGGGAGATCTCTTTTCACCCCCCCATCCTGCCAGAATAATTTTCCAGTATTCCACACAACTTGCCTTTTCCACATGCCGCCTTTAAAAAAAACTCACAGACAGCTGCGCCCGATTCTGTGGAGAAAACAAGGAAACATTGGTTATTTTAACAATGCTTCATGGCAACTTTTATAGTATTTGCTGTCCTAGAAAGAAAATCTGATCTCCAGCACCAAGAGGAAAGTAACACTTTGGTTTGGGGAAATCACTTTCCTGCAGAAATTCCTTGTTAAAGCCTGGCACTCAAAAATTATCTGTTTTCTTCCTGAGGGACACCAAAGGGAATTTGCAGAGATTTAGAGGTGCTTGATTTGCTTTTCAGATATTTAAGTTCTCGACTAGGTTCTCTTCAGCTGTTAAATCAGTCATATCACAGAAAATCCTGAGTTGGATGGGACCCACAGGGATAATGGAAGTCCAACTCCTAAACCCTGTATTTGTAGTCATGGCATTGAAAGCCTCATATTTCTTCACCAGAACTGCCTGAAACAACCACTAGCTTGTTATCCTTTGCTGATCCTGATGAAGAGGGACATTCAAAGAAGTTAAACACAAGTTTAGTAGCCCAGCCAGAAAAATTCAGTAAACTATGAGTCTCCTGAGTCTGTGTCAGACTGAAGGAAAATATTTAGAAAGTCAGCCACGGATATACCTAAAGATGAGGACTCTTACCACCAAAACGCTTCATCTACCAAAAGGGAATGAAAAAGGAAATATAAAGTACTGTGCAGGAGAGTGAAGTTTATTCACGGCAACATCTCAACTTTAATTTTCCAGCCTGGCTAGCAGTAACTACAGATTTCACTAAGCAGAAAAGAAAAACAACCGGGTTACGACAGAAACCTCATGGGGAAAGCAGAAGTTGGGTGGATCTATGGATAGGACCTGAGGAAGACGCTTTATAACACTCGGATCCCTGGAAACTCTCCCAGCCCTGCCCAGCCCACCCTCCTCGGCCCACGGCCCCGGCCCGAGCACCCCGCGGAGGAGAGAGCCCACACGCACTGTCCATGCCAGGGAAGGGGAGCGGCTGTGCCCCCAGCTGCTGCTCCACGGCCAGCTCCAGGTCGAACGTGATGTGATCCACGCTGGCGATGAGCTCTTGCATGGTGGCAGCTGGGGGCCGCCGGCAACGGGAAGGTAGGGGCGGAATGGTGGCGGTGTTGGTGGCGGCGGGCGGGCGGGCCCGGGCGGGCCCGGCCCGGCCCGCTCCGCTCCGCGCCGGCAGCGCCTGCAGNCTCCGGCCAATCAGAGACCGCTAGGGACACGCCCCTTCCGTGCGCGCAGGCGCTGCGGGTCCGGGGCGGCGTGAGGGGGGACGGGGAGAGCGGGGCCGGATCCCGGTTCCGATCCCGCTGGCTTTCCGCACCCTCTCGCCTCCGAGGACAGCGGGCACATCATGGGCTCCCTGCGGCTCTTCATCCCCCGCTGGTGCCGCTACGCTTCCCCCGCTCTGCTGCGGGCGCGGTGTGCAGCCCCCGGGGTTGGGTCCGGGCAGGCGCCGCTCCTGTCCGGGCCCCCAGATCAGGCACTGCCGGGCTGGAGAACGTGCAGCTCCTCCCAAACCTCCTGCAAACTGCACGGCAGCGAGCCGAGAGAGACCAGCGCTGGCAGCTCCGCTGGAGCTACCGAGGAGCAGAAGGATGATGATGATGATGATGATGAAGGTGTGGAGTTCGGGACGCTGTCTGATAAATTTTCCTCTAGAAAATATTACCACAAAACCACGGCGCACTTTCGGGATTTAAAGCTTCGAGAAGGAGAAGAAGAACCAGAAAGAAAACCTCGACGTGGCCCTAGGAACACTCCATACTGGTACTTCCTGCGGTGCAAGGCTCTCATCAAAGAGGACAAGGTTTGAGCCCAGTTCTTCTCTTGTTTTTAATAGCACTGATGAAAGACGCAGCTCTGACCACTCTCTATCATTTGGTATCTTTTCAGAAAGAATGAAAATAAGAATTTCTTGTAGAATCTTAATAAAACAGTTTGGGTTGAAAAAGACCTTAAAGATCATCCAGTTCCACGCCCTGCCATGGGCAGGGGCACCTTCCACTATCCCAGGGTTCTTCAAGCCCTGTCCAACCTGGCCTTGGACACTTCCAGGGATCCAGGGGCAACCACAGCTGCTCTGGGCACCCTGTGCTAATGCCTCCCTCACAGTAAAGGATTTCTTCCCAATATCTAACTTAAATCTCCCTTCTGTTAGCTTAAGGGCATCTCCCCCCCCTCCTGTTACCACACACCCTCATCCAAAACCCTCTCCAGTCTTCTTTTGAGGAACTCCACATTTTGTAGAGCTTGCACTACAGTCTGCCCCCAGCTGCATATATTAGTATCCACTGTGGTTGATTCTCATGATGGATTTTTCTCATCCTTGTAGCTGGCAGAGGCTCTGGAGCTGTTTGAGGTGCAGATGCTGAAGGAGGAGCGTGTCCGGCCAGAAGAAAGCAATTACACCGTTCTCATTGGTGGCTGTGGCAGGGTTGGCTACGTGAAAAAAGCATTCAGGCTCTACAATGATGTAGGTTCAACTTTTCCCTCAAAGCATTTTCTAAGCTGAAAGCATTTCAATCATTCAGTTACGTTACTTTGTCTCCAAAATGCCTTTGCGTTAGCGTTGGCACTTTCTTGGCCTGGAACTCTTACAAGCAAATTAAAAAATTCAAGGTGTTCTTTTTCATAAAGGTCAATTCAAATCCTTCTCCTCTTCCTCTAGATGAAAAAACGAGGGTTAATCCCCACAGAGGCCACCTACACAGCCCTGTTCAACGCCTGTGCTGAGTCTCCATGGAAGGACTCAGGGCTGCAGAGCGCCCTGAAACTGCGGCAGCAGCTGCAGAGCAAAAACGAGGAGCTGAACCTCATCACCTACCACGCCCTGCTGAAGGTCTGTGCCCTCTGCTCAGACCTCAGGATGTGCTTGGATGTACTCAAGGTAAATAGGTTGCTTTTCTCCTATTGAACCTATTCTGTGCTGTGGTTAAAGCTCCTGGAAGTGGTCATGTTGCATCAGGTTTTTAATTTCATTTCCAGCTGAGATAATTACAGGTCATGTGTTTATAGTTCATTGATCCTTATTGTCATACAGTGAAATTGTACCTACCAAACTCTGAGCTTAATTACCTAAAAGGAGGCAGCTTTGGCTTTAAAACTGTCTGAGTCTGTCCAAAACTTGTTACATCTATCCTCAGAAGGTGACAGTAGAATTTGAGCTTCATCACACAGGGTAACCCTGAAATTTAATGGTCTCTGCTCTTTTCAGGAAATTGTGCAGAAGGGCCATGTCCTCACAGCTGAGACCTTCAGCTTCCTTCTGATGAGCTGCATAAAAGACAGTGAAAACGGCTTCCGATTTGCCTTGCAGGTTTGTCCTCGTGTTCTGAGGGGGGGAAAGTGCTGCTGCATTGTAACTCATCACCTGAGCACATGGAAAGCAGAGGGGTGGTGAAATGGGAGGAGTTCAGCTCCTCCTAGCACAAGTTCTGAAAACCAGACTCTGCTCAGGACATCTCATATGCTGGTAAATAACCCTGGATCATCTCACAGGGCTCTCCAGCTCCAGGTCACTGTCCTTGTCATGCTGTAACTTCACTCCTTCTCACACAGATCCCATTAACACATGTACTTACAGGCTGCTAGAGATGCTCCTGTTATTTAATATCCACCTTCCCCTCTTCAGGTTTGGCAACAAATGAATAAGCTGGGAATAAAGGCTGACAGCCACACCTACAACCTGATGCTGCGTGCAGCCAGAGACTGTGGGATCGGCAATCCCACTGTGGCCTCCAAAATCCTGCTCTGTCCCCCTGAGAACTCACCTCAGCTAAAGCTGCCACCTGGCAGGCAGAAGGAAAAGGTGAAAAATCAGAGGAAGAAGGGATCAGAGAGTGCTGCTGTCCAGCTGGATGTGGAAGCTATGGAAAAGCAGTTATTTCAGGAGAGTTCAGTGCAGCCTGAGGAACGGATCCAGCAACAAAATAAAGATGTGGCTTGGGCTGAAGCAGAACCAGCTGCTCCTGACAGCCCCAACATCACTCACAGCAGGGCTGGAGCCTTGATGAGGAGAGCCCAAAGTGAGATGGAACAGCAACAGCCACACCTGAGACAAAAGCTGCCTTTCTGCAACCTGCCCAACTTGTTGGATTCCCAGATGGCTGACACAGCCGTGGTTTCCCTGGGGACAGTGGCCACACCATCCCATAGACTGGCTCTGATGGGGGATGTGGAGGGATTCTTGAACAAAATGAAACAGGACAATGCAGAGCCCAACATTAAAACGTTCACGTTACTGGCTGAGCTGGTGGAACCCCAAAGCCCCTCAGAGTCCTCTTTGCTGGCACTGCTGGATGATCATAAAGTAAAAGTAGATGTGACCTTTTTTAACACTTTAATGAGGAAGAGAAGTAAACAGGGAGACCTGGAGGGAGCAAAGGTGAGAGAAAAACCTCAGAACCAGCCCCATCACCACCTCCTTGTGTCAGTCCTCTCTTTTGCTGACACCCATTTTTCTGTCCACAAAAGAAACTGGGATCTCACACTGTTTCCCACAAGGCAGTGCTTGGGTTAATTCCTAAGTATTTATGGATTCTGTTCTAGCACATCCAGCTCCCTGTCTGGAAAGCTACAGTAAGAATTTCTGGGAAGTGATGCCAACACTTGTATCTTGCAGAGCGTGCTGCCAGCTCTGGTGAAGAGGGGACTGTCACCTAACCTCCAGACATTCTGTAGCTTGGCAATTGCATGCCACAAGCAGCAGGATGGACTGCAGCTGCTCTCAGATTTGAAGGTAATGGAAGAAAAATCCTCTGCTGCATGGGGTCTGAGCTGCAGGAAGAGGCAAAGTGAAGTGTTAATGCTTTCAAAAGATCTGCTGAGGTTTTTGTGGCGAGTGGTTTTGTTCTCTTCCCAAAAACATGGAGCTCCAGAGTAGCTGGAGCTCAGCTGGTCTGTGCTGGCACTGCACAAGCTGTGTCCTGTGATGAGAGCTGTGCTCCTTGTGTAAAACGTGCCTCTGCCTTTTCCTTCTGCAAGTCCTGCACTAGCCAGCAGATAAAACTCTTTAACTGTAGCATTTGTTCTTTCCAGAGGTCTGGAATAACTCCCAACAAGTACATCTACAGCACCCTCATTGCTGCTGCTGTGAGGCAGCTGGATTACAGTTACCTGACGGAGATCCTGCGGGACATGAGGAATAACCAGGTGCCTCCCAACGAAGTGATCATCCGGCAGCTGGAGTTTGCAGCACAGTACCCCCCCAAATTTGACAGGGTAAGGAGCCAGGCTGTGAAGGCATCACAAAGGACGTCAACAAGGGAGGGGAATCATAAATAAGATGATTTAATGTCTGCTTGAGTGTCCTTTGGGTTTGTGTGGTCTGCTTGGTGATTACTTGATCGCTGTTTCTTTGGTATCATCTTGCAGTGATGTGAACTCTCATCTAATAAAAACTTACTCTGTTGGTTTTCTCTTTGCAGTATAAATACAAAAACCCATACCTGGAGAAGATTGATGGTTTCCGTGGCTACTACTACCGGTGGTTAAAAGTTATGGCTGGAGAGGAGACTCCCCACCCCTGGGCCAAGTACAGGACACCAAGGCCTGGGGGGCAGGACAGCGGGGCAGAGGCTGTGCAGGAAAAGGGAGCAGGATGCTGAAGTTTCAAGTTCTTCCAGCACAAGGAAGATGCATGACTTGCTTCTTTAAACTGGCTTGTAGTAAAGCTGCTTTGTGTATCCCCAACCCCCAGTTCTTGCAAGAGTTATATAATAAATTATTTCCTTTTGTTTTAAGGAGGAGCAAATACATTTTCAGTGAATTTCCTTCAACTGCTGAGGATTAATGGGCTGTAGTTTAAGCAAACCCTGTGCAAAACAAGGAAGAAGCAAAATCAGATTTAATAGGGGCTTAGCTCAGTGCTGGTTTTGTCTGTGTCCTGTCACTTCACATGTGACCTCTGAGTCTCTAGACTGCTGGCATTCCTGAAGGGATCTGTGCATTAATTCCAGGTTACAAACCTCAGCAGAGAATTCCAGTGAAATGCAGTTTCCATCTGCACATGGTCAGCAAAGAACTCAGACTGGACATTTGGGAACTGTATTTCCTTTCCACACAGACTTAGTTGAGAAAAGAAAACCCAGAGCAGCTCACAATGTGCAGAACAACCTTCAAGCACCCAGAAGACATCCAACAGGAGAAGAGGAGCACAGGAATGTTTCACCAGAAGATCACACCACTCTCTCAGGAAGGCAAGCTTTATTTTAAAATAAATGGCTACACAAAACCCTACTCCAAAGCACCCCCCATTTATGCACGATCCAGGTGATCACACTGCTGCTTTAATTGTTACACAGAAATATCCCATCACAGAAAGCAGCTGTAATTGCACTCACAGTCCATTGAGGAGGAGGAGGAGAAGGATGTCCCTCAGAGTTCAAAAAACAAGTGTGATGGCAAAAGGCTTCACCCAGAGCAGCCTCTGCATCCACAGTGAGTGCACTCAATGATTCTGCCCTGGAAAACAAACATGAGGAGGGTGTTACAGCCAGGCCACAGCCAGAGCAGCAGGCTTGGAATGGCTCTGGGTGGGAAGGGTTCCCACAGTTTGGTGTTATTTCCCATACTTTTAACAACCTTAAATGAATGCCAAAGCTGACAGTAACTTTAGCACCCAGTGGACACCAATTCCACCAGCAAAGGCAGAGGAAATTACCAGGAAGAACAGCACTACCCCCTCTGCTGTCCCTGAGCTGGGAGAAGTCAGAACAGCTACTGCAGAGCAGAGAAACAAGCTGGAGACTCACCACTTCCAGTTTGCTTTTGGGGACCCTGCAGATGCAGTTGGTCCCAAAGTTGGTGTCCCGAGTCTGGATGCAGCGCAGGCAGCAGAGGTTCTCGTAGCCCTGCTTCTTCCACTTGGCAATCAGGTTTTTGTCAGCGTAGCCCTCCTTGATGCAGTACTCATAGAGCTCTGGGGAGGAGCAGACACTGTCATAAGTCTCACTACCAGGGGTTACCAGCTGTGGTAACCAGCAGGTGAAGCCAGGCAGCTGCCAAGCCTTCCCTCCATCCTTCCCCAGAAAGCTGATCCCAGCAGCTCCCAGTTCAGTGGACTCCACAGGTGAACACCTCACTCACTCCAGTATTCCCCTGCCCCAAGCAAAGGCCCTGCACTCCTCACCTCTGCTGATGGCTTTCCTCTTGTAGAAGAGATCAAAGATGGAACATATTTTCTGGTGGTGGATCCTGAAGATGGGCCACAGGGACTCCACCTTCCTCTTCCCTTCGTGCGGCTCCGTCTCCGCTGGGAGGGAACACAAACACCAGGTGACCAAGAGCTTCCCTCAATCACTTTGCAATGAACTGTTCCAAGAACGTTACAACTTCAATATGTGACAGGGATAAGACTGAGATTAATGGGAGGAGACCCAAATGAGAGAGACCTGACCTGAAACAGCTCCTTTAGGATATAAAACCAATGGCAGTGAGATGACGTGACCCACACTGGGATTGGGGTGACTTCATGTCCACAGCAACAACATGCACAGGAACTACCAGTTCCTCCACACACCCATGAGTTTCATCCCTAAACTAGCTGTAACCAAAGCTCTGTGCTCCATAACCCCAAAATTAGGGACCAGCATGGCCCAGGATCAACCTACAGCATCACCAGAGGCACAGACACAAAAAGGGTTCACCTGTATTCATGAAGCAGCTCTTGTGAGCTTGTTTTGGGGTCCCATCCCTGAGAACACCCACTCACCTTCTCTCATCTTCTGATCCAGCTCATCCAGCGTGGGCTCGATCAGCTCCCAGCCATCCGGGGGAGGCTTCCTGCTCCTCTTCACTTTGGGCATTGCCTCGGGAACGAGAGGGCCAAAAGTCAAGGGGAACTGCCAGCACTCCCTGAATCACTGGGAAAAACGAAAGGAAAACAGCTTTAGATATATTCATCCTAAGGTTCCTGTGCCCTCTTGTCGCTGTTAGTCGTGAACAGAAACACAGAAACTGCAGCAGCAGTTCATTAGAAGGCTAATAAGAGACTTTTTTTTTTAACAAAATAAAACACCTTATATAAGGCACTTCGGTAAGGGAAAAGTGACTGGTGAATAGGAAAACCACCTTTTCTATTACCATTGGCTAAATAAGAGAAACAATGTATTCTACGTTATGAAAAACAGGGAGGAAAAGCACTACCTGTTTTGAGAAAGAATATTGTTTGGAGAGTTTGTCTACAGGATTTCTCTTGGGAAAGTGAGAAGCTTTCCCTTGGAAGGAAAAGATCCGGACAGGCTTTCAGCTATGAAGTTTCAGAGACAGAACTGTCAGCCCTACACCTCCTTCCCGTTTTCCACTTTAGGGGTAAAAAGGAGCTTTACGGAGCTCATGAAAGAGGTGAAAGCTCTCTGACTGCTGCACGGTAAGTCAGCTTTTCTCCTCAGCAAAGCGCGGCAGCCACCCCTCCTCGGAGGTGACAACTCCGGTCACACCCCGGTGACACAGAGGGCGCCGGGCGCGGCCCCGGCAACCCCACCGCGGAACCGGGGCTGGCAGGGTGAGGGGGGGCCGCACGTCCTGGTTCCGATTCCTTCCTGACTCCGATCCCTGTCCCGGTCTCGGCTCTGATCCTGGCCCCATCCCAGATCCCAGTTCCGGTCCCTGTCCCGGCCCTGATCCCGGTCCCGGCCCTGATCCCAGTTC
>VZTB01004663.1:943581-955376 GCA_013397245.1 Thryothorus ludovicianus
GTAAAGATGCCGCGGCGGCTCCGTTCTCCCCGCTCTCCCCGGCCTTGGCGGAGCCTGCGGGGTTCCCTTTCCCCCTTTCCGGCCGTCCCCGCGGCTGTGCTCGGGCTCTGGAGGGATCTCGGGTTCTCTTTTCCCCCCTCCCCATTCTCGGGGCTGCGGGGGTGCCTCGCCCCCTCCGCGCCCCCCGCGTTCCCCTCAGAGCCGGGGCCCGTGCTGTGCCCCCCGAGGCTCCGCGGCAGCCCCTGGGGGTGTCCGGGCCTCCCGTGGGGCCGGGCTGGGCTCCATGTGCTCCCGCTGGAACGGGCACCGCGGCCGGATCCCCTGGGAGGAGCCCGGGGAAGGGGGTACGGCTCAGGGAGCCGGGCCCGGGGGATCCGAGCGGCCGCGGAGGGGATCCGGCCCCGGGGGGGTTCGGGGGCTCCGGGCGCGGCCGCTTTGATGTGGCTCCGGCAGCGCCGCCGCGTTTTGGGTGTTCCGGAGCGGGCACCGACTTGCTCCTCGTGTGATTCAGGAGCGGGGATGAGGCACCGCCGGGCTGTCACGGCTCGGCGGGATCCACCCAGAACCTTCTCCTCCACATGCACCATCTGCATAATTGGCTCTGGCAAACCCCGGTCACACACGTTTGAAACCAGCCCCTCCTCATTCCTCTTCCCTGCAGTTTGCTCCGCTCTCTTCCATCGGCGTTTCACAGCCTTCAGCGCCAAACTGATCCCTTGCTTAGATTTTATTTAACTGCTTCATTTTGGGTCCATCTGCACAGTAATAGGAGATGGGGCTGACGAAGCTTTCACGTGGTTTTTGTGACGGCAAAGAGCCATGGTGGGTTATAACCCCATAATATTTAAATGCTGTGTAACTTCAGGATTTCCTGCTCTTTATTTCATTGCACAAATTCAGATGTTTGATTCAAACCTTTTTGCTTTTTGGAAGAAGAGGAGTCTTTTCTCCTTTTCCCCCCAAGTCAGTGGGAGTTGGTGGATTGTTGGCAGAAGAGTGGATTTTGGCACTCAATACAAAAGGGAGAGGCATTAACCAGCTACTAATAAATTTTTTACAGGACTATTTCTGATTAATTTCCTTTCTTTTCTGCTAATACTTTGATTTTAAAAAGAGATCCCATTCTCTTTCATCTAACCTCCTTAATTAGGCTGTTTAAAGCTTAAGACAGATGTGTTTGAACGTGGGCCTGCCTGGGCACCACTGTGCTTTGCTGTAGGTGAAATCTGCAGGTGATTCTATTTTAAAAGTGCTTCACAGAGATGGAAAAGAAATCCCTGTTTTCAGATGGGAAAACTGAGGCACAGAGCTGGTCAGTGGCAGGTGTTGGACCAGCTCCCCACGTCTAATGTGAGGTTTGATCTCCCTGCACTCCCATGGGCTTCATTCTTCCATCTGCTTCTTTTTAGGCTTTTAATGTAAAATAATTTCTCTTTAGTTGCTTCCCCCCCTCCCTCCCCTTATCAGCTCTGTTTATTTGCAGTAATGAGCAGTTTGTGTTCCTTGGTCCTGAGCCCAGGGTGGAATTCTGGAGCAGCTGGGTGAGGAGCCTGGCCCTGGCCGGGCTGGGAGCACAGTTTTGGTTTTTGGGGGTTGGTGTGTCACAGATGTCACCCCTTGGGGTGAGGTGCTGTCTCCCCAGGAGCATTCCCATGGCAGATCTCCTTGCAGAGTGTCAGTGTTCCCATGTGGGATGGCTGGGAACAGACAAACAGAAAATGTCTGGCTGGCTGCACCAAAGCTTTCGGTTGTGCTTTAGGGTTTGAGAGCCTGTGAGCTTCCCCAGCTGAACCCAGGGAGAAGAATTTGGTCTCTGCACTTCCCCATTTCTATTGGAAAAATAGCTCAGGAGTTTCTGTAAAGCTTCACAGAGGGGTTTTGGGAGAGATCTCAGGCGTTGTGAGTTTTCTGTGCTGAGCCAGGAGGATTGGTCAGAAAATGTTGGATCTCTGAGGCTCCCAGTCCAGCAGCACACAGTGAGAGAGCAGTGGCAGATCTTCCATGGATCCCACACAGTGCCAAGGAGGGAGGGATGATCCCTCACCCCTCCCCACCCTGTAAGGTTCCCATTGTCCTCAGCAGGTGAAGTGGGGAGGATGGGACAGATCCAGTGTTTCTGCTCCTTCCATGGGACTTCCAGGACTCCTGCAGTGGCAGAGAGCTGCCTTGCCACAGCTGTGTGCTTTTTGCCAGTCTGCCTCACTCAGGGCTGTGGATTGGCTCTATCCAACTTGCTTCCCAATTCTTTGGGCTGGAAGAACATAACCAGAGCAGTGGCTTGAAGGAGGCACTAATGGCTTCAGCAGTTCATTCATCAACAGAATTTGGGACTTGAGGCAGTGCCAGGCACAATGACTCCCCTTCTTGGTTCCTAGAGCTTGTTTTTATTTTTCCTCATAAAGCAGTAAAAGATGGAGGCTGCTTTTAGCCCTTCTTCAGCTCCCATGGTAATTCCCAAAGCTTTTGTCTGATTACCTTCCTGTTTTCTCCTGGCACAGTGGGAGGGGTTAAGGAGCCAAGCTTGTTGGAATGCTGGTTGTAACCACAGGAACACACTGGGATTCCTCCTGTGTAGGAAACTGGGACCTGCTGTGGAACTGAGCATTCCTTGCCAGCCTGGGAAGGGCATTGGAGAGGCCACAGGCACAGGCAGGGAATGGTGATATCAATAATCCCAATTCTTTGTGCATCTCACCTAAAAATCTTGGAGCATTTCACCAAATTCAGTGGGGGTTTTGTTGTTTAGGGTCTATCAGAGGAACAGCCCCTTCTGGAAGTCACCACTAAACCTTTTGTTATTTTTATTATTTTGTGCAGGTAGAAAAGGAGGCCACAAAGGCCGAGCAAGGCAGTACACGAGTCCTGAGGAGATTGATGCCCAGCTCCAAGCAGAAAAGCAAAAGGCAAGGGTATGTGTTTGCTCCTTTGAGTGCTTTCTGTCCTAATTCCTGCCTCATCCAGTCTGGTTATTCAGTGTTCAGGAGCAGTGGCAGCTTAGCCAAGTGCTGCACATCATTCCAGCAGTGATCACAGAATGGATCCCAAATATCTCCAGCTGGGGAGACCCCAGGGTGTCACCCAGTCTGCTTCCTGAGACCTGGGAGACCACCCAGGGCAGCATTTGAAGGTTAAAGGATGGGGGAGCTGATTGCACAGCAGCTCTGGAGATCTTTTCTCCCCATATTTCATCATTCCAGTCTCCAGTGTCAGCTCATTTGTTCTGCAGCTTGGCTTTGGGGAGCAAGGGCCACATCTTGACATGTTATTGTATGTTGAAATTACTGTATTTTCCCTCTCTCTGTTGTAGATTTATGGACCAAACTCCTTTGACTTCTCCCAGGACACATGGTTTTCTTGTTTGCCTCTGCTTTGTAGGGAGAGATAACAGAGTTTTCTGCTGTGAGGCCTCCTCTGGGTGTGTTTCTGTGCCCCCACTTCCACCACGACCTGACTGCTGACATAAAAGCCTTGGCTGCATTTTGGGGCTCTTGCTCTCTTTATTCCCAACTTATCACAGCTCTGGTGACACTCAGATTTTTCTGTGACTTTCTGAAAGTGCTGCTTCAGCCCAAATACAGGATTCCAGCTGAGGCCTCACAGCACTGACCACAGGAGGATAATTACAGGCCTGTAGGAAATCCTGGTGAATACCTCTGAGATGACTCTCTCAAGCAGTTCTGAGCCATAGTGTTGAGTCCTTTTTAATGTTTTGCCCAGATGGAACTCGAGATCATTGTTTGGTTTGCTGCTTAACCACATATTCCAGCTTTGTGTTGGATTTCTTCTTCCAAAGTGTAGCTCCTCTCTTGGTTAGTTTCTGATTCCACCTTCTTGGTTTCATGCCATATTTCCAAATTCTGAAACCACTTACGAGTCTCATCCTGTTTTCCAAAATAATTCCAACTCCTACCAGTGTGATGTCATTCATAAACTGTAAATGTTCTCTGTTTCCATGTTGTTAATAAAAATACTGACTGGAAATGGAACAGAAAAGCAGGACCCACTGGAAATGTCTTGTTCCTCAGCAAACCAGAGCACTGCTCTTTGAGAAGGATTTATTTTTTTCTTTTAATCCATATCACATAGTGATGGTTACATCTAACACTGATTAAGGAAAGCTTAAAAAAAGCCCCACAATTAACAAAATTACTCCTCTTATGTTCCTTGCTCATCCACTTTGCTGGTTGCTTGATGAGAGATGTTGGTAGTGTAAAACAAGCTGTTCACACCCATACTGGTTCTTTTTATGATTCAGAAATTAATTCCCAGGCTTCTGACTGCTGGAAGCTGTTCTAGAAAGGCTGTAATTCCTTGGATAATAATGTTCTGGATGATGCTTGTCAGTTTTCTCCTCTAGGTGTTTTTATTTATGGGATGGGATCCAGCTCTAAGCTGCACCCAGGTAGTTTCCAGTCTCTGATGTCGTGTGCACCAGGCCAAAATTCTTCTGGAGAGCTTTCATTTGGGGAAAGTAAAGTGCCAGTGGTGACTTTTACAGTCATTTTCTTGTTAGAGGGAAGAGCAGAGTTGTTTGGAGGTGATGCTCTTGCTGGAGCTCTCATTCTGTGACAGCCAGACCCCCTTGGTGGCACAAGGCCACGTCAGGAACACCAGTGCTTAGAGCTGTCCATCATCCCTCCAAAATCTCAAAAAAACATAAACTTTGGGATTTTTAGTGACATACAATTCCTCTCATTTCCTGTGGTTTTGTAGGAAGAGGAGGAGCAAGAAGAAGGAGGTGAAGGAGCAACAGGGGACCCTAAAAAGGAGAAGAAATCTTTAGATTCAGATGAGAGTGATGAAGATGATGAGGATTATCAGGTACTGCATTCTCAGGGCACTTCATGCACCTAATACTTGGGCTGGGGGGGAGATGCACACTCTGGGTTCTGAGCAGAGCTCAGAGTGCATTTTTTATAGAACTGCTTTCAGAAGCCACAAAACACTCACTTGACAGCATTTTACCCTCAGAATGAAAACTTGTGAATATTTACAAATGAAATACAAAAGGCAGCAAGCTTTTTAAAAAGGCTGAAGGTGCCTTGATTCATAAATGGTTTTACTGGCCAGTAGGAAAATCCTGACTGGTGCTTTTGGGGTGCTTTGTGGTGTGTTTGGGGAGTGAGAGCTCCTGAGCCTCACTCTTGTTCTTGACCCGCAGCAAAAGCGCAAAGGAGTGGAGGGGTTGATAGACATAGAGAACCCCAACCGTGTCATTCAGACAACCAAAAAAGTCACTCAGCTGGACCTGGATGGACCCAAGGAGCTCTCACGACGAGAGAGGTGAGTGTTCCCTGCTGCAGCCTGGAATTTCAGCCTTGCTGCTGGCAGCAGCTGGATGCAGGGAGGTGTTTCCCCTGCTCTGTGTCAGTGTTTCAGGGAGGCCCTTGAAAGTGTGCTGCTGCCTAAAGCAGGCACTGAGCAGCAGCAGACTGGGCTCACTGTGCTTCAAAATGTGGTTCCTTAGGAGCTTCACAGTTGTCTGTCCTCTGGGAGCAGCTGTGGCTGTCCTGGAGCCAGGCAGCCTGCCCCTGGTGCTCTGAGAGAAAGGGATTTAAGCCATTCCATTCCTAAGGTTTTATGCTAAAAATCAGACCTAACTGAAACTCTGAAATCATAGTGCTGTGAAAGGGATTTAGGCCATTCCTTTCCTGAAGTTTTATGCCAAAAATCAGAACTGAAATCCATTAACAAGAGGTCACCTTGGATCTTTATTCTCACTGCAGAAGGTGACAGGTAGCAGTTTCCCCAGATTCCAGATAGTGTGGTGGAATTTTTATCTGGGCAGATGAATAACCTGAAAACCAAAGTTTAATCTTGTAGTTTCATTTAGCAATGGTGAGGTTTGGAAGGGAAGGTTGAATCTTTTTTATTTGGGATAGATTGCTTCAGCAGAAGGACACCTTTGAGGGTAAGGCTGGGAAAAACATGTCACAGTTGTTGTGGTGTGGGGCTAATTCATGTGACCTCCTTGTGTGTCCATGTCCTTACTTAGCTGAAGGAATCTAGAAATAATCTCTCACCTCACCCCTGCTCAAACCCTGCAAATAAACAGAACCTGTGCTGGAAAACTGATGAAGGATCCCCAGTTTTTGGGGGTTTTCCTGGTTGGAAACCCCACTCTGCCTGTTCCCATGGGCTTGCCTGGATACTCTGGTGACTGGTGTGTTTCCTTTGGGCAGAGAGGAAATAGAGAAGCAAAAGGCAAAAGAAAGATACATGAAAATGCACCTAGCTGGGAAAACAGAGCAAGCCAAGGCAGACCTTGCCCGATTAGCCATCATTCGGAAGCAAAGGGAAGAAGCTGCCAGAAAGAAAGAAGAAGAAAGAAAAGGTTAGAGAATAATTAATCATATTCTCCTACCCCTGTGTGCCCTGGCTGCAGTGCCAAGAGGCACACATCCCTCATCTGAGCCTGTGTGGTGCTGCTGAGTGTGGGCAACTCCCCTCAGGCTCTGCAGATTCCCTCTCATAAAGTTCTTGCTTTATAAACAAGAACTTGGACACCAGAGCAGGGAAAGAGAGGAGGGAATTGCCCTTGGTGTCCATCTTGTGCTCTGCCTCTCAGGCAGTGCTGGCTCCAGTTTGGGGGTTTAGCAGGCTCCTCGTGCTGGGGGAATTTTCTGCTTTGCATGTGGGGATCTGAACTGCTCAGAGGAGTTCACAGCACTCCTTCCCTTCCTGGCCTTTCCCTGGAAGGTCTGAGCTAAAAGTCTGAGCACGGCTCCTTGGTGCCTTCCACAGAGAAATTTGGGCATCAGGATGGTTTGTGGACACCTGGAGAGAGGCCAGGGCTAGAAGGGAACACACAAGAGGAGCTGTGCCTCTTACCTCTGAGAAATTGGTGGGAAGGGTGGGATTTTTTTCAACTGGCAGGATTCTGATCCTGGGGCTGCCAGCCCACCCCCATCCCTGATCTGCCCCACAGAATGATGGAACTCTGTTGTTTTCCTCCCCAGCTAAAGACGAAGCGGCCATGGCAGGTAAAAGACTGCAGTCACTATCCCTTAACAAGTAAGCACAGGCCATGCAAGAGGAGGAAACACCAGGGAACTGTGCCTGGTCCTGCTGGGAGCTCTGCTGTCGCCTTCCATCGATGCCACGCAGGGCATCCTGCAGCATTGACCTCACCTCCACCTCCAAGAGACACTGACGATGTGTTTGTCCTCATCCTGGCACAGATTTCCATTTGGGGTTAGGGGCAGCTGCTCTCTGCAGTGCAGAGCTGTGCTGGACAGCAATTCCCTGTAACAGTTTGGAAACGTGAATGTTTTTGCTGTTTTTAGGATCAAGAACTCGTAGACGGTGGGAGGGGGGCAGGGTGGGAGGGAGCTGTGTGGGAGGGGAGGTGCTTCAAATACTAGATTGCAAGAAAATAGATTGTGGGGTTCGTTTTGGGGTGGGGCATGGGGTGGGGAACTGACTTGGTTTGAAATCTCAAAGGATAATGTATCTGAGGAATCCAGTTGGCAAAGAGCCCATCACATTTTGCTGCAGGGCGTTGCAGTATAAGCTGGGAGCCTGACTTCATGGACATCTGGAGTGCTGTTCCTTCCCAGATTCATCCCTCCTTTCTTGCAGCCAGTCTCCCCTTTTCCCTCCTCTTCATTTTCTTTTTCTCCTCCTTATTAGGGATAGTGCCAGTTTTTAACCACATCATCCTTTGTTTAAAGGAGAGAAACAAACTACATTTATTGTGTCAGATCCAGATGGAAAAGAAACAAAACAAAAAGAAAAAAAAAACATAAACCAAAAACTTGATCAAGTTTAAAAACCACCAAGAGAACTTGTATATTTGGCTGATTAAACTGTAAGTTATCAGAACTGCTGGGGCCTCGTGTGTGTGTGGAGGGCACAGCTGGGGGGTCCTGGGGGAGGCTCAGCTGCAGCTGGGGGCGTGGAGTTTGGCTCTGGGTTCAGGAGCTCTGACAGCACACACAGCCTGCAGGGAAAAAGCTTTTCCCTGCTGATTCTGATGGATGTCTTGCACAATCTGTTTACCACGGTGGAGGAAACAATTGCCCTCAGGCCACTGTCTGGCTTAGTCCCCTGTCAGAAGGGCAGTCACCGCTCTGTCACCTCTCAGACATCTCTGGAGGGGAGATGCTCCAGCCTGCTGTGCCCCAGGGGCTCTGGGAGTGCTGCTGCCAGCCTGTTCAGGGACACCAGTGCTTCCCAGAGGTTGGAGGAGATCCAGCCCCAGGGCTTGGAGCACTGGGAGTCACTGAGAGAAGGGTTGCAGCTGTGGAGAGGAAGGGTGACAAACGGGATTTGTTCCGTGTCACTCTGGCTGCAGGGCTCGGGCACAAGGGTGTGACACAGGACTGTGCCCCAGGGAATGTCACCGTGAGCTGCTGGCTCAAACCACAGCTCACACCAAGCCAGGGTTTGGGATAGGAAATATCCTCAGGGAGCTGTGGAATGAGCAAGTGCTGGCAGGAGAGGTGGCTGTGCTGTCAGCTCCAAGAGAAGCTGAAGTGGTGGGGACAGCCTGAGTGGGGAGTTTGGGTGATCCTTGGAGCACAGGGAGGGGGATGGGGCAGGACAGGGGGAGATTTTGGGCTGATGCCTGGGATGGAGCAGGGCAGGAGGCACAGAAGGAGAGACTTGAGGCTTATGAACACATAGAGATGGTGGAAAAATCTCTGAGTAACACGTCCCACTAACTGGGGGCTGGAGCAGAACTCAAAATTCCCTCTGCCAGCCACTGCTCCCTCCCCAGGCCATGGGAAGGCACAGGGTGAGTTGGGCAGCCCAAGGTCTCTGAGCTGGCTCCAGGTTTGGGAATTGCCCACCTGATGGGATTTTAGCAGGGAACTCAGAGAATGGGAAACCTGTGCTCCACTTCCATCCTCTGCCTTCCCTTTTCCCTGACACCAGTCCTGTTTTGAAATGGTGCTGGAGCAGGGGACAGAAAAGTGACATTCCCTTATCCCCACAATCCCAGTTCCCCCCCAGCACTGGTGGCAGAAGGGATGTGACCTCCCTTGGTGAGATGTGGCACAGCACTGTGATCTGCCCTGATCACACCTCTGCACTGAGCTTGTTCTAAAAAAGTGCAAAAAAAAATCCCCGTTTTGATTTATCCAGGAAAATCCTTTATTTGCTATTTCTCCAAGCAATGTATGACCAGCATCGGGAAGGACGGTAACAAAAATAGTAAGAAAAATGGTTTTCTTTGTCTGGAAACAGCCACCAGGGCTGGCTGGCAGCAGGGACAGGCACTGGTGGCATCGTGGCCGGGTCGGGTGGCAGGGGAGGGGTGGCAGAGGGCAGCAGGCAGGGGGCAGAGCAGGGGCAGCTGGAAGCTGGGATGCCATTCCCGGGTGGCTCCTTCATTTGATCTTGAGATCCTTCAGCGCCGACTCCAGGCTCTGAGATGGAACAGGAGGGAGCTCATCAGCCCCGTGCTTCCCAAAGGAACTGGAGGGGATTGGGGAGCTGGGAGGGGGTAACTGGGAGGGAAGATGGTTCAGTGCTGGGTACTCCCAGCCTGAGGGGCCCCGGGGATTCCTTACCTTGACATCCCAGATGCTCATGCCCCCGTCCATGCCCGTGGTGCAGAACTGGGAGCACTTGTCCTTCCCACCTGTCAGCACCGAGATCTGGCTGTGGGTGCAAAGAGGGGGCAGGAATCAGACCCAGGGCTGAGCCCTTGGAGCTGCCTGGCAGCCAGGGGTGGGAGTGGGGCTGGACCACCCCTCATCTTCCCCAAAAGTGTAGGAAGGCACTGGGGATAGACAGGGATGCTTAGGGATACCCAGGGATGCTCCAGGACTGTCCCAACTTTTGGGACTAGATCTCTCTATCTCCCCACATGCAAGGATGCTCTGAGGATACCCAGGGATGCTTGGGAACACCCTGGGAAATTCAGGGATACCCTGGGCTATTGCAGCTCCTGGTGCTGGAGCCTCAGTCTCTCCCTCCCACTTGCAGGGATGGTCAGGGACATTCTGGGGACATCCAAGGATGCGCCTGGGCTGGACAGCAGCACACCCAAGGGATGCTCAGGGATCATCACCCCCAAGCAGCCCCCGAGGTGACCCCAAGCCTGTCCCTCCCTCCCCCAGGCCACACCTGATGCTGTTCTTGTGCAGGGTGTCCAGGCTGGCGTTGGCCGTGTCCGAGCTCGCTTTCTTGTCCAGGTTCTGGAAGCGCTCGCGGGCGGTGAGGCCGCGCTGGGAGCTCTGCTTGGGGACATCCAGCTTCCCCCCGAAGCTCAGGGTGCCCTGGCTCTCCTCGTAGGTGAACAGCATCGGGCAGCAGTCGTGGCCCTGGGGAGCAAAGCTGCGCTGCTCAGCGCCCTCCGGCCGGCCCCGGCCGCCACACCCAGCCCGCGTCCCCGCCCGCACTCACCGCGGCCACCAGGCTGCTCTCGGTGATGAAGGTGACAGCGAGCAGGGGCAGGGTCTCGGTGCACAGGGAGGCAACGCTGGAGGTGTGAACAATGAGCTGAGCTTCAGCCTCAGCGCTGAGACTGGCACAGCTCGTCACAAGGGTGGAACCCACAAAGGGAGACATCACCACCTCCACCCGTGGTGATCTGGGGGTGTTCCAGGGGTGTCCCAGCTCCTGGGGCTGAGCCCTCCATGTCCCACACCCACTTACAGGGATGCTCAGGGGATAGCCAGGGATGGTCAGAGATACTCCAGGAATGCTCAGGGATACCCAGGGCTGCTCCAGGGCTATCCCAGTTCCTGAGGCTGAACCCCTCTCCCTCCCCCACCCAAATACAGAGATGCTCAGGGGATACTCAGATGCCCAGGGATGCTCCAGGGACGCTCAGGACAACCCGTGAGGCTGAACCCTTCCATCACCCCCCACCCACGTGCAGGGACACTCTGG
The DNA here is from genome assembly GCA_013397245.1 of Thryothorus ludovicianus. Taxonomy (NCBI): domain Eukaryota; kingdom Metazoa; phylum Chordata; class Aves; order Passeriformes; family Certhiidae; genus Thryothorus; species Thryothorus ludovicianus. The sequence continues at coordinate 954,427 of VZTB01004663.1, forward strand.
GCTTGCTCTTGGCCCAACCCAACCCAGATACCTCCATCCCTGAGCTGGTTTGGGGGTCAACCCCTGCTGCCACCCCCAGCACAGCCTCCCCCTGTCCCCCAGAGCCCCCTCCTGTCCCCAGCCCTGCTTACGCCATCTTCTTGCCGGCGTCGGCGAGGCACAGGGTGCTGTCATGGCTCACCCAGGCCACACGGGAGCCGCTGGCCGAGAAGCAGATGCTGTGCACCCACCCACAGCTGCTGCTCGACTCGAACATCAGCTCCCCAAAGGGCATCTTGGAGCCCCAGGGCGTGGGGCTGGGCCGCTCCTCCACCTCCTTGATGTAGGCTGAGAAGATCCTGGGAAGGGGAGAGCCTTGCCATGTGTCTCTGGATGCAGGACCTGTGTCTCCTTCATCCCTGCCCTTTGCCTCAATTGTGTGACTCAGTTTCCCTGGCAGAGCCTGCAGGGTGCCCCCCACCTCCCATGGGTGCTGAGATAGTCCCCAGACCTCCCCACATCTCCCCTGTGCTCCATTCCCTGCTCCAAACAGCACTTGGGGTGAAGCCTGCCCCCCATCCCATCCTTGGGGATCCCCCTGCATCAGGCACCCCCAGTCACCCGACCCCTGCTCCCCACCTGCATTTGAAGTCGCAGGAGCCGGCGGCCAGGAGGACGTTGTTGGGGTGCCAGTCGAGGCTGAGCACCGTCGAGCGGATTGGCTTCTTGATGTGCTTGCACACCCACCTGTGTGGAGAGCGTGTGGCAGCAGAGGGGCAGCAGCACCATCCCCAGGGCCCCCTGGGATTTTGGGGAGCTGGCTGATGTTGGTCAGGGCTCCAAGTGCCCCAGGAGCTGCCCTGAGCCACCATCCTGCAGTAGAAGCTTGGGCATGGGGAGTCCATCCCTTCATTTTCCCAATCTGTCTCTACCTCCAGCTCCTCCAGTCTCTTATTTTCCAGGCCATCCAT